>LPNX011014149.1:937020-1144254 GCA_001517045.1 Pseudotsuga menziesii
GTTGCGGGGAAATAAAGAAAAAAAGGAAAACACAGAGTACACAGTGCTTGATGAAATCAAAGAAAATGAAGTTCCAAAAGCACCAGAAAATCAAGAGCAGCAGCAGGCACCTGAAACTCCTACAACTGTAAGAAGGTCTACCAGGTTAAGTAGACCCCCTGAACGATTCTCTCCTTCACTGTATTATTTATTGATGACTGATTCTGGTGAGCCAGAATTTTTTTGAAGAAGCAATGCAAGTAGAAACTAGAAAGAAGTGGGAGCAAGGCATGGATGAGGAGATGGACTCATTGGTAAGAAACCAGACTTGGGATCTGGTTAAGTTGCTTGCAGGAAAAAGGGTATTGCAGAATAAATGGGTTTACAGGTTGAAGGAAGAATATGGAGGAAAGAAGCGGTACAAGGCTAGACTTGTTGTAAAGGGGTTTGCACAAAAGAAAGGTATAGACTTTGATGAAATATTTTCTCCTGTTGTTAAAATGACTTCAATTAGAACTATTTTAAGTCTAGTGGCGGTAGAAGATTTGCATCTTGAAAAATTAGATGTAAAAACGACCTTTCTCCATGGGGATTTGGAGGAAGAGATTTATATGCAACAGCCACAAGGGTATGAGGTCAAAGGGAAGGAAAATTTGGTTTGCAGGTTGAAGAAGAGCTTGTATGGCCTGAAGCAAGATCTAAGGCAGTGGTATTTAAAATTTGATAAGTTTATGACAGAACAAGATTATGATAGATGTCATTTTGACCACTGTGTTTATTTCAAGAGGCTAGATAACAGAAGATATATTATCTTGTTATTGTATGTGGATGACATGCTTGTTGCAGTGTCTAACATGCAGGATATAAATGTGCTCAAAAGAAAACTAGCTAAATCATTTGTGATGAAGGATTTAGGTGCTGCAAACCAAATCCTTGGTATGAGAATAATAAGAGACAGGAAAAATCGCAAATTGACATTGTCTCAAGGTGAGTACATAGAAAAGGTGTTGCAGAGGTTTAGAATGTAGAATGCAAAACCAGTCACCACACCTTTGGCAAGCCATTTAAAACTAAGCAAGCATATGTGTCCAGAGACACAAGAAGAGATAGATTACATGTCCAAGATTCCCTATTCATCAGCAGTTGGGAGCTTGATGTATGCCATGGTGTGCACAAGATCAGATATTGCACACGTAGTGGGAGTTGTGAGCAGGTATATGAATAATCCAGCTAAAGAGCATTGGAAAGAAGTACAATGGATTCTCAGGTATTTGAGAGGTACAACTTCTCATGCAATTTGTTTTGGAGTTTCAGACACTGTTCTACAGGGATATGTTGATGCAGTTATGGCTGGTGATAAAGACAGAAGGAGGAGCACCACAGGGTATGTGTTCACTGTAGGTGGAACAACAGTAAGTTGGATTTCAAAACTGCAACAGGTTGTTGCACTTTCAACAATGGAAGCAGAGTATGTTGCTGCTATAGAGGCTAGTAAGGAGATGATTTGGTTGCAGAGGTTCATGGAAGAATTGGGTAAGAAATAGGAGAATAGTAGGCTGTATAGTGACAGCCAAAGTGCCATTCATCTTGCAAAGAACTCAGTCTTTCATTCAAGGACTAAACATATAGAACTCAAGTACCACTTCATAAGATCTGTTCTAGATGAAGAACTATTAAAACTGGAAAAGATTCACACTAGCCAGAATCATGCAGAAATGTTGACAAAGGGAGTAACCAGAGAGAAACTGAGTTCTTGCTCGGTTTCTATTGGCCTTAAAGCATGAATGTGAAAAGAAGAAATTTGCCAAGTCCAAGGTCCAGCAAGTGCAGCAGCGGTAGAGTTGCTGTGATTAGTCACCCTGAAGGCACATAAAAATGTAATGGAGTGGTTTGCTTGTAAATGGGCATATGGATGTAAGACATGATAAGGCATGCATACCCCTGGTAACTCACCGGTAAAGTCGGGAGATAGACCTAGGTGATAGGGGGGTGTATGTAATATTCCTCGGTAAATACTTGAGGGGAGTTGGTGATTACCCCAAGTCAAGTTTAAAGGGGGGATTGTTAGCGTTAACCTTGACTTGAGATCGAGCCAAAGGTGGTTAGGTCTAGCACATGGTTTGTTGTAGCCCATGGTATTGCATGTGTTAACCTTGACTCGGGATTGAGTCAAAGGTGGTCAGGTCTAGCACATGGTTTGGGCACATGGTTTGTTGTAGCCCATGGTATTGTCCCATGGTATTGGATGTGATTAAGCCTTTATAAGGCTTGAGGAGGCTCCATTGTAATTGTATTGAGTACTGTATTGTACTGGATGTGAGTACTGTATGGTACTGGATGTGAGTACTGCATTGTACTGGATGTGGGCATTGTATTGTGCTGGAAGAGAGACTATGAGAGCGTGAAGAGGAAGTGCAGCGGTTTTGCTGCATGGTGTATCCCTTCATCTTTCTGGACTGAAATAAAAGGACTGGCAAATTTGTTTGTGGATGTAGCCCATCGTTTGGGTGAACCACGTTATATCTGTGTCTCTCTGTAATGTTTAATGTGTTTTTGCATCTTGTTTATTGATTTAATTGTATAATTGTTATTGCTATGTGGTCTTATTTTTCTAACAAATCCAAACATGTCTAGTGCCCCAATCCCCATTTTGCTATAAATGTGATTACATGCATGTTTATGTCTTAACACAAAGCCACTGATAAATTATCAAAGTCGAAAATTCATTTGATATGTCTGTTTATTGTCATGTACATGTGTTAATCATGCTCTTTATGACCTTACTGATGTTTTTTTTCCAATGGAGGTGGCAACAAAAGGTAGAATCAAGCAAAAAAAGAGATTTCACAAGCGATTGAACAAAGCCTGCTGCTTCTCATAAGGCTTATATGGACAAATTCATACTATGTTTGGGAGAGAGGGTTATTTTGGACATAACATTTTACATCTTTTATCAATTTTGAAACATGATAATTATGATGGAGCATTTTATATCTCATCTTTTATAAGTTATGAATGCTTATTGGTCATATTTCCCATGTTTTTGAAAAGAAAAGTGAATGTTGAGAAGAGATAAAGGGTCAAAGGGGTCCCACCTACTGTTATTTATTTAATTCCTTTTATTAATTTTATAAACTTCCTAACTAATATTAAAACTGATATCCTAACTAAAGGTAGTTTTCAACTACCTTAACTTCTTCTCAAGGAATAAAAGGGAGTCACAAGGATATCAAAGGCAAGAGTGAGAAAGAGAATCTTTTTTATAAAAGGAAGATATTGAAGGTGGCACAAAAGGATCTCTAATAATAGCATTGTTTTTTATGAAAGAAGAATCAAAAGTGTGGCATCCTAAAGTCCTTATTGATCCAACAACGTTTGTGCTTTGATTCTTTCTTTTGTAAACAAAAAGTCTATGTGTGATGAACAATACCACCTTAGACTACTAAATATTTTTATGGTCCTTTCCCTCGAAGGGGGATGAAAATAAAATTTTCAGTTGTAACTCAAATTGATATTAATAAAGTTTATTGTTGATTCTTCATATCATTTTGAGTTTTTTGTTACATCTGTGATGCGATTTGATTCGTTCTTCCTTTCATCCAATTGTTATATTTATGTTTAAACATTTTTATAACCAACACTTTGTAAATTTTACATTTTCATACTTAAAAAAATATTAAAAATAAAGCATTAGACACAAGCAATAAGTGTTTCTAGACAAACTAATATTTGAATAGTTGGGCTAAAAATTAGGGTGACATTCTTGCTTATCATGCACTAGCCTCATAAGATTCGAAATTGTTGGTCTAAGGATTTTAATTCCTTTGCATCAACAGGTAGGTAGTTGAAAATTGCATTATAACGAGAAGATCTTCAAAGAGAGTCTATGATGGCCTTCATAGAGTGTTCTGTTTGAGAAGACCTTAAAGGATACTTAACATATCTTCACATGTTGTGCTTTGGCTAGGGAAAACTTGGAATACATGCTAGATCATAAAATGATACAATCATATTTGAAGCAATCATATTTGTTCTGCTTTGAGTTCACATATCAATTTCAACACACTATAAGGAAAACACCTTCCAGAGGAGGTTTTGGTGAAACCTCCAATAAAAAAAATCAGCTTTATCCGTTTATAGCGGAGGTGGATATTGGAGGAGGGTGGCCATAGGTTTTTGTGGATGTTTTATCTCTGATTTGCTTCTCATATCTAACCGCACTAGTGCACTTTAAAATTTACGAATGCACTAGATAGTCAAAAAGTCCCGTTGATTTAAATTTTGATTTTAAGCTAAAAAACTAAAACAAAATCATCAGTACTCCTAACACAAACTTAAGCACCATTGTGTTTCAAAACATTCACATTGGAAATGATTTTTTTTTTAAAACATATATTTCAAAGAGGTGGACAACAGAGGTGGGTTGCCAGAGGTTTTTGCAAATATTTTGTCGTCAGTGCATTTCATGTATATAACCGCACCGGTGCGTTTTTTTATTTTACAAATGCACTGAATGGTCCAAATGTCCAATCGACTGAAATTTCAATTTTAAAATGAAAAACTAAAACAAATCCATTGGTGCTCCCAACACAACCATAAGCATCAGTACCTTTTAAAACATGTGCACCAACAAAGTTTTTTTTTAATTGAAAATGTACGGTGCATTTTATAAAAACATGCTCTGAAAACATTGAAATGATTTAAAACTTCAAGAAAATATCTATGCATTGTTTGGTGTGCGTTACAACTATACACACACCTATGGAGTTACATTTCAAAATACACACTAGTGCATTTTTACGAAAATGCACTATAAAATTTTGAAATAATAAAAAATACTCATTGTGGTGATTTTAATTAATACATATGCACCGATGCGTTGTGAAAATTATCGACACACCAAGTTAGGGTAGAATAAATAAAAACTAGACCATAAAATATTATTTTACACTATTATAATGTGTCTGTGGAACCATGCAAGCACCCGTGCTCACGTATCCATATAAGTGCCCCATTTTACAGTGTTCTTGTACACCATACTTGTTGATTTTTGTGTGTCTGAGGTTGATTGGTGGTTGTTTTGAAGTTTCCACCAAACCATAAAATAAGTTTTTACACTATTATAGTGTGTATGTGGATCCATGCAAGCACCAGTGCTCACGTATCCATAGAAGCACCCCATTTTATAGTGTTCCTGTACACCGTACTTGTTGGTTGTCATGTGTCTTAGGTTAATTGGTCGTTGTTTTGAATTTTCCACAACAACTTCTTTTCATTTTTCCTGTACACCACCACCATGCCTCATCGTCGCCAAAGTCCCTAGGTAAATTAATTCTTATTCTTCAATTTAAAATTTCAATCGATTAAATTTAGAAATTTAGCTCTATAGGCTTAGAATTAAAAAAAAGAATGTCGGTGCTCCTATGGAGCTCTAGACGCATTGCTCGACATTGTGTTTATATATCGCATAGGCAATGCTGCGTTAGCATATCACACCATAATTGGCGCATACATATCCTAAGGACCCACTGTAAAAATCATGCCAAAGGTGGTGCATGTGTATTCAAATAACATCGCCTGTGCGCCCACCTATCTATGCATCAACAAATGCACGACTAACAATGCACACTATGAAGAGATACTAATGGTGCATTTGATAATATAACGTGCACTATGAACACTGCTTTTTTATTTTAAAAAACATTAAAACTGATGGTGCATTAGATTCATACAAACACGTCGTTTAACTCCCACCAAAAGTGGTGTCGTAGTATTCAAAATCAAGTACCAATCATACACAGTGTGCCTATTAAGATAAGTCATACCATCCACAAACACTAGAATAAACTGTGCATCTTACACCACCTTACATATGTGAGTCTATATAGATAAGGAAAACTGCACACGACCATAACAATGCATTTTAGTTGCACCTTTTTCGATGTGGATGGATATATCAAATGCACCATTTAGTAATTTGCAATTAAAAAATTGGAATTTATGTCCAGTGCGCCATGTTTCTGTTCGACCACAGTGCATTCCAACATGCACCATTAGGGTGTGTTCCTCTATATGTGGAGCACCACTTACACATAAACATAGTAAACTAGGATATTAACCATTAGTGCACTTTGCATGAGCATCGTGTCGGTGCTAGGGTGACAATGCTCTTTATTAAACATTGGCTCATTAGTGTGTCCATTTAGATTAAACACACCAACATAACATTTTTGTTTAACAAGAAAATTAAAACTCGATAGTGATTTAGATTCGTATAAAAGTACCATTTAACTTGTTCTAAATGTAATGCAGTTTTATTCAACACAACGCACGAGACATAACTAGTGCATCTATAGAGATAAGGTGCACTATCCATGTACATTACCATAACCTATACACCACCATAGGGCCACCATACTATTGGTTCGTCTACAGAGGTAAGGCACATCATACACCACCATAACAGTGCTTTGTATGGAACACAATGATTACAGTGATCCCAATAATGCTTTGTATGGCACACAATGATTATAGTGATCCCATTCATCATTCTGAACAATAGAGAGAGACATGAACAATTTATGGGTTTCTAAATTTCACCTCAAGGCCATATTACAAATTTATAAACATTTAAAACGTGTGTGCAGATGCATAAAAAAATACACAACGAAATTAAATTTATCCATACACATAAAACATGCATTTACAGACATAATTATCACATGCATAATAATTAAATTACTACACATCTGATATAAAGAGAATACTTATATTTAAACAAATAAGATCAAGTAATTGGTTGGGCAAGAGCAATTTTCCTCCAATCCTTAGGAACTCTATCTAACATATACTCTTTTTGTTGAGAGGGCACCCCAAAGCTGGGCTACGAGGCCACTAGAGTGAAGAAACACCTATAGGATTCTCTCTCTCACCCCACAATCCATTTAGCTTCCAATGCTTAGCCAAATGCTCATAAAGAGTCTTATAGGAATATCACTTAGCCATCACAACCTTGGATCCAACAATACATGTCCCACACAACACCCTTTTAGGCTTAGGCACCCCCTTCACTAATGCATAGTTCCCTTAGGTGATACATCTTGCCAGGTGCTTACCAATGTGGATGTAGAAGGAATCCAACTTGTTGTATGTTATTAGAGAACCACTCATAGCCTTAATTCATGGCTTCTCAAGCATGCAAAATTAGCAAAACTCATTGGGTAAAGGTTTCTAGCCTACCCAACCTCAATGCTCACCTACACCCATCTTTTTTCCATTCAAATCCACATCTCTAGTTCCAAATTCAAATTTATGGGTTATACACAGTCTAGTAATTGGTAATGGTATGAACAACATGAATAAGAGCTCTACGTAGTGCATAAATCTGCATGATAATGGAAAATAAGTGACTGACCCCAAGAGATAGGAGTGAATGGCTACAAGGCGATTGAAATAACTTTTGACCATAGAAGAAAATGACCCTTACAAATTTCATAGAATGATATTCATCACATGCTTCCATATCTACAAGAGCTTACTTTCCCCACACCAACCTCATACATGCATTCAATTATTGGATTTAATAGTCAAAATGGAGTAATTGGCTTATTTAAGCACATGGCAGCAATTATATTAATTTGAAGTTTGACACTTGGAAATAAAGGATTTAATATCCAGTAGGACCGCTTTACTCCTCCCATATAGTGGAATCATAGCCCCTATAGTGCTCTTTACAGAACCATACTGGACCATTTTATTATATTCCAACTTAATATTTACATATATTTTGAGTTAGCATGAAAAGCCAACCATATAGTCCAATTAAAAATATTTACATCATACATGCCTAGTCATTCACTAGTCGGGCCTTGGCCTTGAGCTCCACACTAGGAATCCATTCTACCATATTTACATCATTTACATAATTTTGATTAAATACATTTCAAGTAAAAAGAATGGGGGTATTACATTTTAGGTGCAAGGTGGTCAGTTGTGGAATGGACTTGGAAGGTAAGGAGGAAACCTAATAATAAAGAGTTTAGATATTTTGTGATCAAATTTATGTACATCATTTTTACCCTTTTGCAAGGTGGTTTCCTCGAAGAATATTCCTTTAATACAGAGAACTGATGCAATTAAGTCCAGACACTAGAATTGGGGACTGGTATCTTTTGAGGAGCATGCAATTTTCAGGATTTATAGCTTAGAGTTGGAATCCTACCTATTGCTCGACTTATTGACCTCCAAGAAATTTGCTTTGGATTATATCAATTAATATAGATTTGATAATGATCATATTGATTTTTCCAAACAGAAGAGTCCAATCACTTTCAAATTTACCCAAATAGGTAGGGCCTTTCTTGGTTAAAACGTGGACGTCACAGTCCTTAGTAGAGAATGTGTTGAGTCAACTTAGTTTTCAAAAAGAGGATAAATGGAAATATGGTCCTCATAAGGTAATTTCAAATAGAAGACATAAGGCTAAATTAATTGAATACATCCATCAACCAAATGAACAATTATGGAAGGATGAAAATCTAAAAAGTTGGGTGTAGTTCAAGAAATTCTTAGAGGATAGCCCTTAATAATAGCCATAGGAGCAAAAAATTATTCAAAGAGTAATGAATTCAACTATTGAAATCATTTACTTAGAAGAAATTGAGCCACAACGGTCACACCAGCATATCATACAAACTCCTTAAAAGCAAGAGATAGGGGTCAAGAGAGTACTATCTAAAGTCCATTCAGATATGGATGTTAAAGAACAACTAATATAGAAACCTATCAACAAAAGACTAGAATTGAGAATCCCTTGGGGTTTTGAGGGGCCTTGATTGAGCAAGAAGATCAAGGGTTGACATAAAGCAAGCATGTTCTTACAATTGAGCATTTTTCCTCAGCCTCTCTACTTGGGGTAGAGACATAGGTAGCCTATACTGAACAAGGAGCTTCACAAACCAAGGCTAACTTGTTTTCCCATTAAATGCAAATAAATAATCAAAACTTGTAGGTGAAAAGATATTTATATCCCCATGTTTGGAATAAGAGTGAAGAGTAAGCTAGATTACCATCTGCTTTAAATTGGAAGAAAGTACCCTTCATTTTAGCTATCATAACACTAAAAGCACAAAAGGTCCAAACATCAACAAATTATAAATGTACTTAGGTCGTAGTGAATTTGTATAAAATGCAACTGATAAGATTGAATTATGTAGGCATATTGGAGAGACTATCTTCAGAGAAGTATATGTTGATGAAATTGTCATTGATGCCAACATGGACTTGTAGTGGTCCCACAGGATGTCATTAATGCCACTAAGTCCCACTTGCAGTGCCTTACAAACAGGGTTTGAGCCTTGGACCCCTTACAGAGTTGGTTTGTTCCTTAAAGCACCTTGTACCCAGATGACAAGGTCCATGTACCCACAAGGCTAGATCTTGATTCCACCACCTTGTTGAATATTTTGAAGACTCTGCTTATGGTGTTGAAGACCCTGGAGATGGTCCTAAAGCCTTGATGGATGTTGGAGAAACCCTAGATGGGTTGGAGAAGCATTAATGACCCATTGTGTGGTCATTAATGCTATGATGATGTCATGTACCCCAGAAGAAGACCTAGCATCCCTACAAGTGATATCTTGACCCCTGGATGACTCATGGTGTGGTTGAGGTGGTTGAAAAAGCCTAAGAAGCCTTGAAGAATTCCTTGGACCCACGCTTAGTGATTTGATGACCTTACAACCCTTGTTGGGGTCATGGAGCTCTTATATGATGTTGGTGACCTTGTATGGTCCTTGATAGAATATGGAACCCATGGTCATGTCTTTGGCTTGATAAAGAAGGCCTTGAAGAAGCCTCTTGACCCACACACTAGATGGTTTAAGGGCCCTAAAGAAATAAAGATGGTATGATCATTTTGGGTCTCCGAACCCTTGGAGATGGTCCTTAAGCCCACAAGTTTCTTGAAGAAGTCTTAGTTGACATGTTAAATCCCTTTGAACCTTGAAGATGTCCTTATGTGGAACCCTTGATGTATGGTGATGAAGACTTGATGTATGATGGAAACTTTGATGATGAACCTAATGATGAAGAAACCCTCACTTGATATATTGAAGAAGCCCTTGGATAAGTCCACAAGCAAAGTTAGCATGGCATAGTTGAAGACCTTTCTTATACACTTAATAGTGTTTTAAATAGTTGACATGGCATCCCTTATTAACAAGGTTTGGATGGTGGCACTTTTAAGTGACCCAAAAGTAAGAAAAGAGAACTTGCTAAAAGAAACACTTCGTAATAAATAAAACTAATGACAAGTCGACCCATTAAAAGTACAAATTATTTATTAAATTATTTTTTTGATGAATTTTTTGTAGGTCGGCCCAGTAAAGTTTTTTTTTGGAGTGGAAAACTAGTATAAATAACAGCCAACGCCCTCACTCAAAAAAATGTGTGTGCTAGTTATTAGCTCTGAGATTTTTCGACTAAGGTTGATTGTGAAATTTGGACGCAGCAACAGTCCAAATTTACAGAGAAAGAAAAGAAAAATTGGGTTTTGTTTTGCAGCATCAGCAGTTTACAGTGGTTTCTCTTTGATAGACCGAATTTGTTGCAGCAGTAGAAGACCGAGGGAGGAGAAATCCCAAAAATCGAAGCAGCAGTCAAGTCCATTTTTTTGTGTCCTTTTGAGGTTTCATATATGCTGCAAAATGAATGCCATTGGAGGATTATCCATAGTGCATAAACAGTCCTATTTTTGCTGCAACATAGGAGAGGGTTACAAGTTTTGATGATTTTTGCAGATAGTCTTGAAATTTTGCAGCCAAGTTTGACATCTCTCGAAGCTAAGGTTGATGTTCACAGTCATGAAACAACCAGAAATTTTTGGGTTAAAACAACCCCAAGTTTTATGCTTGACAAGTGTTTAGGGTTAGCACTTGTTTGAGGTCTTCCTAGTACATAAACAATCCACCAATTTTTGAGGAGTTTGAAGGTTGACAAGTGTTGAATTATTTTGAATTTTGTTGATTTATTTGAAGCCTTTACAGTCTGAATTTTGAAGAGTTTTACAGGCCGAATTGAAGAAGGTTGAAAGTCCTCATCTCAGTAATTAGTAGCTCGGGTTTTGAAGAAGATAACGACCTGAATTTGGAGTCCAATAGCCACAAAGTTTTGGGAGAAAGATTGTTGCTTCTAAGTCCAAATCTGAAAGTGACAGAAGTCTTATTTCTTACTGATTCTAATTCTGAAGAGGCCTCTAGACCATGAAGGTTATCTACCATTCTTGGCATTCATGTAATGAGCTTATCGTACGGCTGGATTATCTAGCAATAGTCTAAAATCCTGTGATGTAAACAACTGATTGGAAATTTGGGTATCTCACAGTGACAATGGTTTGATTTGACATGATAAGAGTAAGCCATGATAATGGAAATGTATTGACTGTGATATGCTGGTATCTTTGACATATGCAGACTATGATGGGAAACTGGAAAAAGATATTTTGTTTAGCAGACTTGGAATTAACAGACCTCTTGAAGACATTCTGACATAAGCTTGACTATAGCCCTAACTTTTTGAATAATTGACAGCCCTAGTTCATGAGGCTTGAGAAGGGAAATGGAATCCATAACTTGGTAAGTGATGAAGTGGAAAGATGAAAGTTTGACATCTACAACAGTATGATAGTGATGTGGCAACCTTTGAAAACCCTTATCACGAAGACAATAGTTGTCATGTTTACACAGTGAATGCTTGATTGTGTTACCTTGATAATGGTGGACTTAACAAGTATTATATGCTTACTTTGACAATGATATGCTTGACTATGGAAGTGATGTATTGAATTGACAGTGATATGCTTGAGAGTGATGTTTAATATGACAGTGATGATGTGGACAGAAAGATGATGTGGCAGTGAGCGCACTTGACAGTGATGTGTGTGTATGATGAGACAGTGAGTTGTAATTGTAAAAGCAAGCTTGTCTTGCTTTTGAGGTTAGGATACCTCAAACCCTTCTTAGCAGGGTCTAAGAAAACCAGGCAGGGTCATGGACGAAGAGTAGGTGCTCTTGGTATCAGTAGGTGCTAATTTTACCTCATGGTTGTAGCCGTGCCAAAACAAATACAAAAAGATTACAAAATCATATGGTGTTGTGTTCTCTTGTGCTATTTTTCTTGTTATGACTTCATGATTCAAATGCTTATGATTTGTAAATGATGAAGTGATAGATGTTTATGAAATGATTATGCAAATGGTAGAATAATGCATTGATGAATTAGTTGTTGATTGTTAAAATTGAAAAAGTAACAAAGATTGCACACACACATTCACCCCCCTCTCTCTGTGTGCCTGGTGTGTCTAACAATTGGTATGAGAGCAGGCCTTCATCACAAGCCTAACAAGCTTGAAGGAGATCCTTAGACACAATGAAGGAAAATGAAGTGTCATCAAGCAATGACGTATCCATACTTGATATGATAGATTATTTCAGTTGGAGGAGCAAGATGAAGGCATATTTGAAGAAGTTTGGCGGTTGGGAGATTATGATCAATCCACCCGCTCCATCAAACAAGATGGGAAAATAAACTGCACAGAAGGAAACAAAGAAGGACAATACTAAAACCTTGAAGTTCCTCATGTATGGACTTCCCAGTTCAGTGAAAGAAAGTGTAGGGGAGTACACTTTAGCAAAAGACTTATGGTTCAAGTTGGAAAGCGAGTATCAGAAGGCAAGACCAGAACCCGAAAAGGCAGATCAAGAATCAGAAGACAAGCCCCTAGAAGAAGAGAATCAAGAAAATGACTCCAATAAAGTTATGGACTCTTATGATTGTAATGATAGCTTGTGTGATGAAATTGAAAAGGTTCTTGCAGACGATGATGAAGGGTTATCAAAGGCTGCACATGAGATACATCTCACGTTGCTGAATATTGATCTCAGAGCCAATTGGTTCCTAAACACAGTAAATTTGAACCATAGTGAATTCACAAAGTTCAAAAAGAAAATCTTAGACTCCTTGAATGAATATCAGCAGAAGACCATGACAATGAAAGTGTTACTTGTGAAGCTTAAAAACAAGGACAAAGAGTTGTGAGATCAAATGAAAGACAAGGATGTCGAAGTTGAACAACTAAAGACTGAATTGATGAGTCAAAAGGAAGAACCAAAAAAGCCTGCTTAAGAGCTTGAAGAAACTAGAGAGGTTAATCATGATCTAAAGACCCAATTGGAGGAAGCCAAGAGGATAGAACAAATTTTGAAGATTCAACTGGAAGAAAAGGAAGAAACAATCCAAAAGTTGGAAATGGAGATAGCTGGTCTCAGGAAGAAAGGTGAGAAGAATGAAGCCTTTGTCAAGTTTTAGGACAGTTCCATTATCCTAGGTAATATCTTGGTTTGACAAAGATCTCCACTTGACAAAACTGGTCTTGGTTACAAGGACAAAGAAAAATATGAAGATGACACTTGGTCTTCGAAGACTCTATAAGCAGGTCCATCAACATCCAAAGTGGCTCCCCATGCACCTGCACATGACAACAAGGACTTTGGAAGTTCAAAGATGAGACAATGAATTAGGTCTATTCCTTAAAGCAATATTAGAAAAGAAACAACTCAAAGACACATGTATCAAAGTGGTTTCGATGGTTATTGTTATTTTTGTTCTAACTTTGGTCATAAAGCTGTGCAATGTAGAGTCTACAGAAGAAGAAGTGGTGGGAGACCAAATGACTTAGTTAAATGTCGGAAATGTAATCAAGTAAGACATGTTTCTTCCACATGTCACACATTGAGATGCCACACCTGCAGTGGGTTTGGCCACAAAGCCCAAGAATGTGCAAGTCAAAGAAGTCAACCAAGAATTAGTCCTTCATATACACCAACAAGAAGATTTTAAGATAAGAAGAAAAATTCTTACAGTCGGGGAAACTATCAGGCATGGAGACATGAAGCTGATCAAATAAGTGTTGGAAGTTCCAATAGCTCAGTTAGGTGTTGGACATGCAACAATGTTGGTCACATTGCTGCACATTATTGTACGATGAGGTGTTATAGTTGCAGTAGACTTGGGCACAAAGCTTGAGATTGTTGGAGTACACGGAAATAACCCTTGAGAAGTTTCCTATACAGCTTGTCAAGGAAAACCAATACATCTGAAGCAATAAATGTTGAAAGGACATATGCTAAGAAGCAAGTACGGATGAAGAAGACCGAGTAATTACATATAGGAGAGGTTGACCAGAGCAAGGACAATGACTCCCATATGGCAAGCTAAGTGTAAGGTCTCTCAAAGACCTTAACACACCTTGAGTTCATGAGGCTAGAGGATGAACTCAAAGGAGAAGGGATGGTTACTCCAGGTATACAGACAGGTCCTAAGATCATGCATATTGACAAGGGGAGCAATGACCAGTGATCAGTGATTTCAGATACATGTATGTGGACACCCTTTTCCATTGATGCCAAAGGGGGAGAGATGAAGACAAAGGAAGAGATGCAGACAAAAGTGGAGCATGCTCATAGGGGGAGCATGAGTTGTTGTCATCAATGAAAAAGGGGGATATTGTTGATGAATTTGTCATTGATGCCAACATGGACTTGCAGTGGTTCAACAAGATGTCATTGATGCCACTAAGTCCCACTTGCAGTGCCTTACAAACTGGGTTTGATCCTTGGATCCCTTACAGAGTGGGTTTGTTCCTTGAATCACCTTATACCGAGATGACAAGGGCCCTGTACCCACAAGGATAGATCTTGATGCCACCACCTTGTTGAAGATGTTGAAGGCTCTGTTGATGGTGTTGAATACCCTGGAGATGGTCCTGAAGCCTTGATGGATGTTGGAGAAACCCTAGATGGGTTGGAGAAGCATTAATGACCCATTGTGTGGTCATTCATGCTATGATGATGTCATGGTACCCCAGAAGAAGACCTAGAATCCTCACAAGTGATATATTGACCCCTGGAGGTCTCTTGGTATGGTTGAGGTGGTTGAAAAAGCCTAAGAATCCCTGAAGAAGTCCTTGGACCAGCGCTTAGTGGTTTGATGACCTTACAACCCTTGTTGGGGTCATGTAGCTCTTATATGATGTTGGTGACTTTGTATGGTCCTTGACAAGATATGGAACCCATGAACATGTATTTGTCTTGATAAAGAAGGCCTTGAAGAAGCCTCTTGACCCACACACTAGATGGTTTAATGGTCCTAAAGAAATAAAGATGATGTGATCATTTGGGGTCTCAAAACCCTTGGAGACGGTCCTTAAGCCCACAAGTTTCTTGAAGAAGTCTTGGTTGACATGTTGAAGCCCTTTGAACCTTGAAGATGT
Source organism: Pseudotsuga menziesii (assembly GCA_001517045.1). Taxonomy (NCBI): domain Eukaryota; kingdom Viridiplantae; phylum Streptophyta; class Pinopsida; order Pinales; family Pinaceae; genus Pseudotsuga; species Pseudotsuga menziesii. The sequence continues at coordinate 952,328 of LPNX011014149.1, forward strand.
CTGTATGTAGAACCCTTGATGTATGGTGATGAATACTTGATGTATGATGGAAACTTTGATGCTGAACCTAATGATGAAGAAACCCTCACTTGATATATTGAAGAAGCCTTTGGACAAGTCCACAAGCAAAGTTAGTGTGGCATGGTTGAAGACCTTTCTTATACACTTAATAGTGTTTTAAATAGTTGACATGGCATCCCTTATTAACAAGGTTTGGATGGTGGCACTTTTAAGTGACCCAAAAGTAAGAAAAGACAAACTGCTAAAAGAAACACTTCTTAATAAATAAAACTATTGACAAGTCGGCCCATTAAAACTGCAAATTATTTTTTAAATAATTTCTTTGATGAATTTTTAGTAGGTCGGCCCATTAAAGTTTTTTTTGGAGTGGAAAACTAGCATAAATACCAGTCAACGCCCTCACTCAAAAAAAATGTGTGTGCTTGTTATTAGCTCTGAGATATTTCGACTGAGGCTCACTGTGAAATTTGGAGGCAACATTAGTCTAAATTTACATAGAAAGAAAAAAAATCGGGTTTTGTTTTGCAGCAGCAATAGTTTATGGTGGTTTCTCTTTGATAGTCCGAATTTGTTGTAGCAGCAGAAGACTGAGGGAGGAGCAGTCCTGAAAATTGGAGTAGCAGTCAAGTCCATTTTTTTGTGTGTGTCCTTTTGGGGTTTAATCTATGCTGCAAAATGACTGCCATTGGAGGCTTATCCACAGTGCATAAACAGTCCTATTTTTGCTGCAACAAAGGAGAGGGTTACAAGTTTTGATGATTTTTGCATACAGTCTTGAAATTTTGCAGCCAAGTTTGACATATATCTTGAAACTAAAGCTGATGTTCACATTCATGAAACAATCAGAAATTTTGGGGTTAAAATAATTCCAAGTTTTATGCTTGACAAGTGTTTAGATTTAGCACTTGGTTGAGGTCTTCCTAGTACACAAACAATCCACCAATTTTTGACGAGTTTGAAGGTTGACAAGTGTTAAATAATTTTTAATTTTGTTGATTTCTTTGAAGCCTTTATAGTCTGAATTTTGAAGAGTTTGACAACCATAATTGAAGAAGGTTGTCAGTCCTCATTTCAGTAATTAACAGCTCGATTTTTGAAGAAGATAATAGCTCGAGTTTGGAGTCCAACAACCATGAAGTTTTGGGAGAAAGATTGTTGTTGCTAAGTCCAAATATGGAAGTGACAAAAGTTTGATTTCTTATTGTTGCTAATTCTGAAGAGGCCTCTAGACCAGGAAGGTTATCTACCATTCTTGGCATTCATGGAATGAGATTATCTCACGAATAGGTTATCTAGAAACAATCTAAAATCCTGTGATGTAAACAAGAGATTGGAATTATGGGTGTCTCACAGTGATAATGGTTTGATTTGATATGATAAGAGTAAGCCATGATAATGGCAATGTATTGACAGTGTTAACTTGAGTGTGATAGGCTGGCATCTTTGACATATGCAGACTATGATGAGCTGACTTATGATGGGAAACTAGATAGAGATCTTTTGTTGAGAAGACTTGGAATTAGCAGAATTCTTGAAGACATTCTGACATAAGCTTGATGACAACCCTACATTTTTGAAGAATTGTTAGCCCTAGTTCATGAGGCTTGAGAAGGGAAATGACAGCCCTAACTTGGTAAGTGATGAAATGGCAACATGATAGTTTGACATCTACAATAGTATGACAGTGATGTGACAAGCTTTGAAAACCCTTATCATGAAGACCGCGTTGATGACAATAGTTTCCATGTTTACACAGTGAATGCTTGACTATGTTACCTTGATAATGGTGGACTTGACAAGTATTTTTTTTTTCAATGTGGTTCACACGCCGGCTTGACCGACGGGCTACGTCCATGGAAATAAATCAGGCGGGCCCACCCGAAGGGGCCTCACACCTTCGGCACACTTCATGCCTAACCCCAAGGGCGTCAATGAGAGTTGAACCCGTGACCTCTATACCGAGAGGCCTAGTGACGGGTGCTCAACCGATTGAGCTAACTCTTGGGGCTATACTTGACAATTATTATATGCTTACCTTGACAATGATGTGCTTGACTATGGCATTGATGTGCTGACTTGACAACGATATGCTTGAGAGTGATGTTTAATATGACCGTGATGATGTGGACAGAAAGATGATGTGGTAGTGAACACACTTGACAGTGATTTGTGTGTATGATGAGATAGTGAGCTGTAATTGTAAAAGCAAGATTGTCCTGCTTTTGAGGTTAGAATACCTCAAACCCTTCTTAGTAGGGTCTAAGAAAACCAGGCAGGGTCCTGGATGAAGAGTAGGTGCTCTTGGTATCAGTAGGTGCTAATTTTACCTCACGGTTGTAGCCGTTCCAAAACAAATACAAAAATATTACAAAATCATATGGTGTTGTGTTCCCTTGTGCTATGGTCCGTGTTATGACTTCATGATTCAAATGCTTATGATTTGTAAATGATGAATTGATAGATGTTTATGAAATTATTATGCAAATGGTAGAATCATGAATTGATGAATTAGTTGTTGATTATTAAAATTGAAAAAGTAACAAAGACTGCACACACAGATTCACTCCCCAGTCTCTATGTGCCTGGTGTGTCTAACAGTACATTCAATATATCGTAATCATGAATAAGCTCCAAAATTTGGTAAACATGATAGAAGAGGAGTTAAAATATTAGAAGGTGACCAATAAGGCCAAATAATTGAAGATAAAGGAGCTTGAACAAAATGTGGTTGAATTAGGTGTTGATCCAAATAATCCAACACCGATTCTATCCTTTATTAAAGAAAAGGACACATAAATTCAAGTGCCGAAAAAAAGCTCAAAGTGCTTGACACAAAGCATGTGCAAATTCCTGAAATGATAGTTGTGCAAGAATGAAAAAGATCATATTTACAAGTAGATGCAAGAGTACAAACATAAATTAGTACAATCCAAGAAAGAAAATACTAGATTGATGATGGAGAATACTAAGTTATTGGAAGCCAGGACTATCATATCATAGTCTAGTCAAGTAGATCCTATAGACAATGTGGCTAAATTTTTGGCAGGTTTAAATCTCAAACAACTGAAAATGAGTGCTTTGAAACACACCAGTCAGAAAAGGGATGAGGAGTTCTTATTTTAGGAGACAATCATAAATAAGGAAGCTTTCATTGTATAAGTATAAACAACAAAATTTAAAATGCATAAAGAATTAGATCAATCTTCCAACAATTTGGTTCATAAAGCAACCTTGAAAGGAGAAAATAACCTATATGGGATCAAATGGTAGTTTAAATCACAAATTACTAGAATTATTTTGTCTTGTTTCAAGATGAATACATTATGGAAATTAGCACTTATGTACAAGATATCAAGAGGAAATGGAATGAATTGGAAAACAAACATGAAATAGACCATAATGTGATAAATATTTTGAATGAAAAAGCAAGGGTTGAATTGGAGTTGGTATGGGTGGTAGACAAGACCAACACCATAATGGAAGATAATAAAGTGATCACTAAGAGGAATTTGGTTTAGAAGATCTATTCCAAGGCACATGCCATTTTAAGAGAGATTACATCCTTCAAAGCTATGTTTAAAGAGGTAACTGGGAAGGGAATTCCCTCAATACGGGATGGGAATGGAGATTTATATCCAAAGGAGTATAATAGTATGATAATTCAATGTAAGAATGATGATGCTAAATTTTCAAAAACCAATGGAACTCTAAAAGGGTAAGTGATTATTGATAAATTATTAATTGTTTTGATTTGGTGACTAACATTTAAATGATATTCAAGAATCTTATCATTCCCTTTAATGTGCAGTATACTGAATTGGATAGGAGGATGAAAAGTCACACATATACTATGGGGAAATTGTGGAAAAATATTGCTAAGTATGCAGTTTTTTCCTCTACATTACACAGGGTATCTTCATCACAACAAGTTCACTAGAGACGACTGTAGTAGTTTCAGTTGTTCATAGTTACTTTGGACAACCATGCATTTTTTGAGTTTACCAATTTTTTCCCTTCCAATAGATTTGGTGAATATGTCTGCAATTTGATCACTTGTGGAACAATGTTTCAAATGAATGGTCTTGGCCTTATATGATATCAAATTAGATGGTATTTTATGTTGACGTGCATAGTTCGACCATGAAATTTGGGATTCTTGGCCAACTTGATTACATAATTATTGTCAACCAGAAGAGGAGTGGAATTCACTTGTTTCTCCTACAAAAATTCAAGTGTATCCTTGAGCCACGCACTCCCCTTTGTTGTCTTTAATGCAACCACATATTTTGCATATATTGTGGAATCTATTAGAACAAACTGTTTGTGTGATCTGTAGGAGATAGTTGTTGATCCACGACTCCTAAGGTAATCTAAAGTAGAGAATCCATTCTCTTGATCACCACCAAAATTTGAATCATAATATCCAATCAGTTTGAAGTCATCCAGCTTAGAATATTTGAATCCAAGTTCTTGAGTTCCCTTTAAGTATATTAGAATTCTCTTTTCAACACACCAATTTCCTTCATAATGTTTTTGCATGAACCAAGAAAGGATCCCAACAAAAAATGAAATATATCGTTTAGTGATAGTTAGGTAGACAAGACTCCCCAGAAGATGTTTGTACTTGGTTGCATCCTAAAATTCATTTTCTTCTTTTGATGCCAAATCTATTCAACAACCTTTCAATGTAATTCTTTTGGGAGATGAATGTATACATTGGAATTTGAGTCATTTTGATAGCCAAGTAGTAGTGAATATTTCTCAAGTCTGTCAACTTAAATACCTTCAATCATTTCTTTATGGATGCAATGTAGCTTTCATTGTTCCTTGTCATAAACAAATAATCTACACACACTACAAGATATACAACATATCTTACGACTTTCTTGTCAATTAGAGTTGCACCATCAATATTAAAGTGTTTGAAATTCAATTTTAGATAATACTCGGTTAGGTTTTCATACCATGTGCAAAGTGTTCTTTTCAAGCCATAAAAAGATTTGATGAGATTGCATACCTTATGTTCTTGTCCCTTCACAACACAACCTTCTAGTTGAGACACGAAGACATTATTTTCCAATTCTCCATTCAAGAAATCATTCTTCACATCCATTTGATAAAATTTCCACCCATTCTATGCAGACAAAATCAATAGATTATGAATGGTATCCCATTTTGTTGCAAAGGAAAAAATATCCCCATAGTCAATGCATTATTTTTGTGTAAATCCTTTTTCCACAAGCCTCATGTTACACTTGTCAAGGGAGTCATCTGATTTGTATTGTACTTTAAGAAACACTTGTGTTAACCTTGACTCGGGATTGAGTCAAAGGTGGTTAGGTCTAGCACATGGTTTGTTGTAGCCCATGGTATTGTCCCATGGTATTGCATGTGATTAAGCCTTTATAAGGCTTGAGGAGGCTCCATTGTAATTGTACTGAGTACTGTATTGTATTGGATGTGAGTATTGTATGGTACTGGATGTGAGTACTGTATTGTACTGGATGTGGGCATTGTATTGTGCTGGAAGAGAGACTGTGAGAGCGTGAAGAGGAAGTGCAACGGTTTTGCTGCAGGGTGTATCCCTTCATCTTTCTGGACTGAAATAAAATGACTGGCAAATTTTTTTGTGGATTAGCCCATCGTTTGGGTGAACCACGTTATATCTGTGTCTCTCTGTAATGTTTAATGTGTTTTTGCATCTTGTTTATTGATTTAACTGTATAATTGTTATTGCTCTGCGGTCCTGTTTTTCTAACAATTGGTATCAGAGCCAAAAGGTCTATTTGGTTTGTAAACTCGTAGGAAAGAAGGGTTCCTGGTTCGAGTGGGAGCAATGGTGGAAGAAGGAAAGTTTAGGGTCAATAAATTTAACGGCCAAAACTATCAGTTATGGAAGATGAAAATGGAGGACTATCTGTACCAGAAAGATCTGTACCTGCCGTTGGGCGGAAAAGTAAAACAGCCAGCGGCTATGAAGGATGAAGAATGGGAGGTTCTTGACAGAAAGGCACTAGGAAAATACGGCTGTGCCTGGATTCATCGGTGGCCTTCAATATTTCGAAAGAAATAACAACAGAGGGTGTGATGAGCGCATTGAGTAAGCTCTATGAAAAACCCTTGGCTTCTAACAAGGTATTTTTAATGAAGCATTTATTTAATATGAAGATGTCGGAAAGTGGATCTGTTGCTGACCATTTAAATGAGTTTAATACACTTACCAGTCAGTTAAGTTCTGTAAAAGTGAACTTTGATGATGAGGTTAGGGCTCTTCTAATCTTGTGCTCATTTCCATAAAGCTGGAATAGCTTGGTCATGGCTGTAAGTAACTCTGTCCCTAGTTCAAACACTCTTAAATTTTATGATGTTGTTAGTGTTATTCTTAGCAAGGAAATGCAAAGGAAAAGCACAGGTGAGACATCAGGTAATGCGTTGACCATGGAGAGCAGAGGGAGACAAAAAGAGAGAGGAAGGAGCCCAGGAAATTGCAACAAGTCTAAAAAGGGAAGATCCAAGTCCAGATTCGAAAAAATAGAATGCTGGAACTACGGTAAGAAAGGACATCTAAAGAAAGACTGCAGAGCACCAAAGAAGAAAGGTGATAGGCAGCAAGAGACTACCCAGGAAGCAAATGTAGCAGGTGATGTGTTACAAGATGCTTTGATTCTTGCATTAGATAATACTAGTGATTACTGGGTAGTAGATTCAGGGGCTTCATGTCATGCTACACCCCATAAGAAATTCTTTTATGATTATGTTCAAGGTGATTTTGGGCATGTGTTATTGGGGGATGATGAACCATGTAAAATTGTTAGAAAGGGTAAGGTACGGATCAAACTAAATAATGGAAATGGCTGGTTGCTAAAGGATGTAAGGCACATTTCTGCTATGAAAAGAAATCTGATCTCAACAGGACAGTTGGGAGATGGCGGTTGTTTGTCTACGTTTGGAGAAACGTGGTGGAAGGTCACTAAAGGATCAATGGTAATTGCAAAAGGAAATAGGATAGGTACGTTATATTTATGTCCTCATAACACTGATTATTCTATTTCTGTAGCTTCCATAGAAACAGGTGCAGCATTGTGGCATCATAAGCTTGGCCACATGAGTGAGAAGGGGATGCAGATTCTCCACTCAAGGAAACTGCTTCCAGATTTGAAGCGGGTAAGTTTGGAATTTTGTGAGAACTGTGTTTATGGAAAACAGAAGAGAGTTAGATTGCTCAGGGTTGGGAAACAAAAGAAGAGTGAAAAGTTAGAGCTTTTCCATACAGATGTATGGGGACCAGCTCAAGTACAATCTCTTGGTGGCTCTCGTTATTATGTTACTTTTATTGATGATGCAACTAGAAAAACTTGGGTTTATTGCATTGGATAGAAATCTGATGTGTTTGATACTTTTAAGAAGTGGAAAGCTTTGGCTGAGAATGAGATAGGAAAAAGGTTGAAATGTCTCATATCTGATAATGGAGGTGAGTACTGCAGCAAGGATTTTGACAGTTACTGTTCACACAATGGGATTCGCAGAGAGAAGACAGTCCCTGGTACACCCCAAGAAAATGGCGTGTCAGAAAGGATGAACTGAACGATCATGGAGCGTGCAAGGTGTATGAGATTGCATGTAGGGTTTCCCTTACAGTTTTGGGCTGATGCTGTAAACACTGCTCTATATTTAATAAACAGAGGGCCTTCAAGCGCTTTGGATGGTGGAATTCCAGAGGAGGCATGGATAGGTAAACAGGTAAAATACTCATTTCTGAGAGCTTTTGGTTGTGAAGCATTTGTCCATATTGATAAATATGATAGAACAAAGCTTGAGGCTAAATCCAAGAAATGTACCTTTATTGGATACGGGGTTGATGATTTTGGTTATCGCTTATGGGATCTTAAAAATTGCAAAATCATTAGGAGTAGAGATGTAGTATTCAATGAAAAGGTCATGTACACAGATCAGTTGCAGGGAAAGAAAGAAGAAAAGGAAAACACAGAGTACACAGTGCTTGATTAAATCAAACAAAATGAAGTTCCAAAAGCACCAGAAATTCAAAAGCAGCAGCAGGTACCTGAAACTCCTGCAACTATAAGAAGGTCTACCAGGTTAAGCAGACCCCCTGAACGATTCTCTCCTTCACTGTATTATTTATTGATGACTGATTCTGGTGAGCCAGAAAGTTTTGAAGAAGCAATGCAGGTAGAAACTAGAAAGAAGTGGGAGCAAGGCATGGATGAGGAGATGGACTCATTGGTAAGAAACCAGACTTGGGATCTGGTTAAGTTGCCTGCAGGAAAAAGGGTATTGCAGAATCAATGGGTTTACAGGTTGAAGGAAGAAGATGGAGGAAAGAAGCGGTACAAGGCTAGACTTGTTGTAAAGGGGTTTGCACAAAAGAAAGGTATAGAATTTGATGAAATATTTTCTCCTGTTGTTAAAATGACTTCAATTAGAACTATTTTAAGTCTAGTGGCGGTAGAAGATTTACATCTTGAACAATTAGATGTAAAAACGGCCTTTCTCCATGGGGATTTCGAGGAAGAGATTTATATGCAGCAACCACAAGGGTATGAGGTCAAAGGGAAGAAGAATTTGGTTTTCAAGTTGAAGAAGAGCTTGTATGGCCTGAAGCAAGCTCCAAGGCAGTGGTATTTAAAATTTGATAAGTTTATGACAGAACAAGATTATGATAGATGTCATTTTGACCACTGTGTTTATTTCAAGAGGCTGGATAATGAAAGATATATTATCTTGTTATTGTATGTGGATGACATGCTTGTTGCAGGGTCTAACATGCAGGATATAAATGTGCTCAAAAGAAAACTAGCTAAATCATTTGCGATGAAGGATTTGGGTGCTGCAAAGCAAAAGCTTGGTATGAGAATAACAAGAGACAGGAAAAATCGCAAATTGACATTGTCTCAAGGTGAGTACATAGAAAAGGTGTTGCATAGGTTTAGAATGCAGAATGCAAAACCAGTCAGCACACCTTTGGCAAGCCATTTCAAATTAAGCAAGCATATGTGTCCAGAGACACAGGAAGAGAGAGATTACATGTCCAAGATTCCCTATTCATCAGTAGTTGGGAGCTTGATGTATGCCATGGTGTGCACAAGACCAGATATTGCACACACAATGGGAGTTGTGAGCATGTATATGAATAATCCAGGTAAAGAGCATTGGAAAGCAGTACAGTGGATTCTCAGGTATTTGAGAGGTACCACTTCTCATGCATTATGTTTTGGAGGTTCAGACACTGTTCTACAGGGATATGTTGATGCAGATATGGCTGGTGATAAAGACAGAAGGAGGAGCACCACAGGGTATGTGTTCACTTTAGGTGGAACAACAGTAAGTTGGATTTCAAAACTGCAACAGGTTGTTGCACTTTCAACAATGGAAGCAGAGTATGTTGCTGCTACAGAGGCTAGTAAGGAGATGATTTGGTTGCAGAGGTTCATGGAAGAATTGGGTAAGAAATAGGAGAATAGTAGGCTATACAGTGACAGCCAGAGTGCCATTCATCTTGCAAAGAACTCAGTCTTTCATTCAAGGACTAAACATATAGAACTCAAGTACCACTTCATAAGATCTGTTCTAGATGAAGAATTGTTAAAACTGGAAAAGATTCACACTAGCCAGAATCCTGCAGACATGTTGACAAAGGGACTAACCAGAGAGAAACTGAGTTCCTGCTCGGTTTCTATTGGCCTTAAAGCATGAAGGTGAAAAGAATAAATTTGCCAAGTCCAAGGTCCAACAAGTGCAGCGGCGGTAGAGTTGCTATGATTAGTCACCATGAAGGCACATAAAAATGTAATGGAGCGGTTTGCATGTAAATGGGCATATGTCTGTAAGACCTGGGAAGTCATGCATACCCTTGGTAACTCATTGGTAAAGTCGGGAGATAGACCTAGGTGATAGGGGAGTGTATGTAAGATTCCTCGGTAAATACTTGAGGGGAGTTGGTGATTACTCCAAGTCAAGTTTAAAGGGGGGATTGTTAGGGTTAACCTTGACTTGAGATCGAGTCAAAGGTGGTTAGGTCTAGCACATGGTTTGGGCACATGGTTTGTTGTAGCCCATGGTATTGTCCCATGGTATTGCATGTGTTAACCTTGACTAGGGATTGAGTCAAAGGTGGTTAGGTCTAGCACATGGTTTGGACACATGGTTTGTTGTAGCCCATGGTATTGTCCCATGGTATTGCATGTGATTAAGCCTTTATAAGGCTTGAGGAGGCTCCATTGTAATTGTACTGAGTATTGTATTGTACTGGATGTGAGTACTATATGGTATTGGATGTGAGTACTGTATTGTACTGGATGTGGGCATTGTATTGTGCTGGAAGAGAGACTGTGAGAGTGTGAAGAGGAAGTGCAACGGTTTTGCTGCAGGGTGCATCCCTTCGTCTTTCTCGACTGAAATAAAAGGACTGGCAAATTTTTGTGTGGATGTAGCCCATCGTTTGGGTGAACCACGTTATATCTGTGTCTCTCTGTAATGTTTAATGTGTTTTTGCATCTTGTTTATTGATTTAAATGTATAATTGTTATTGCTCTGCTTTCCTATTTTTCTAACAAATCCAAACATGTCTAGTGCCCCAATCCCCATTTCGCTATAAATGTGATTACATGCATGTTTATGTCTTAACACAAAGCCACTGATAAATTATCAAAGTCGAAAATTCATTTGATATGTCTGTTTATTGTCATGTACATGTGTTAATCATGCTTTTTATGACCTTACTGATGTTTTTTTTCCAATGGAGGTGGCAACAAAAGGTAGAATCAAGCAAAAAAAGATATTTCACAAGCGATTCAACAAAGCCTACTGCTTCTCATAAGGCTTATATGGACAAATTCATACTATGTTTGGGAGAGAGGGTTATTTTGGACATAACATTTTCCATCTTTTAATCAATTTTGAAACATGATAATTATGATGGAGCATTTTATATCTCATATTTTATAAGTTATGAATGCTTATTGGTCATATATCCCATGTTTTTGAAAATAACAGTGAATGTTGAGAAGAGATAAAGGGTCAAAGGGGTCCCACCTACTGTTATTTATTTAATTCCTTTTATTAATTTTATAAACTTCCTAACTAATATTAAAACTGATATCCTAACTAAAGGTAGTTTTCAACTACCTTAACTTCTTCTCAAGGAATAAAAGGGAGTCACAAGGATATCAAAGGCAAGAGTGAGAAAGAGATTTTTTTATTATAAAACGAAGATATTGAAGGTGGCACAAAAGGATCTCTAATAATAGCATTGTTTTTTATGAAAGAAGAATCAAAAGTGTGTCATACTAAAGTCATTATTGATCCAACAACGTTTGTGCTTTGATTCTTTCTTTTGTAAACAAAAAGTCTATGTGTGATGAACAATACCACCTTAGACTCCTAAATATTTTTATGGTCCTTTCCCTCGAAGGGGGATGAAAATAAAATTTTCAGTTGTAACTCAAATTGATATTAATAAAGTTTATTGTTGATTCTTCATATCATTTTTAGATTTTTGTTACATCTGTGATGCGATTTGATTCATTCTTCCTTTCATCCAATTGCTATATTTATGTTTAAACATTTTTATAACCAACACTTTGTAAATTTTACATTTTCGTACTAAAAAAATATTAAAAATAAAGCATTAGACACAAGCAATAAGTGTTTCTAGACAAACTAATATTTGAATAGTTGGGCTAAAAATTAGGGTGACATTCTTGCTTATCATGCACTAGCCTCATAAGATTCGAAATTGTTGGTCTAAGGATTTTAATTCCTTTGCATCCATAGGTAGGTAGTTGAAAATTGCATTATAACGAGAAGATCTTCAAAGAGAGTCTATGATGGCCTTCATAGAGTGTTCTGTTTGAGAAGACCTTAAAGGATACTTAACATATCTTCACATGTTGTGCTTTGGCTAGGGAAAACTTGGAATACATGCTAGATCATAAAATGATACAATCATATTTGAAGCAGTATGGTACTTATGACCTTGTGAGGGTTGAATCCTAACCTATTTCGAAATCAGAATAATAATCAACCATGGTCCCGTCTCCCAAGTTTTTTGGTCCGGAACCTTTTGAAAAAAGAAATAATATATAATTGTTCAAATCTAAGAAAAGTCCATAAAATCAATTAAGAGAATAATTAAGGAAAACATTAAGAAATATATTGAGATCGATAAAATTAGGGATAAGGTGATAAGGAAAATATGAATTTGAAAAGAAAAATGACCAAGGAGAGTAAATTATAAAAATAAAAATAAAAATTTGTTTTCTAATCACTATGGGACCAATTTATCCAATAGTGTGGCACCCATCATTGAAAACATAGGATAAATTCAGATAGAGTATCACAATGGAACCTAAGAAAAAAGAATGTATGGCATTGAAGGCATTATTGTGAATGATAAATGATTGTATGTGTTCCTCTTTGTAGCTTCAATGGGAAGGTATATGAATAAATTAATAGATCTTAAAGTATAAGAAAGAGCAGTCATTCAAAATTTTCACTTGAACCTTAGTCATATTAAGGTGGAGAGAGATTTTGACCATGAGTTACAGGTAAGTTCATTTATAGAAAATTCACTAGAATCAAGTTGGTTAGAACTATCCCTCCTTGAACATTGCTAAGAATTGGTATTTCTTTCTAACCTTGGTGAATATTCAAATTCTTCTTAGATAACTCCATGACATATAATATGTTAATGCAACAAGTTTGTAGATAGGTTGGTGAAAGAGGAATCATGAAAATTTGGGATTATGAGATATCACATAATTGGTATTGTTTTAGCATGTCATATTCTCATGTAACAAGTTTATATATAGGTTGGTGAATGAGGATTTATGAAAATTTAGGATTATGAGATCACATTGAAATGGGAGGATCTAAAAATATTGAAACAAGCTTGCGAGGTTTTACGTTTACATGATATCCAAAAGCATGAGGATGTCAATCAAGGGATTCAAATGGACTATGAAATACTTACCCAACGTTGTTGGATGCATTTATATGTGGACTATGGGGTGAAGGTAGAAAACCCACTAACAAAGTGGATGATATATAGAGTACAAAGGGTCCTAGCAATCATAAATATAAGTATCATGAGACTCAATGGCTTGTAAAACCCATCCGAGGATCTAGGAACTTAAACAAATATATGCATACATCACCTTCTCTGACATCTTAATGAAATTATATAAGGAAAGTGGTTTTAACTTGGAATCATGGATTATCCCACGGGGTTAGAGCAATTGGTAATAAGTAATTGAGATGAGAAGTTGTAAACAGAATGCCACAAGTTCAAATACCCCACAGGTACTTACTTCAAAAAAAAAACTTGGAAGCATGGCTTGGAAATGTTGGGTTATCACAACATGAGCAACATGTCATGAATACCATGCATAAGGACATAAATTTATCCTTTTAGTGGTTATGAAGTATTTGTGGTGGCATTCATGAGGGGAAGAGGTGGATATACCTCTTACCTCTCTAGTTTAGAAAATTATACCATAGGAAAATCTATCTTCATTCTAAATAAAGCTATAGTGAGGTGAGGTGGAACTACTTTATGTCAGGTAATTGAAGGTGTTTGTTTTGGAGGTAGGGAGAGGAAGGATGAGGAAGGTAATTGAAGGTATTTATTTTGGAGGTAGGGAGAGGTAGGATGAGGAAAGTTCTCATTGTATGATGCCATACAAAATAGTTTTAAGGTAATTCCCAATTTTACACTTTCCTCTATTGTTCATTGTAGTAAATATGGCCTTGATTGAAAACCTACAGAAGCAATAAGTATAAATTAAATAGTAATTCCAATTTTTCAATGGTTATATAACCAAATTGTAACCAATTCAAAAACAATGATAATAGAAAATAAGCAAGAAACAATGGTTCCACATTGTATTAAATATGGCCTTGATTGAAAACCTATAGAAGCAAGAAGTATAATTAAATAGTAATTCCAAATTTTCAATGGTTATATAAACAAATTGTAACCAATTCAAAAACAATGATAATAGAAAATAAGCAAGAAACAATGGTTCCACCTACATGCCTAGGGGTGGATCACATGTGCAAATCTTATACAATGGAAGAATCTGTCTCCAATAAACATCAATATGAAAACAACAAGGTGGAAAACCCTTATTCATAACAATAGATAGAAAACAAACCTAACTTAATGCTTAAGTTAATAATAAGAGCAATTAGACCTATACCACATAAAGAGGTATTTTTAGAAATACAACATAATAACAAAATAATGAGCATGAACAAAAAAATAACTCATGTACATAGATTATAATACCCATCAAATATGTTATGGTTGGGATAATTATGCATCGAATTCTCTTTCAAGTTATTATTTAACCTCTAAGATTCCTACTCTTTATGCGATGAATCTAGACCTTGGAGGGGGGCAGTAACGCCCTCCAATTTCAAGGTCATTACCTTATGTGTTCTCATCTCTTCCATGGTAAAATATATTGTTGCTCACACCCCACCCTCTCTCTTTGTCAAGACACTAAAAAATATCTCGAAGGTTCCTCTCTTGGCATCCTTGTCTTGGAAAATGGCCATCGACCTCACAGATCAAGGCCTAATTGCCGATAAACTCATAATAATTTAGCCATCCCCATGTTCTGATATGCAATATGGATCCATAATAACTGGAGAGTCCTCATCAAGGGAAAACTAGCTCATTTCTTTCGTGGGCGAGGTTTTTTATGCCTTTTTGTTTGAATCTAAGTAGGATCATGACCTTCTATTTAGGAATGGATATTACTTATTTTGTGGGCATGGAATGTATTTGAATTGATCTATTCTAATCTTTGATCCAAAGGTAGATGTCCCCAAAGAAATATTAGTTTGGGTAATATTGTGACATCTTCCCCTTTGTTGTTAGAATGATGTCTCCTTGAGAAGGATTGGGAACATGCTTAGGATTTACAAAGACAAATCAGAGCCAAAGGAAATAATGTTTCCAAGTGCATGAATTTTCCTTGAAGTGGATCTCAAAGAAGGTATTATAAAAGGAATCCTCCTGACCCTGGATGATTAGTGACATTAGTAGAAATATTAATTACAATAAACTTACCTTCAAGTGAAAATTTTGTGGGGAATATGGTCATCTAAAAAAAATGCAAAAAATGTCAATGTCGAGAACAATTAGAGATGAATGGCAGATGATTAATAAAAAGATGGGTTCCAAGGCCAATGGTCAAGCTTTAGTCCCTCCTTCATCTCAACATGACCCTTCTAATTCCCATCAAGTTGGTTTCTCATGAATCACATATGTTTCTACACATTCTCTAAGGAATTATCCTTCCCTTCTACTATATAGGCCCAAATACTCTAGATTGACCCCTACATGGTATCTCTTACATGTCCCACCTCAAGAACAAACCATTTATTTCACATATGTAGTTGTATGCTCGATCAAGGGAACACATTTAGCTTTTCCCCTTAGGTTTCCCTTTTTGTCAACTCTCCATTCACCAAGGGAGAATATTGAAATCAACTTGAAGAAGTTGGCCTAGTTTTGTATAGGTCTATAGTCCTTATTAAAAAACTCACTAGGACCACAATGTAGTGACAAAGTGAAGAAGAATATAAAGAAGATGAGATCAAAGAGAAAATGCAACCCAAAAATCTAGGACAAAAACTAGCTAGGGAAAAACGAAAGGAAGTGGCCAAATATGATGATATAATTGGGCCTAAAACTATAAATGAAAAATATCTAGGTGTGGGATTGAAAGGATCATCCATAAAAATCCACCAGAAATCAATCCCCCACTCAAGGAGAGGGACACAAAACTCCATCTGTTAAATAATTAATCTAGTCTCCTGGAACTATCGAGGATTGGATTGCAAGGCTAAAGAAGTAACTATAAGAGATTTGATTAGATATGAAAATCCAATTGCACTACTCCTGTATGAAACCAAATTAGAGGCATCAAATATGCTTGAATTAAAAAAATAATCACTTAAGGAGCATTTAGTGGTATTACCATGCAATGGGACAACACCTTGTTCCACTTTGATTTCACATATCAATTTCAACACCTTGTTCCGCTTAGAGTTCACATATCAATTTTAAAACCTTGTTCTGCTTTGAGTTCACATATCAATTTCAACACACTATAAGGAAAACACCTTCCAGAGGAGGTTTTGGTGAAACCTCCAATAAAAAAACAGCTTTATCCGTTTATAGCGGAGGTGGATATTGAAGGAGGGTGGCCATAGGTTTTTGTGGATGTTTTATCTCTGATTTGCTTCTCATATCTAACTGCACTAGTGCACTTTATAATTTACGAATGGACTAGATAGTCAAAAAGTCCCGTCGATTTAAATTTTGATTTTAAACTAAAAAACTAAAACAAAATCATCAGTACTCCTAACACAAACTTAAGCACCATTGTGTTTCAAAACATTCACATTGGAAATGATTTTTTTTTAAATATATATTTCAAAGAGGTGGACAACAGAGGTGGGTTGCCAGAGGTTTTTGCAAATATTTTGTCGTCAGTGCATTTCATGTATATAACCGCACCGGTGCGTTTTTTTATTTTACAAATGCACTGAATGGTCCAAATGTCCAATCGACTGAAATTTCAATTTTAAAATGAAAAACTAAAACAAATCCATTGGTGCTCCCAACACAACCATAAGCATCGGTACCTTTTAAAACATGTGCACCAACAAAGTTTTTTTTTAATTGAAAATGTACGGTGCATTTTATAAAAACATGCTCTGAAAACATTGAAATGATTTAAAACTTCAAGAAAATATCTATGCATTGTTTGGTGCGCATTATAACTATACACACACCTGTGGAGTTACATTTCAAAATACACACTAGTGCATTTTTACGAAAATGCACTATAAAATTTTGAAATAATAAAAAATACTCTTTGTGGTGATTTTAATTAATACATATGCACCGATGCGTTGTGAAAATTATCGACACACCAAGTTAGGGTAGAATAAATAAAAACTAGACCATAAAATATTATTTTACACTATTATAATGTGTCTGTGGAACCATGCAAGCACCAGTGCTCACGTATCCATATAAGTGCCCCATTTTACAGTGTTCTTGTACACCATACTTGTTGGTTTTCGTGTGTCTGAGGTTGATTGGTGGTTGTTTTGAAGTTTCCACCAAACCATAAAATAAGTTTTTACACTATTATAGTGTGTATGTGGATCCATGCAAGCACCAGTGCTCACGTATCCATAGAAGCACCCCATTTTATAGTGTTCCTGTACACCGTACTTGTTGGTTTTCATGTGTCTTAGGTTGATTGGTCGTTGTTTTGAATTTTCCACAACAACTTCTTTTCATTTTTCCTGTACACCACCACCATGCCTCATCGTCGCCAAAGTCCCTAGGTAAATTAATTCTTATTCTTCAATTTAAAATTTCAATCGATTAAATTTAGAAATTTAGCTCTATAGGCTTAGAATTTTAAAAAAGAATGTCGGTGCTCCTATGGAGCTCTAGACGCATTGCTCGACATTGTGTTTATATATCGCATAGGCAATGCTGTGTTAGCATATCACACCATAATTGGTGCATACATATCCTAAGGACCCACTGTAAAAATCATGCCAAAGGTGGTGCATGTGTATTCAAATAACATCGCCTGTGCGCCCACCTATCTATGCATCAAAAAATGCACGACTAACAATGCACACTATGAAGAGATACTAATGGTGCATTTGATAATATAACATGCACTATGAACACTACTTTTTGATTTTAAAAAGCTTTAAAACTGATGGTGCATTAGATTCATACAAACACGTCGTTTAACTCCCACCAAAAGTGGTGTCGTAGTATTCAAAATGAAGTACCAATCATACACAGTGTGCCTATTAAGATAAGTCATACCATCCACAAACGCTAGAATAAACTGTGCATCTTACACCACCTTAAATATGTGAGTCTATATAGATAAGGAAAACTACACACGACCATAACAATGCTTTTTAGTTGGACCTTTTTCGATGTGGATGGATATATCAAATGCACCATTTAGTAATTTGCAATTAAAAAATTGGAATTTATGTCCAGTGCGCCATGTTTCTCTTCGACCACAGTGCGTTCCAACATGCACCATTAGGGTGTGTTCCTCTATATGTGGAGCACCACTTACACATAAACATAGTAAACTAGGAAATTAACCATCAGTGCACTATGCATGAGCATCGTGTCGGTGCTAGGGTGACAATGCTCTTTATTAAACATTGGCTCATTAGTGTGTCCATTTAGATTAAACAGACCAACAAAACATTTTTGTTTAACAAGAAAATTAAAACTCGATAGTGATTTAGATTCGTATAAAAGTACCATTTAACTTGTTCTAAACATAATGCAGTTTTATTCAAAACAACGCACCAGACATAACTAGTGCATCTATAGAGATAAGGTGCACTATCCATGTACATTACCATAAACTATACACCACCAAAGGGACACCATACTATTGGTTCATCTACAGAGGTAAGGCACATCGTACACCACCATAACAGTGCTTTGTATGGAACACAATGATTATAGTGATCCCAATAGTGCTTTGTATGGCACATGATGATTATAGTGATCCCATTCATCATTCTGAACAATAGAGAGAGACATGAACAATTTATGGGTTTCTAAATTTCACCTCAAAGCCATATTACAAATTTATAAACATTTAAAATGTGTGTGCAGATACATAAAAAAATACACAATGAAATTAAATTTATCCATACACATAAAACATGCATTTACAGACATAATTATCACATGCATAATAATTAAATTACTACACATCTGATATAAAGAGAATACTTATATTTAAACAAATAAGATCAAGTAATTGGATGGGCAAGAGCAATTTTCCACCAATCCTTAGGAACTCTATCTAACATATACTCTTTTTGTTGAGAGGGCACCCCAAAGCTGGGCTACGAGGCCACTAGAGTGAAGAAACACCTATAGGATTCTCTCTCTCACCCCACAATCCATTTAGCTTCCAATGCTTAGCCAAATGCTCATAAATAGATTTATAGGAATATCACTTAGCCATCATAACCTTGGATCCAACAATACATGTCCCACACAACACCCTTTTAGGCTTAGGCATCCCCTTCACTGATGCACAGTTCCCTTAGGTGATACATCTTGCTAGGTGCTTACCAATGTGTATGTAGAAGGAATCCAACTTGCTGTATGTTATTAGAGAACCACTCATAGCCTTAATTCATGGCTTCTCAAGCATGCAAAATTAGCAAAACTCATTGGGTAAAGGTTTCTAGCCTACCCAACCTCAATGCTCACCTACAAGCATCTTTTTCCCATTCAAATCCACATCTCTAGTTCCAAATTCAAATTTATGGGTTATACACAGTCTAGTAATTGGTAATGGTATGAACAACATGAATAAGAGCTCTACGTAGTGTATAAATCTGCATGATAATGGAAAATAAGTGAATGACCCCAAGAGATAGGAGTGAATGGCTACAAGGCGATTGAAATAACTTTTGACCATAGACGAAAATGACCCTTCCAAAATTCATAGAATGATATTCATCACATGCTTCCATATCTACAAGAGCTTACTTTCCCCACACCAACCTCATACATGCATTCAATTATTGGATTTAATAGTCAAAATGGAGTAATTGGCTTATTTAAGCACATGGCAACAATTATATTAATTTGAAGTTTGACACTTGGAAATAAAGGATTTAATATCCAGTAGGACCGCTTTACTCCTCCCATATAGTGGAATCATAGCCCCTATAGTGCTCTTTACAGAACCATATTGGACCATTTTATTATATTCCAACATAATATTTACATATATTTTGAGTTAGCATGACAAGCCAACCATATAGTCCAATTAAAAATATTTACATCAAACATGCCTAGTCATTCACTAGTCGGGCCTTGGCCTTGAGCTCCACACTAGGAATCCATTCTACCATATTTACATCATTTACATAATTTTGATTAAATACATTTCAAGTAAAAATAATGGGGGTATTACATTTTAGGTGCAAGGTGGTCAGTTGTGGAATGGACTTGGAAGGTAAGGAGGAAACCTAATAATAAAGAGTTTAGATATTTTGTGATCAAATTTATGTACATCATTTTTACCCTTTTGCAAGGTGGTTTCCTCGAAGAATATTCCTTTAATACAGAGAACTGATGCAATTAAGTCCAGACACCAGAATTGGGGACTGATATCTTTTGAGGAGCATGCAATTTTCAGGATTTATAACTTAGAGTTGGAAGCCTACCTATTGCTCGACTTATTGACCTCCAAGAAATTTGCTTTGGATTATATCAATTAATATAGATTTGATAATGATCATATCGATTTTTCCAAACACAAGAGTCCAATCACTTTCAAATTTACCCAAATAGGTAGGGCCTTTCTTGGTTAAAACGTGGACGTCACAGTCCTTAGTAGAGAATGTGTTGAGTCAACTCAATTTTCAAAAAGAGGATAAATGGAAATATGGTCCTCATAAGGTAATTTCAAATAGAAGACATAAGGCTAAATTAATTGAATACATCCATCAACCAAATGAACAATTATTGAAGGATGAAAATCTAAAAAGATGGGTGTAGTTCAAGCAAGTCTTAGAGGATATCCCTTAATAATAGCCATAGGAGCAAACAATTATTCAAAGAGTAATGAATTCAACTATTGAAGTCATTTACTTAGAAGAAACTGAGCCACAACGGTCACAACAACATATCATACAAACTCCTCAAAAGCAAGAGATAGGGGTCAAGAGAGTACTATCTAAAGTCCATTCAGATATGGATGTTAAAGAACAACTAATAGAGAAAGCTATCAACAAAAGACTAGAATTGAGAATCCCTTGGGGTTTTAAGGGGCCTTGATTGAGCAAGAAGATCAAGGGTCGACATAAAACAAGCATGTTCTTACAATTGAGCATTTTTCCTCAGCCTCTCTACTTGGGGCAGAGACATAGGTAGCCTATACTGAACAAGGAGCTTCACAAACCAAGGCTAACTTGTTTTCCCATTAAATGCAAACAAATAATCAAAACTTGTAGGTGAAGAGATATTTATATCCCCATGTTTGGAATAAGAGTGAAGAGTAAGCTAGATTACCATCTGCTTTAAATTGGAAAAAAGTACCCTTCATTTTAGCTATCATAACACTAAAAGCACAAAAGGTCCAAACATCAACAAATTATAATGTACTTAGGTCGTAGTGAATATGTATCAAATAAATGCAACTGATAAGATTGAATTATGTAGGCATATTGGAGAGACTATCTTCAGAGAAGTATATGTTGATGAAATTGTCATTGATGCCAACATGGACTTGCAGTGGTCCCATAGGATGTCATTAATGCCACTAAGTCCCACTTGCATTTCCTTACAAACTGGGTTTGAGCCTTGGACCCCTTACAGAGTGGGTTTGTTACTTAAAGCACCTTGTACCCAAGTGACAAGGTCCATGTACCCACAAGGCTAGATCTTGATGACACCACCTTGCTGAATATTTTGAAGACTCTGCTTATGGTGTTGAAGACCCTGGAGATGGTCCTAAAGCCTTGATGGACGTTCTAGAAACCCTAGATGGGTTGGAGAAGCATTAATGACCCATCATGTGGTCATTCATGCTATGATGATGTCATGTACCCCAGAAGAAGACCTAGCATCCCTACAAGTGATATCTTGACCCCTGGATGTCTCATGGTGTGGTTGAGGTGGTTGAAAAAGCCTAAGAAGCCCTAAAGAAGTCCTTGGACCCACGCTTAGTGGTTTGATGACCTTACAACCCTTGTTGGGGTCATGGAGCTCTTATATGATGTTGATGACCTTGTATGGTCCTTGAAAGGATATGGAACCCATGGTCATGTCTTTGGCTTGATAAAGAAGGCCTTAAAGAAGCCTCTTGACCCACACACTAGATGGTTTAAGGGCCGTAAAGAAATAAATATGGTGTGATAATTTTGGGTCTCCGAACCCTTGGAGATGGTCCTTAAGGCCACAAGTTTCTTGAAGAAGTCTTAGTTGACATGTTAAAGCCCTTTGAACCTTGAAGATGTCCTTATGTGGAACCCTTGATGTATGGTGATGAAGACTTGATGTATGATGGAAACTTTGATGGTGAACCTAATGATGAAGAAACCCTCACTTGATATATTGAAGAAGCCCTTGGATAAGTTCACAAGCAAAGTTAACGTGGCATGGTTGAAGATGTTTCTTATACACTTAATAGTGTTTTAAATTGTTGACATGGTAGCCCTTATTAACAAGTTTTGGATGGTGGCACTTTTAAGTGACCCAAAAGCAAGCAAAGACAACCTGCGAAAAGAAACACTTTGTAATAAATAAAACTAATGACAAGTCGATCCATTAAAAGTACAAATTATTTATTAAATTATTTTTTTAATGAATTTTTTGTAGGTCGGCCCAGTAAAGTTTTTTTTTGGAGTGGAAAACTAGTATAAATACCAGCCAACTCCCTCACTCAAAAAAAATGTGTGTGCTAGTTATTAGCTCTGAGATTTTTCGACTAAGGCTGACTGTGAAATTTGGACGCAGCAACAGTCCAAATTTACCGGGAAAGAAAACAGAAATTGGGTTTTGTTTTGCAGCATCAGCAGTTTACAGTGGTTTCTCTTTGATAGACCGAATTTGTTGCAGTAGTAGAAGACCGAGGGAGGAGAAATCCCAAAAATTGGAGCAGCAGTCAAGTCTATTTTTTTGTGTCCTTTTGAGGTTTCATATATGCTTCAAAATGAATGCCATTGGAGGCTTATCCGTAGTGCATAAACAGTCCTATTTTTGCTGCAACATAGGAGAGGGTTACAAGTTTTGATGATTTTTGCAGATAGTCCTGAAATTTTGCAGCCAAGTTTGACATCTCTTGAAGCTAAGGTTGATGTTCACAGTCATGAAACAATCAGAATTTTTTGGGTTAAAACAACTCCAATTTTTATGCTTGACAAGTGTTTAGGGTTAGCACTTGTTTGAGGTCTTCCTAGTACATAAACAATCCACCAATTTTTGAGGAGTTTGAAGGTTGACAAGTGTTGAATTATTTTGAATTTTGTTGATTTATTTGAAGCCTTTACAGTCTGAATTTTGAAGAGTTTTACAGGCCGAATTGAAGAAGGTTGAAAGTCCTCATCTTAGTAATTAATATCTCGGGTTTTGAAGAAGATAACGGCCTGAATTTGGAGTCCAATAGCCACAAAGTTTTGGGAGAAAGATTGTTGCTGCTAAGTCCAAATCTGAAAGTGACAGAAGTCTTATTTCTTACTGATTCTAATTTTTAAGAGGCCTCTAGACCATGAAGGTTATCTACCATTCTTGGCATTCATGTAATGAGCTTACCTTACGGCTGGATTATCTAGCAACAGTCTAAAATCCTGTGATGTAAACAACAGATTGGAATTTTGGGTATCTCACAGTGACAATGGTTTGATTTGACATGATAAGAGTAAGCCATGATAATGGAAATGTATTGACTGTGATAGGCTGGTATCTTTGACATATGCAGACTATGATGAGCAACTGGAAAAAGATATTTTGTTGAGCAGACTTGGAATTAACAGACCTCTTGAAAACATTCTGACATAAGCTTGACGATAGCCCTAACGTTTTGAATAATTGACAGCCCTAGTTCATGAGGCTTGAGACGGGAAATGGAATCCATAACTTGGTAAGTGATGAAGTGTAAAGATGAAAGTTTGACATATACAACAGTATGATAGTGATGTGGCAACCTTTGAAAACCCTTATCATGAAGACAATATTTGTCATGTTTACACAGCGAATGCTTGATTGTGTTACCTTGATAATGGTGGACTTAACAAGTATTATATGCTTACCTTGACAATGATATGCTTGACTATGGAAGTGATGTACTGAATTGACAGTGATATGCTTGAGAGTGATGTTTAATATGATAGTGATGACGTGGACAGAAAGATGATGTGGCAGTGAGCGCACTTGACAGTGATGTGTGTGTATGAGGAGAAAATGAGTTGTAATTGTAAAAGCAAGCTTGTCTTGCTTTTGAGGTTAGGATACCTCAAACCCTTCTTAGCAGGGTCTAAGAAAACCAGGCAGGGTCATGGACGAAGAGTAGGTGCTCTTGGTATCAGTAGGTGTTGATTTTACCTCATGGTTGTAGCCATTCCAAAATAAATACAAAAAGATTACAAAATCATATGGTGTTGTGTTCTCTTGTGCTATGGTTCTTGTTATGACTTCATGATTCAAATGCTTATGATTTGTAAATGATGAAGTGATAGATGTTTATGAAATGATTATGCAAATGGTAGAATAATGCATTGATGAATTAGTTGTTGATTGTTAAAATTGAAAAAGTAACAAAGATTGCACACACACATTCACCCCCCTCTCTCTGTGTGCCTGGTGTGTCTAACAATTGGTATGAGAGCAGGCCTTCATCACAAGCCTAGCAAGCTTGAAGGAGATCCTTAGAGACAATGAAGGAAAATGAAGTGTCATCAAGCAATGACGTATCCATACTTGATATGATAGATTATTTCAGTTGGAGGAGCAAGATGAAGGCATATTTGAAGAAGTTTGGCATTTGGGAGATTGTGATCAATCCACCCGCTCCATCAAACAAGATGGGAAAATCAACTGCACAGAAGGAAACAAAGAAGGACAATACTACAACCTTGAAGTTCCTCATGTATGGACTTCCCAGTTTAGTGAAAGAAAGTGTTGGGGAGTACACTTTAGCAAAAGACTTATGGTTCAAGTTGGAAAGCGAGTATCGGAAGGCAAGACCAGAACCCAAAAAGGCAGATCAAGAATCAGAATACAAGCCCCTAGAAGAAGAGAATCAAGAAAAGGACTCCAATAAAGTTATGGAATCTTATGATTGTAATGATAGCTTGTGTGATGAAATTGAAAAGGTTCTTGCAGACGATGATGAAGGGCTATCAAAGGCTGCACATGAGATACATCTCACGTTGCTGAATATTGATCTCAGAGGCAATTGGTTCCTAAACACAGTAAATTTGAACCATAGTGAATTCACAAAGTTCAAAAAGAAAATCTTGGACTCCTTGAATGAATATCAGCAGAAGACCATGACAATGAAAGTGTTACTTGTGAAGCTTAAAAACAAGGACAAAGAGTTGCAAGATCAAATGAAAGACAAGGATGCCGAATTTGAACAGCTAAAGACTGAATTGATGAGTCAAAAGGAAGAACCAAAAAATCTTGCTTAAGAGCTTGAAGAAACTAGAGAGGTCAATCATGATCTAAAGACCCAATTAGAGGAAGCCAAGAGGATAGAAGAAATTATAAAGATTCAACTGAAAGAAAATGAAGAAACAATCCAAAAGTTGGAAATGGAGATAGCTGGTCTCAAGAAGAAAGGTGAGAAGAATGAAGCCTTTGTCAAGTTTCAGGACAGTTCCAATGTCCTAGGTGATATCTTGGATTGACAAAGATCTCCACTTGAAAAAACTGGTCTTGGTTACAAGGACAAAGAAAAATATGAAGATGACTATCAGGCATGGAGACATGAAGCTGATCAAATAAGTGTTGGAAGTTCCAATAGCTCAGTCAGGTGTTGGACATGCAACAATGTTGGTCACATTGCTGCACATTATTGTATGATGAGGTGTTATAGTTGTAGTAGACTTGGGCACAAAGCTTGAGATTGTTGGAGTACACGAAAATAACCCTTGAGAAGTTTCCTATACAGCTTGTCAAGGAAAACCAATACATGTGAAGGAATAAATGTTGAAAGGACATATGCCAAGAAGCAAGTACGGATGAAGAAGACCGAGTAATTACATATAGGAGAGGTTGACCAGAGCAAGGACAATGACTGCCATATGGCAAGCTAAGTGTAAGGTCTCTCAAAGACCTTAACACACCTTGAGTTCATGAGGCTAGAGGATGAACTCAAAGGAGAAGGGATGGTTACTCCAGGTATACAGATAGGTCCTAGGATCATGCATATTGACAAGGGGAGCAATGACCAATGATCAGTGATTTCAGATACACGTATGTGGACACCCTTTTCCATTGATGCCAAAGGGGGAGAGATGAAGACAAAGGAAGAGATGCAGACAAAAGTGGATCATGCTCATAGGGGGAGCATGAGTTGTTGTCATCAATGACAAAGGGGGATATTGTTGATGAATTTGTCATTGATTCCAACATGGACTTGCAGTGGTCCGAAAAGATGTCATTGATGCCACTAAGTCCCACTTGCAGTGCCTTACAAACTAGGTTTGATCCTTGGACCCCTTACAGAGTGGGTTTGTTCCTTGAATCACCTTGTACCGAGATGACAAGGGCCCTGTACCCACAAGGATAGATCTTGATGCCACCACCTTGTTGAAGATGTTGAAGACTTTGTTGATGGTGTTGAATACCCTGAAGATGGTCCTGAAGCCTTGATGGACGTTCGAGAAACCCTATATGGGTTGGAGAAGCATTAATGACCCATTGTGTGGTCATTCATGCTATGATGATGTCATGGTACCCCAGAAGAAGACCTAGCATCCTCATAAGTGATATATTGACCCCTGGAGGTCTCTTGGTATGGTTGAGGTGGTTGAAAAATCCTAAGAAGCCCTGAAGAAGTCCTTGGACCTGCGCTTAGTGGTTTGATGACCTTACAACCCTTGTTGGGGTCATGTAGCTCTTATTTGATGTTGGTGACTTTGTATGGTCCTTGGCAAGATATGGAACCCATGAACATGTCTTTGGCTTGATAAAGAAGGCCTTGAAGAAGCCTCTTGACCCACACACTAGATGGTTTAATGGTCCTAAAGAAATAAAGATGATGTGATCATTTGGGGTCTCAAAACCCTTGGAGATGGTCCTTAAGCCCATAAGTTTCTTGAAGAAGTCTTGGTTGACATGTTGAAGCCCTTTGAACCTTGAAGATGTCTGTATGCAGAACCCTTGATGTATGGTGATGAAGACTTGATGTATGATGGAAACTTTGATGCTGAACCTAATGATGAAGAAACCCTCACTTGATATATTGAAGAAGCCTTTGGACAAGTCCACAAGCAAAGTTAGCGTGGCATGGTTGAAGACCTTTCTTATGTGTTTCTTATACACTTAATAGTGTTTTAAATAGTTGACATGGCATCCCTTATTAACAAGGTTTGGATGGTGGCACTTTTAAGTGACCCAAAAGCAAGAAAAGACAACCTGCTAAAAGAAACACTTCTTAATAAATAAAACTATTGACAAGTCGGCCCATTAAAACTGCAAATTATTTTTTAAATAATTTTTTTGATGAATTTTTAGTAGGTCGGCCCAGTAAAGTTTTTTTTGGAGTGGAAAACTAGCATAAATACCAGCCGACGCCCTCACTCAAAGAAAAATGTGTGTGCTTGTTATTAGCTCTGAGATATTTCGACTGAGGCTGACTGTGAAATTTGGAGGCAACATCAGTCTAAATTTACAGAGAAAGAAAAAAAATCAGGTTTTGTTTTGTAGCAGCAACAGTTTATGGTGGTTTCTCTTTGATAGTCCGAATTTGTTGTATCAGCAGAAGACTGAGGGAGGAGCAGTCCTGAAAATTGGAGTAGCAGTCAAGTCCATTTTTTTGTGTGTGTCATTTTGGGGTTTAATCTATGCTACAAAATGACTGCCATTGGAGGCTTATCCACAGTGCATAAACAGTCCTATTTTTGTTGCAACGAAGGAGAGGGTTACATGTTTTGATGATTTTTGCATACAGTCTTGAAATTTTGCAGCCAAGTTTGACATATATCTTGAAGCTAAAGATGATGTTCACATTCATGAAACAATCAGAAATTTTGGGGTTAAAATAGTTCCAATTTTTATGCTTGACAAGTGTTTAGAGTTAGCACTTGTTTGAGGTCTTCCTAGTACACAAACAATCCACCAATTTTTGACGAGTTTGAAGGTTGACAAGTGTTAAATAATTTTGAATTTTGTTGATTTCTTTGAAGCCTTTATAGTCTAAATTTTGAAGAGTTTGACAACCATAATTGAAGAAGGTTGTCAGTCCTCATTTCAGTAATTAACAGCTTGATTTTTGAAGAAGATAATAGCCCGAGTTTGGAGTCCAACAACCATGAATTTTTGGGAGAAATATTGTTGTTGCTAAGTCAAAATATGGAAGTGACAAAAGTTTGATTTCTTATTGCTGCTAATTCTGAAGAGGCCTCTAGCCCAGGAAGGTTATCTACCATTCTTGGCATTCATGGAATGAGATTATCTCACGAATGGGTTATCTAGAAACAATCTAAAATCCTGTGATGTAAACAAGAGATTGGAATTATGGGTGTCTCACAGTGATAATGGTTTGATTTGATATGATAAGAGTAAGCCATGATAATGGCAATGTATTGACAGTGTTAACTTGAGTGTGATAGGCTGGCATCTTTTACATATGCAGACTATGATGAGCTGACTTACGATGGGAAACTAGACAGAGATCTTTTGTTGAGCAGACTTGGAATTAGCAGAATTCTTGAAGACATTCTGACATAAGCTTGATGATAGCCCTACATTTTTGAAGAATTGTTAGCCCTAGTTCATGAGGCTTGAGAAGGGAAATGACAGCCCTAACTTGGTAAGTGATGAAATGGCAACATGACAGTTTGACATCTACAATAGTATGACAATGATGTGACAACCTTTGAAAACCCTTATCATGAAGACCGTGTTGATGACAATAGTTTCCATGTTTACATAGTGAATGCTTGACTATGTTACCTTGATAATGGTGGACTTGACAAGTATTATATGCTTACCTTGACAATGATATGCTTGACTATGGCATTGATGTGCTGACTTGACAACGATATGCTTGAGAGTGATGTTTAATATGACAGTGATGATGTGGACATAAAGATGATGTGGTAGTGAACACACTTGACAGTGATTTGTGTGTATGATGAGATAGTGAGCTGTAATTGTAAAAGCAAGATTGTCCTGCTTTTGAGGTTAGAATACCTCAAACCCTTCTTAGTAGGGTCTAAGAAAACCAGGCAGGGACCTGGATGAAGAGTAGGTGCTCTTGGTATCAGTAGGTGCTGATTTTAACTCACGGTTGTAGCCGTTCCAAAAGAAATACAAAAATATTACAAAATCATATGGTGTTGTGTTCCCTTGTGCTATGGTTCCTGTTATGACTTCATGATTCAAATGCTTATGATTTGTAAATGATGAATTGATAGATGTTTATGAAATTATTATGCAAATGGTAGAATCATGAATTGATGAATTAGTTGTTGATTATTAAAATTGAAAAAGTAACAAAGACTGCACACACAGATTCACTCCCCCATCTCTATGTGCCTGGTGTGTCTAACAGTACATTCAATATATCATAATCATGAATAAGCTCCAAAATTTGGTAAACAAGATAGAAGAGGAGTTAAAATATTAGAAGGTGACCAATAAGGCCAAATAATTGAAGATAAAGGAGCTTGAACAAAATGTGGTTGAATTAGGCGTTGATCCAAATAATCCAACACCTATTCTATCCTTTATTAAAGAAAAGGACACATAAATTCAAGTGCCGAAAAAAAGCTCAAAGTGCTTGACACAAAGCATGTGCAACTTCCTGAAATGATAGTTGTGCAAGAATGAAAAAGATCATATTTACAAGTAGATGCAAGAGTACAAACATAAATTAGTACAATCCAAGAAAGAAAATACTAGATTGATGATGGAGAATAGTAAGTTATTGGAAGCCAGGACTATCATATCATAGTCTATTCAAGTAGATCCTGTAGACAATGTGGCTAAATTTTTGGCAGGTTTAAATCTCAAACAACTGGAAATGAGTGCTTTGAAACACACCAGTCAGAAAAGGGATGAGGAGTTCTTATTTTAGGAGACAATCATAAATAAGGAAGCTTTCATTGAATAAGTATAAACAACAAAATTTAAAATGCATAAAGAATTAGATCAATCTTCCAACAATTTGGTTCATAAAGAAACCTTGAAAGGAGAAAATCACCTATATGGGATCAAATGGTAGTTTAAATCATGAATTACTGGAATTATTTTGTCTTGTTTCAAGATGAATACATTATGGAAATTAGCACTTATTTACAAGATATCAAGAGGACATGGAATGAATTGGAAAACAAACATGAAATAGACCATAATGTGATAAATATTTTGAATGAAAAAGAAAGGGTTGAATTGGAATTGTTATGGGTGGTAGATAATAAGGTGATCACTAAGAGGAATTTGGTTCAGAAGATCTATTCCAAGGCACATGCCATTTTAAGAGAGATTACATCCTTCAAAGCTATGCTTAAAGAGGTAACTGGGAAGGGAATCCCCTCAATACGGGATGGGAATGGAGATTTATATCCAAAGGAGTATAATAGTATGATAATTCAATGTAGGAATGATGATGCTAAATTTTCAAAAACCAATGGAACTCTAAAAGGGTAAGTGATTATTGATAAATTATTAATTGTTTTGATTTGCTGACTAACATTTAAATGATATTCAAGAATCTTCTCATTCCCTTTAATGTGCAGTATACTGAATTGGATAGGAGGATGAAAAGTCACACATATCCTATGGGGAAAATTGTGGAAAAATATTGCTAAGTATGCAGTTTTTTCCTCTACATTACACAGGGTATCTTCATCACAACAAGTTCACTAGATATGACTGTAGTAGTTTAAGTTGTTCATAGTTACTTTGGACAACCATGCATTTTTTTGAGTTTGCCAATTTTTTCCCTTCCAATAGATTTGGTGAATATGTCTGCAATTTGATCACTTGTGGAACAATGTTTCAAATGAATGGTATTGGCCTTATATGATATCAAATTAGATGGTATTTTATGTTGATGTGCATAGTTCGACCATGAAATTTGGGATTCTTGGCCAACTTGATTACATAAGTATTGTCAACCAGAAGAGGAGTGGAATTCACTTGTTTCTCCTACAAAAATTCAAGTGTCTCCTTGAGCCACGCACTCCCCTTTGTTGTCTTTAATGCAACCACATATTTTGCATATATTGTGGAATCTATTAGAACAAACTGTTTGTGTGATCTGGAGGAGATAGTTGTTGATCCAAGACTCCTAAGGTAATCTAAATTAGAGAATCCATTCTCTTGATCACCACCAAATTTTGAATCATAATATCCAATCAGTTTGAATTCATCCAGCTTAGAATATTTGAATCCAAGTTATTGAGTACTCTTTAAGTATATTAGAATTCTCTTTTCAACACACCAATTTCCTTCATAATGTTTTTGCATGAACCAAGAAAGGATCCCAACAAAAAATGAAATATATCGTTTGGTGATAGTCAGGTAGACAAGACTCCCCATAAGATGTTTGTACTTGGTTGCATCCTAAAATTCATTTTCTTCTTTTGATGCCAAATCTATTCAACAACCTTTCAATGTAATTCTTTTGGGAGATGAATGTATACATTGGATTCTGAGTCATTTCGATAGCCAAGTAGTAGTGACTATGTCTCAAGTCTGTCATCTTAAATACCTTCAATCATTTCTTTATGGATGCAATGTAGCTTTCATTGTTCCTTGTCATAAACAAATAATCTACATACACTACAAGATATACAACATATCTTCCGACTTTCTTTTCAATTAGAGTTGCACCATCAATATTAAAGTGTTTGAAATTCAATTTTAGATAATACTCGGTTAGGTTTTCATAGCATGTGCAAGGTGTTCTTTTCAAGCCATAAAAAGATTTGATGAGATTGCATACCTTATGTTCTTGTCCCTTCACAACACAACCTTCTAGTTGAGACATGAAGACATTATTTTTCAATTCTCCATTCAAGAAATCATTCTTCACATCCATTTGATAAAATTTCCACCCATTCTATGCAGACGAAATCAATAGAGTATGAATGGTATCCCATTTTGTTGCAAAGGACAAAATATCCCCATAGTCAATGCATTATTTTTGTGTAAATCCTTTTTCCACAAGCCTCATGTTACACTTGTCAAGGGAGTCATCTGATTTGTATTGTACTTTAAGAAACACTTGTATCCAATAGGTTTGGTTCCATATGGAGGGTTGACCAACTTCCATGTCCCATTTTTTATGAGATCCTCATATTCCTTACGCATAGCTTCTTTCCACTCATCATAATAAGTAGCTTATTCAAATAATGTTGATTCATGGTTAGAAAAAAAATTCAATTCACAATCACATGAATCATCCATATCAATTACATCACCTGAATTTGGATCATTTCCATCACCTCCATCTTCCTGTGTTGTAAAAGTTCTAGCTCTTGTCTTTCCAACATTATCAGGACAAACTCTTTCAAGTGTCTACATGACCAAGTTTCAAATATTCTTTGAGGGTCCAGGTTGTGTGGCTGGTGGTGTTGCATTCTCTTCGAAATTCAATCTTCGAATCCTCACAATCACATCATCCAATTGAATTTCATGTTTTCTGGTAAGTGGCAAAAAAAAATTCATGAGGGTGAGATGTTGCTGCAAAAGGAGATTTTAAAGATTGATCCAAGATTGGGACCCCCCCTTCAAAATGTGGAATCTCATCGACAAATTCATGATATGTCTTTACTTGGGTAAATTTATCTAGACAATCAAATTGCCTCTCCACAAAATTTTCATTTTTGTTCATTTCAAGAAAAATAAGATCTCTTGAGAGAATAAGCTTTTTATTTACCTCATTGTAAAGATGATGTGACTTGGTAGTATTTGAATACTCCAAGAAGATACACTTTCAACTCCTTTAACAAGTTTGTTTCTTTGTTCCTTAGGATTTAAGGAATAAGATGTGGAAGCAAAGATGTTGAGATGCCTCATCAAAGGAATGCAACCATACCACATTTCATATGGAGTCTTGTTGGAAAGAAAATGAGATAAACTCTTATTTCTTAAATAGACTGCACATTTAATCGCATCACCCCAAAACATGAATTCCACATTCTTGAAAAATAGCAAGTTTCCAACCATATTCAAGAATGTCTTGTTCGTTATTTTTGCTACACCATTCTATTGAGAATTATATGGAAAAGTGGTTTGATGCATAACCCCATCTTGACGAATATAGATTTCAAATTCATTAGAGGTATATTATTTTCCAGTATGATGATGAAGAGTGTAAATGTGATATTGGGATACATTTTCAAACCATACATTATAAACCCAACACATCCTAGTGTAATCATCAATAAAATTCATGAAATATTTATTACCATTTGTAGAAGGCCACACAATTCAAAGTGTTTCAACTAACTTTCTACATGCTCTAGAATTGGATTCATGGAAAGGTTTTTTGTGACATTTGTCATGGATACATGCATCACACTGATTCAAATTATTTAGAATTGTGGGTAGACTAGAAACACCATTCTTCTTCAACAAACGAAGATTATCATAAGTGATATTCCCATATCTAGTATGCCACAAAACACTAGATAACAATGTACCTACATCATGGTATGAGAGGCATCCAAAATTTTGTACCCTTGAAGATGTCCCTTTTAGCTTCAACGTTCTCTCATCTTCCCATCCTGTCATGATGACATGGTTGTCAGAAGATATTCGTATCTCAACTTTTCCATCAACCATATGAACATAATGGCCTTGATGTTGAATGTGCACAAGAGACATCAAGTTCCTTTACAACTTTGGAAGGCAGAGAACATTGTGCATTATAAAGTTTGGAAATGTAGGAAATTTAAGCATGATGTGCCACTTCTCTTAGGTTTGAGGCTAGATTTATCTACAAAACACCTTATACCATATCCATTGTCATTCAATTCTATAAATAAATATTTTTGAAGGTCATGTGTAGATGCAACCAGTTTCAAGCAACCAAGTATTTGTCCAAGAAACAAATGAAGTATTGAATAAAAATTCATGTATACCAATATTTCAATGTGCAACAATAAAATGAGCGAATTCATTACCTTTACCTCTTTCTTCTCTATGATCTTCTCCCTCTGAATTTTGCATGTCTTTGGATCATGTACCTTCTTTCCACAATTGATACATTAAAGATCATATATCTCACCATGGTTATGTCTACCCACTTTCCTTTGAAGATATTTATTCCACATCATCTTTTGATACCATCTCCTTCAGAATAATCACATGGTTGATTATTCCCATTCTAAGTAAGGCACACAGTCTCTCTAGTGTGTTGAACTATCTTATTTCCAAAGGCTTTCTCTTGTTCTCGAATTTTATTCGCTAGTGTCAAATTTGAGATCCTTCAGTCGACCACTAGCTTGAAGTGACTCAAGATAGTATTAAGATGTCGGGTAGAGGACCCTAAGCAAGGTGGTGAGAGGAAGGCCTTCCTTAACACCAATGACATAAGTTTCATGCATGATGACTTTAATATCATATTCTACATCCACATGATCATTATCCATTGAATCTAGGTTGAATAGATTCAACAACAAGTGAATTAGCTCCAATTTCGAGCATGAGTCATACAAATATTTCAACTTATTCAAAGCTTCATAAGAATTCAATAGATAAGATCTATTGACTCATTTGTTCACTTACTGTCACAGTGATCAGTGCATATACCTTCTTATCTTTGTTCTTCCATATTGCAAGCTCTTTCTCTGCTACAGGTTCTTTAGGCACAACACTATCCTCTCCTTTACAAATGCCATCCCATAGATGGTTGAAGATGAGGGTATGCATGATCTTCCTCGACCATTATGGATAGTTTTCCTTGCCACTGAGCACTGCTATGACAATTGAAACTAGAAATGCATCTTCAACAAGGTTGAATTTAAAAAGAATTTGCATGGCCTTGATTATATGATATAGGAATCCAAAACAAAATTAGTTTATCCTTCAAATTTCAATTTAAAAAGAATCGATAAAAGCAAAAATAATGTAAAATTGTGATAATATCGTTTTTTAATAGAAAAATTGCTATAGTTGTTGTGTGGAGCAAATTTTCTAATGTAAATATTTCAAACCCTAAACATTGGACCCCAAGTTTACATCTTAATAAAACAAGCTTGTAACGATCATACTTGGTCTTCACCCATGCATACAACTCAGGTGTACAAGGACACTCTCTAAATATCCTTCAAGTTAAACTCAATCTAAATAAAAACCATTGTTTCAGTTGTTTTTACTAACATATTGAACATTATACATGAAAATAGGAACCCTAGAAATCATTGCGTCGACACATAATAAAGGACATAAATTGAATTCTCATTCCAAGAAGCAGGCATAGTACAAACACTACAATCTTTGTAAAGAAAATCATGATTCTCTTGTAGTGTAGGAAAGGATGACACTCTGCCCTCTTTGAATAAATCCTTGGGCATACAAAACCCACATTTATCACAAAGAATGGCCAAGTCCTTGCTAATATATTTCCATGCAAGGAAAAAGAACAACTTCATGATGTTGTGGACATAATTATAACTAATAAGAATGGAAAACCCACAGTTGTTTAGTTTGAGTCACCAAATTTCTTGGATGGAGGCACTAATACTCACGCAAAGGATAAATACATGATATACGCACAAAGATGAATACACCATGTCGGTCATAGGTTGTAGGTCATGTGTTTGGATATGCACATAAGTAGAGAAAGAAAATGTGGAGGTAGGGATCTCGTAGGGAAAAATAAATAGTTATAATGTGTTGGAAACAATGGCACAATGAGAGGGGGGGTGAATTAGTTTGTAGGCAATTTATTACATAAGCATCCATCAAATAATCAACTATAAACAATAATCATATCATCAACTAGATAATTGAATCATAACAAGCAACACAACACAAGAGGACACAAGATTTGTATGGTAAACTTGCTTATGTATTGTACATGGAAGACTACAATCCAAGATCAACTCTCAATCCAAGAGCCAACATGGTATTCTTAGGTCCAACTGAGAAAGGGTGAAGTGTCCAAACCATGTCAGTTGCAAGATCCAATTTTCTATAAATAACACTTCTGTCATTGTCACATCACAACTCAATCAACTCTTAATCACCCTGCTATGGTTGTTAAGAACTTCTCTGTCATTTTCTTGTCAAGTACACCTTTCTCATTGTCTTGTCAAGTATTTCTATTGTCACGGTTAAGTAAGCATGCTAACACCGTCAAGAAAGTCTGCTATCACTGTCAGGTAATATGTCACTGTCAAATCAATATGATATTATCATTCTCTGATCACGACTTCTCTATCAGTCAAGTCAGCTCATACACTGCTCATGCCAATATATCAAGGAGTCTTCTCATACATTGATTGTGTCAAGTTATCAAGGATTCTTCTATGATCATGTCAAGACTTCAAGTATATGCTCTTGAATGAAGTGCTTATGTTGTAGTCTTGAGGTTTCATAAAATTTCGAATGCCTTTACATTGACCATGCGACTTTGGCTACCACAAAGATGATCTTATTTGGATTCAACATGACACATAATCTACCATCATATTTATTTATGAATTCATACCATTCCAATTTATTCTTCAAACATAGATCGAGATCAATGCAAGGTATTTCATACTTTTACTATGTTGCAAAACTTTCTCCTCAATCAAGGAATCATCCCATTTTTCAAGGTTACTGTGGATTAATGATCATTGTGATAGAGATCGTTCCGAAACATGTAACATGTACATAGGTCACCAAAACATATCTAGAGATCAAGATCAAGATTCAATTCATTCTTTACTATGCCATACAAAATGGATCAAGCATAAGGTATGCCAACATGTAGCTACCTCATATAAGAGATGAAACTTACCAAAGCTGTCTACGAGTTCATGTGAAACTGGAAGTCATGTTTATCAAAATAGATCAGTTAACTTGTTTTATCTTCACTATAGCTGACCTTATGTAGTTGTAGGTTCTATCGAGATCATAACCCAATAAATAATGCAATATCCATAGACTATTCACATAGATAAAATCATGTTGTTGCTACCTCGGTTTACCCATATTTTCAGAGCTCATCAACCTTCAAAATTTATGCACTGCTGCTACCCAAAAATACCTAACAAGGTCTAGTTTGCTACTATTGTCGTCTGCTGCTACCCTTACTACTTCTACAATTTTTTCCTAAGAGATAATTGAAAATTAGAGCTAAATTTCCACTTTTCGCACACCTACAAAATGAGGGTGTGATTTGTTATTTATACACATTTCCTATGATTTTTACTGGGCCGACTTGTTTGGGAATTTTATTAAAAAAAAAATTGAATCCTCTTTTCTTTGGTCGGCTGACCCTACACGATGGGGTAAATTTTCCTTTTCATCTTCAAAAATTGATATCACACCAACCGTGAGTAACCATGTGATGTGCCACCTACCATTGGAAATATAATGATGAGGGATATCATCTTATGAGGGGATTATCTTCAAAGGCAAGTTTCTTCATTCTTAAATTATTCAATTTGTGTAGGACATCAGATATTGACTTGAAAAATTTTGGATGGCTTCTTTAACCACTTTTAGGGCTTCTTCACCAAGTCTTGTGGATCAAGGGATTTCATCATGGTTTTCAAAGGCTAACAAAACACTAGTATACCATTTGTGAGTGGGTTGTATGTCCATATCATGACCAAATCATGTCTTATTTAATTAATAAGTGTGCAAACCAAGTTACATCATGTGCAAGAGGTCTTCATCAAGTCTTCAAGGTCAAGTTACCATATTCAAGAGTGTGAGGGCATCATGAGAAATATAAGAGCTCCAATGGCACAAGGACACCATCATTTTGGTCAAAATGTTAAGTGCATTATCAATGTGACCACCAAGTGTATGACCATCAAATCAATGAGCATGATATACTACGACTGCGGGATCCACCATATGCTAGAACTTCCATCATCAAAATAAGTACTTTAAATGCATCCTCACGATTATTATTTATATTTTAAGGGATTAAGGACCATTCAAGTAAAGCTTCATCAATATCAAGTGAAATGATTAAATTCCTTCAACAAGGCATGGACATCATCAAGGACAATCAAACGACCATGTGTATGCGGGAACCATAAGACAAACATATTATCAAGTGTGTGTGGGTAAAATTCAACTATGTATGGGCTCCACGAACATCAAGTGGAACATACCAAGTATGTGGGATTCATGACCCTATCCAGTAATGACCTCTTTAACCATTAATCAACCATCAATCCCATCATCCAACTGGGCATTGTATGTGGGTAAAAGGGTGATCAAACACATGCCAAACCTGTGCAAGTGTCCACGATCAACTCATGATTGTTCATTAAGCTTATCTACTGTAGGGGACTTTGGTGGCATAAATGAAAACCTAAGGGGCCACTGCAAGTCCTATGTTGGAATCAATGATAACTTAATTAATAATACCCCCCTTTGTGATTAATGACAACAACTCATGCTCCCCCTTTAATATCCATTCCTCCCCCTTTGGAATTAATGGAAAAGGGTGACCACATATCTGTATCTGAAGTCACTGCTTAACTGATCAATGCTCCCCTTATTAACATGCATAGCTATATCATGATCCAGGGACCTGTCTTGATTTAATGAAAGAGACATCAATTTCTCTTTATCACCCTTGAGTTTCTCCTCCAAACTCCATGAACTCAATGTGTTACAAGGTCTTTAAGAGATCCTAGACTTGGCTTTCCACATGGAAACCATCTTATTTGCACTTATCCACTTTATCCATGTTCAACGATTCATTCTTTTTCATCCATACCTAGCAGTGTCCTTGATTATGAGCATTTGTCTTCTAAGTTGTATTTCTTCCTACATTCTTCTTCCATGGTTCATGATCTTTTCTTGTGGATGTGTATGAGGAATTCATCACATATTGTCTTCTTGAATTCACACAATCTTGAGCTTTGTGCCCAAATCCATTGCAACTATAACATCTCATAGTACGCCAATATGCAACAATGTGACCAACATGGTTGCATGTCCAACACCTAATTGTGTTGTTATAGATTCCAACACTTCTTCTATCATAAAATATACAATCCATAGCTTTGTAACCAAAATCATTACATGAATAGAAATAACCATTAAAACTATCTTCATACCTGGGTGCTTGATTCCATCTTGGAGTTGTTTCTCTTCTGAATCTTCTTTGAGGAGTGAGACCAACTTCTTGACATCTTCCTGATCTTTTGAAGTCTTCTTTGTGTTGTGTAGGTTCTTAATTAGGAGATTTGATTTCATTCCTGGATGTAGAAGGGCTTGCTTCACATGTCTTAAAATACTATGTTCCAACCACATATTTTCCTCTTTCCTTGTTATAGCGAAGACCGTGTTTGCCAAATGGATATCTTTAACAATCCAAGATATCACTTAAGATGACTGAACTGTTATTGAGCGTGACATATGCATCAAATTTCTTATCCTTCTTTTTGAGACCAACTACCTCCATCTCCAACTTTTGGAAAGTATACTCTTTTTCATCCAATTGGTGTCTTAATAATTCCTCCATCCTCTTCGCTTATTCCATCCGAGTCTTGAAATCAACATCAGCCTTGCTTATTTCTTCAATTTCTTCTGATTCTTTACTAGGCCCTTCTTGTTCTTCTACTTGATTTATCAATTTAGTATTTAGTTTTTCAACTTCAAATTTATTGTCTTCCAGCTGATCCTGCAATTCTTCATCCTTGTGCTTAAGTTTTACAAGCAATACTTTTAGTATCATGGTATTTTGTTGATATTTATTCAAATAATATCCTTTTAAATTTTATGAAGTCACTATGATTTAGATTGACTGTGTTCATGAACCAATTGGATTTGGGATCAATATTCAAAAAGGTGTGAGTTATTTCCTTTGTAGCCTTTGACATATCTTCATCATCTTCTGCAAGAACATTTTCAATTTCATCACATATACAACTATTACAATCAAAAGAATCCATACCTTCACTAGAGTCCAATTCTTTCTTTTCTTTCTACTTGACATTTTCAGGGGGCTTGACTTATTCATCTTTTCAATATCTTGTCTTCCCTTTTGTTATTCACTTTCCAACTTGAACCATAGGTCTTTAGTTGAAGTGTATTCCCCTATACTTTCTTTAAATGAGCTGGGAAGTCCATTCATGAGGAACTTCAAGTTGGTGGTGTTGTCCTTATTAGCTTCTTTTTGTGTAGGTGACTTTGCCTTCTTATTATATGGAATGGGTGGATTGATCAGAATCTCCCAAACACCAAAATTCTTCAAGTAGGCTTTCACCTTGCTCCTCCAACCAAAATAATATGTCACATCAGGTACTAGAACATCGTTGCTTGAGGACTCTACTATTTCTTCCATTGTGTGTCCACGGATATCCTTCAAGCTTGCAAGGCTTGGGGTTAAGGGAAACTATGATACCAATTGTTGGAGATAATAACACACTAAGGGGGGGGTGAATCAATAAGCATCCATCAACTAATAAACTATAAACAATAATAATATCATCAACTAGATCACTGAATCATAACAAGCAACATGAAACAAGAGGAAAAAATATTTGTATAGTAAACTTGTTTATGTATTCTACATGGAAGACTACAATCTTTGTGATTACAAGCAACACCAACTGATACAAAGAGCACCAACTCTCAATCCAATATCCAACTTGGTATTCTTAGGTCCAAGTGATAAAGGGTTATGTTTCCAACCCTCAGGTGAAAGATCTATCTTGATATAAATAACACTTATGTCAATGTCACATCACAACTCCATCAACATAATGTAGAGATAAAATTCAGGTTGTGAATATCCAAAACTACAATGAGGAGTCTTAGCATGTTTGGAGAGAAAAATAACATGTAGATTTAGGGTTTGGAGGTCTATATATATGAGGAGAGAGTTAATAAAACTGAAAAAGAAGGAAGTATGTCAAGGAGCATACTGAACGACAATAGAAGGTAGACTAGAAATTATCATGGATTAAAAAAATATCTAAGGCTCTAATACCATTGATAGTCCCGGGGTAACGCCAATTTGGGATGAGAATGTATTAAGGTGAATCTCATATATATATATATATATATATATATATATATATATATNTTTCTACATCCAAGAGGTATGTTCATATTCATCATGACTGTTCATATTACTCATAACTAAAATAATCTAATAATGTAGTATGTAGAAAGAATCATAATCTCGTAGGAATAGGTATCCAACACTAATTTTCTTTTCACTGTGACATTTTATCCAAATTCTACATGACTTATAAAATGAAGTGGTTCCAACACCACCTCCAAAAAGAGTTATCATGACAAAGTGCACATAGGTGACCATCATCACAAAGATGAACACAATATCACCAAGGAAATTATGATTAGGATGGTGAAGTCACAAGAAGCGTTAGGGAACATATCATCAAGTTAAATGAATATTCCTAAATGCAATGGATATAATTAATAAAGAAGGGGAACATTTGATGTGAATGTGATAGGAGATAAATTTCAAGACATCTATGCGAAGACAAGTCACTACAATACATGATACTGATTCATGAAAATGAACTAGGAATTTCAAACCCACTAAACAACATTACTGGTGGGTACAATTAATTCACCCAAAATTTTGAACTCATTGACCACATTTCACGAAAGAGATTAGGGTAGAACAATTCTACGCAATATATTTCCAATGGAAATATCGATGATTGAAAATGAAAATCACAAAATATATTAGCAGCTTTGATCTCATACACCCAACAAAATTGAAATGAATAAGACATGTTTCACATAGAAACAAGTTCTCCAAAATACCAAATACAACAACCAAATGAAAAATATATTCAACCACATATCAGAAAGGTTGATAAGTTGTAGGTTCCAAGAGAAGAAGGAATCAAGGATACAGTTCCACTCACAACCATGACAAGGAAATAACAACCTAATACCTTGAAGATTACATGAGGCATACAAGATAGAAATGTAACGATACAAGTAGATTATAATGGTACTCATAACTACATAGACATCGGTGTTTCTAAACAACTAAACCTTTTTATGTACCCTACCAAGGATCACATAGTTATGGTCGCCATGATGAAGAAAATATTAAAGAAGTATGAAGATGTCAAATGGTCTTAGTTGATCAAATAGAAGAGCTGGAACCACAAACATGACTATACACTATACCACTCGAAATGGATATGGTGCAAGGTGTTGAATGCTTGATGCTATTGGGAACTTATACCACCAAACTTAAATAAAAATTCATGGAGTTTAACCAACAAGGTCGACTAAAAAAATTATATGGTGTTGAAGGTTTCACTATTAAGAAAGGTAAAATCCAATTAATAAATTAAAAATTGCTTCTTGATAGGTACATTATAATTAATAACTTAAAAAATGCAAGAATCATAGAGGAACATGCAACAATGGAAGCAGGGGAAATATGCTACCAAGAAGCATCAATTTTTATTTTAAACAGTTATGTCAAAAGAATTCAAGATATGGTGTAAAAAATACAAAAAAACGTCACTAACACTAAAAAAAGGAATGAAGTCAAACTCTTAAAACCAAACAATTTTGATGCCACCACGAAAATGTGCTCAGTAAGAGAGAATCCTATTTATTATGCTCTGAGGACAAAAATATTCTTAAGGAGGCGGTAATGTTTTAAACATAATAATAATAATAATAATAATAATAATACAATTAGGATAATGAAAGGTCAAAGGGCACATAACCCTTCACCTTGTGACTAGTCATTGCATATAAGTATACTATCATAAGTCTCATTTTAATCATCACCTTAGCAATTATTACCAATCAATCATCTCTCTCTCTCTCTCAAGATATGTTTATCACAACAATCTCAAGAAGTGAGATAATTAGCAAGGGAAGCAAAGTTTGAATTAGTGGTTTCCAGGGAAGATGGATAGCCATTTTAAAAAAAATTTCAAAAGGATATCAAGCAACACATTCATCCACCTCTAGTTGATGAAGTGATTTCGTTTAGGTCTTGTGTTGTTAAGGAGGAGAGGAAATGAGAAATAGATGCAATATAAATTCATCTTGTAGCCCACCTAGGAATGGAGAGGACCAACAACAATCAAGTTGAAAAATACCAAGTGTCGAAAGGGGTTATATGGGAAAACATTTTAATTTTTTTGTTCGTTTAAATATATTGCAATTTTTTACTTAGTTTAGATCAATATCCGTGACAATATACATGCCATATTAATGTCTCAACTCCTTGATTTTTCCTTTTGTACTTGAAAATTTTCATCATAATGTTGAATGTAGAGGTTGTAACTTTCTCAAAGGTGGTTTTCAGCTCTCCAACCACTAGATTTGTCTTTTAATGGTTCTTTAGATGGATAAACTTTCATTTCTTGCTCACTTGAATGAAGTGTATAAACTTGGGATTTGCTTCTGTTTTTCAAATATTAGTCTTGAAAATGTCAAGCTCCATCTTCCTTTCTCCACGAACTCTAGTGCTTCAAGCATAGGAAGAAGTCTCATTCAATGCTCTAGTATCTAGGTTCATGCATCTTTCCTTGTATGTTACCTCATTTTTCTATGCAATCTCTTAATTCTTCTACAAAACCTATAAAAGTTGCAAAAATGTTATGAAAAAACATATTTTAGATCCATGTTAATAAAATCAATCTTAATTAAAATGGTAGATACATAAAAAATTGTTTGTGAACATTTGTACGACCATTCCCTACAAACTCATAACTAGCTTCACTTATTACACAAAGCTCAACGCTTGGTTCCCTAAACCAAGTATATGGATATATGGTGGCATAGTTGCATGAATACTCTTGTGAGAAATGCATGTGGCCACATAATCATATGGAAAAAATAGACACACAAATTGACTCATGTTATATGTGATAGAACGCTTGAAAGTAAACATTCATGTAGCAATGTGCAACACACAATTATTTTTTCTCAATTCTATTTTTTTTTGTCAAATGAGGACCCTTTTCCTTTATTTATAGCACATATTCTTTCATTCAAACTACATACAATTCACTTTTATTTATACTTCAGTAATCCAATCACTAAAATTATCTCCAATTTAAGATTACTTAAACTTGAGATTCATTCATGTAATGGATAGTTATAAGTTATTTATTATGAATAGTTAAATTATTTTCTTGTGCACAATAAATTTAAATAATGTGCACATAGTTATGCATCAACATCCCCATGTATGATTGACTTGGAGTTGAAGGGAAAGAAGGAGGATGCACATGATTTCCCCTTCTAAATAAAAGTTCCTTCACCCTTGGAAAGGATAAAAAATGAAGGAACTTAGCTTCAATTAGTGGCTTGGTGAAAATATTTGTGTGTTGATATTCTAAACAAAAAAATTGTAGGCCAAGAACTTGATCATGAAGGAGCTATCATATTTAGTGCATATGGACCTCAACGTGTTTGTTACATTAGTGCTCAACTAGATCATAAGAAATGTAGATAGTACTCTGAATATTGCACCAAAGAGTGATTGTGGAATCCAAACAAATTCTCAATTGGTATTGGAAATGCCTTGGTACTTTGCCTTTGTACAATAAAGAGTGTTTGCGTGTTGTTTTTGGTTGGACCATGTGACATGAACTAAAATAAAGTTGTAAGTGGAACTAGGAGTAGACTTCTAATCATCAACAGCACCTGGCCAATCTAAATTTGTAAAGCACATTAAGGAAAAGGAGACCCATTGAAGTATACTTGATGCGAAACTAATAAGTACCCTTGATGTAGCAAATGATATACATTATTGGCTTCAAATGAATCTCATGAAGATATTGCATGAATTGGATGACTATAACTATGAAAACATAGAGACCTAGTTAGTTATGGTTCAAATTCATATGACTTTCTATCAACTATTTATAAAAAGTATGA
Source organism: Pseudotsuga menziesii (assembly GCA_001517045.1). Classification (NCBI taxonomy): domain Eukaryota; kingdom Viridiplantae; phylum Streptophyta; class Pinopsida; order Pinales; family Pinaceae; genus Pseudotsuga; species Pseudotsuga menziesii. The sequence goes on from LPNX011014149.1 coordinate 997,176, forward strand.
TAAACCTAAGGTGTTAAACACTTAAGATAAATTTTGAATGCTAACTCATAAGTTGTGGGGGAAAACTTGTAGTATATTATGTGAAGCCAAAGAAGAAAGTTAATATCATACTTAGGTTGACAAACAAATATTCACTTTGGTAAATTGTTAGATTAGAATACCAACTAAATAATAAACGGGGCCTAAGTTAGACATCTCAAATTGGTTCATTAGACTAAAGTTCACATGGTTGATCTGATGGTGATTAGTCGTAGTGATAAGTAGGCTATAAAAATAGAGAACAAGGACGAGGATTTCATCATTTATATGTTTAATGTATACATTGGAATTGATTGGCACCTAGAGAAATTGGAATCAATAAGGAGACTATTCATTATTTCATACCAGGTTCATGAAGCTTAATTTAAACCATAAAGTGTTTTCTTGAAGCAAAAAACAAAAGATAAGTAACCGCGAGAAAAACTTGGATCAAGTTGTTTGATGTAAATTTATTCATTCAATCCCCCCTATAAAAATTCACCTTTGGCATCCATATAATGTACTTCCCAACCTTGATAAGAAATAAATGAAAGAACAAGTTGCGCTGAATCCATTTTTTCAATAGGGGAAAATATTTCTGAGTAGTCAAAACCTTTATCCTATGAGAAAAGTTTGGAAACATGGTAGGATTTAAACTTTTCCACGCTTCCATCTATAGACCCACTTGCAATGAGAAATATTGTGATCTTCAGGGAGAGTAACAACATTCCAAGTTCCATTTTTCAATAAGGAGTTCATTTATTCTTGATTAGTTTCTTTCCATTTAGGAAGATCACTTGATTCTTTGTAAGTATGAGGATCTTCTATCTCGATGTGTTGCACCATAAGAGTTGAACCAACTACAGGGAATTGAGAGCATTCCCTAGATGATATTTTGGATCATCAACTAAAGTATCAATATCTTCCCTTGTTTTTTGGATCCATTTTAGAAGTGGAGCAATTAGAGGTGGATAATTTGTAGACTGGACTATAGGAGGAGGATTGAAGGTGCATGATCAATGGACTAAACTTAAGGAGGATTTAGAGACTCTTGTTCATGTTCATCATTTGAAGAAAATTAGTCATCATTAAAAATGTTATAAGTCTTGTACAAGTAGAGGAAGAAAAGAGAAGTGGAAAACAATAAGATGTAGGAAAAAGGCCAAGATGAGTGTATTAAATCAAATAGCTTACCAAAATATAATCTCTTGAGAGTGAGGTACAAATAACCAAAAAGATTTTACAAATTTAGCATAGACAACGGAATGCATTGCTCACTTTTAGGTTGCATCGAATTTTGCTTTTCATTAAGAATATGAATCCATGCTTCACAATCACACACTTTAAAGTGACATATAATAGGCTTGATATTAGACCAAGCATCTTGTAGAGTTACATTCATTTCAACCTTTTTAATAGTATGGCTCAAAATATAGTTCACATAATTTATTCCTTGTTGAAAATTGTGGTGTTATTTTTTATTATTGATCCATACAATTAGTCATTTCTTTAAGTGTTTGATTCTTAATTTCAATGAGTCCATTATGCTATAGAGTGTGAGGCATAGTATGTCGCATTTGAATGACATTTTTAGAGAAAATTCAACGATTTTTTTATTAACATATTCCTATCAATTATTTGTGTGAGTTCTCTTGATTAGATGCCTTTATTGCTTTTCAACCAATGCTTTGAAATCAACAAAGATATTGAAAGTGAAAATGTGTAGTGCGCTTGAAAAAGGAGTGGGGAATGGACCACTTATATCATTATGAACCAATTTAAGTGAGTTTGTGTTCACCATGTTTGATTGGATGGAAGTGGATATACGTGATGCTTACCAAAGACACAACCATGATAAACACCATTATTGCACAAGATAGGGGGCATGCACGATTTGGTGCTTTGAGACTTGCTGCAATTAGTGTTGAAATATATAGCTTTGGAAGCTATTTTTAAATTATAAATTCTATGTACATAAATTTTTTTTGACGACAAGTGTTAACTTTATGGACAAGTATCAAAAGGCCATGCCAAGTGTCAAAATAATGTCACATGTCAACCTTAGAGAGGGATTCTTAGAGGAGGCCTGCTTAGGGCGGTCCCTAGGAGCCATGCTTAGGGGCACCCCTAGGACGGATGCTTAGGGCGGTCCTAGGGGGTTGCTTAGGGTTTTCCTAGAGGGATGCTCAGGGCGACCCTAGGGGACAACTTAGGGTAGCCAAGCCCAAGTATTAAAGGAAGTTGCCTCTCACCATTTGGACATACAATTTTGGAAAAGTTTCATGTTGATATAAGGCCAAGTTATACCTTGTATCCTTCTGCTATTATGTGACTAGTACTCCTACTTTTCTACTGTTGTAACATAAGTGCTGAAACAGAGGTGGTGAAATAGAGGTGTCGAAATAGAGGTGTTGTAACAGAAGTGCTGTAACAGTGGTTTTGAAATAGAGGTACTGTAACAACAATGCTGAAACACAGGTGATAAGGCTGATACAATAATTATTATAAGTCTGCTATAGTAAGAGGTTATTCCAATCAATTTTTAGGTCATTATCAAGCTGTTACTGTAAGTATGATATCAGTTGTTAAATAAATTTGTAAGTGTTGAAATAGAGGTAATGTTTTATCACCCTAAGATTAAGGTTGTTGGTTAAGAAGTCTTGTACTAGTATTATACTTTGTTGAAGAATACTAAGAGACGTTTTGGCTAGGTTTTCTACCCCAAGAGACTTTCCCAGGGTAATTTGTTTTTGTCTCTGTGATTGTCTTATCTTCAATGATCCTTATTTAGGTATAGACGTATGCTTATATTTGATATATGATGCAAAATTTTAAAAAATTCCTACATACATCTAGTTTTTAAACATGGTATGAGAGATTCCCCGAAGGAAGACAATTATGCAGAGAATTAATAGACTTGTGAAGGAGGGTACAATATTTCAATTTTGAAGGAAGTCAAAATCAAAGACAAGATGTTGTCAAGCACTAAGTTGGCTGATAAGCTTGAGGGATCAGATAATTTTAGAGCATGGAAGTACAAAATATCTCTTGTGTTGGAAGAAAATGATTTATCAAATTATGTCCAAGAAGGGGTTACAAAACCTAAGGATGAAGAAGCTAAAGTCAAGTATAAGAAGAATATGGTAAGAGCAAAAAGAATAATTGCATATTCTGTAAAAGATCATCTTATTCCTCACATAAGATCCATGAAGACTCTGAAGGAGATGTTCGATGCCCTATCTCGTTTATATTAAGGAAGGAATATTAACAGGAAGATGACTTTGAGGACCCCACTAAAAAATGCAAAGATGTATAAGTATGAATCTTTATCAGATTAAGGAACAAATTGTAGCTATCAATTACTCAGTTGAACATGTTGAGATAGTAATGACTACTCTGAATGGACTTCCAAAGTCATGGGATGCGTTCATAAGAGGTATCTGTTCAAGAAGAAAGTTAATAAAGTTCAATAGTTTGTGGGAAGACTGTGCCCAAGAAGAAGTAAGATTGGGAGCAAGAGAAGAAAAATTAAGTGATGAAAAGGAGCAAGCTATTGTAGGTCAATTCATAAAAGGAAAGAATAAGAAGGAAAATCATCCTCCAAAGAAGAATTTTCAAAAGTTTGGTAAAGGTAAGAAAAACTATTCTAAACTGAAATGTTATTTTTGTGAAAAAATGGGACAACTTGCTAGAGATTGTACTCTCATAAAATAGGTCAATGAAAGGAGGAAAAGCAAAGGACATGTTGCTCATATTGCTAAAGATGATGAAACCGCCTTCAAGAAAGAAAGTGAAGAAGATTCAAGTGAAGAGTATGTGTTGGTAGCAGCTCTTACAAATTCTGAAAATTATGGTGATGAAACTTGGCTAGTGGATAGTGATGCCTCTAGGCACATGACCAGTTTAAAAGATTTTTCAAGTTTGAATACAAAATATTCTCCTCATAAGGTAAGATTGGGTGATAAATTTTCTTATCCGATTAAGGGTATGGGGAATGAATTTTACAACTTAGATTTAGGAAAACATTTCAAAATGGAAAATGTCTTGTATGTACCTGGTCCGCAAAACAAACTTTTATTTATTTATGGATTGGAAGAAAAAGGATTTTGTGTAGCTTTTGTTGATGTCCAAGTTCTTATGTGGCCAAGAGGTAGCAATATTGATGATGTTGTTATGATTGGTATTCATGAAGATGGATTGTATAAGTGAAAAGGTAAGGCATATCAAGCCTTATTCCATAGTCCTTCTATAAATCCATGTGAACTTTGGCATAGAATCTTTGTTCATATTCACTATAAATCCTTACCAATTGTCAATAAGATGGTGAAAGTCCTTTCAGAAATTCAAGTATTCCATGATGGAGTATACAAAGGTTGTGCACAAGGAAAGAACGTGAAGAAGCCTTTTCCAAGCAGTGACAATAAAGAAAAAGGAGTTATGGACCGAATTCATTCAAATGTATGTGGAACTATTTCAACTACTTCACTCAATGGGCATGTTTACTATGTTTAATTCATTGATGACTTTTATCGCAAAACTTGGATTTATTTCTTAAAGAAGAAAGATGAAATGTTTAGTAAATTTAAATAATCTAAAGCTCTCGTTGAAAATATTTTTTGAGAGAAATATGAATATTTTAAGATCCAATAATGGAGGAGAATTCACATCGGGTGAATTCGAGGGATGGATCTTTCTATTGGGTATAATCCCCAACAAAATGGTGTTGCAAAAATAAAGAATCGATCAATTATGGAAGAAATTAAAGCCTTGATTTATGATCAAGACTTATCAAAGTACCTTTGGGAAGAATCAACAAGTTTTGTTGTATATATTCATAATAGAAGTCCTCATAAAGTAAGAGTCAAAATAAAACTCTAGAAGAAGTGTTTTAGGTAAAGTTCCAAATGTCAGTCATCTAAGGGTATTTGGTTCTCTTATGTATATGCATATTCCCAAGGACAAAAATTCAAAGTTGGATCCTTCAAGTAAGAAGGGTGTTTTTGTTCGATACAACGAGATATCAAAGACATATAGAGTATATGTACCTGGATACACAAATATTGAGATATGTAGAGATGTTATCTTTAATGAAGATGCAATGTTCTACAATTAACAAAGAGATCATATTAATGAAATACATGATGAGGAATCTGAAGCTCCAAGAATATTAGAAATAGAAAAAGAAGAGCATGTACCTGAATATCATGATATGATGGAGCCTCAAAAACTTGTTGATTCACCCACATAAGTGATTACATATCAGAGAAAACCAAGTTGGGCTCATGAACTTATTCAATATGCATAAAAGTATGGGCACTTGGAGAAAGCAAAGACCTTTATTTTATTCCAACTATGTTGCACTTGTATCTAACATCATTGATGTAGAACCTTCCATATATGAAGAAGTAGCTAAGAATAATGTGTGGCAAGATGCCATGATTGAAGAATATCAATCAATCATGAAAAATTATGTTTGGGACATAGTTCTAAGACCAAAAGAAAAATATGTGGTAAAATCTACATGGTTATACAAAATCAAGCATGTTGCGGATGGCAGTATTAAAAAATACAAAGCAAGGTTTGCGGCCCGTGGGTTCTCCCAGAAAGAGGGAGTAGATTATGAAAAAACCTTTGCTCCCGTAGAAAGGTATAGTTCCATTAGAGCTACTTTGGTTATAGCTGCAAAGATGGGATGGAAGCTACATCAGATGGATGTAAAAACTACTTTTCTAAATGGTGCGATGGAAGAGGAAGTGTATGTGGAAAAACCACAATGATTTGAGACACGTGATAGACATACACATGTGTGCAAATTAAAGAAATCCTTGTATGGATTAAAGAAAGCACCCAGGGCATGGTATGGAAGAATTGATAGTTTTTTTGATGAGATGGGGCTTTATTAAAAGTAAAGCAGACTTCAATATTTACTATAAGATTGAGGATGATAACCAACTGATTTTACTATTATGTGGATGGCCTGTTTCTAACAGGAAATGAAAAACTCATCATTGATTGCAAGAAGAATATTGCTTCATAATTCGAAATGAAATATTTCGGTCAGATGCACTATTTTCTAGGTCTGGAAGTGTGGCAAAATCCAGGTGAGATTTGTTTTAGTCAAGGAAAATATGTCGTGGAAATTCTAAAAATATTTGGAATGATGGATTGTAAATCCATGACCACACCTATGCCAACAAATCCTAAGTTGTTAAGTGATACTTCATCAGAGATAGTGAATGCTACCTTGTATAGACATATAATTGGGTTGTTGATGTATTTGACAAATACAAGGCCATACATATGTTTTATTGTGAACACTTTAAGTCAGTATATGTTTGAAACCAAACATGTTCATATGATCGCAGCAAAACATGTGATGAGATACTTGAAAGGTACCATTGAGTATGGTATAAGTATGATGGAACTGCAAGGATATTATGATTTAGATTAGGTTAGAAATGTCATAGATTGTAAGAGTACATAAGGCTATTGCTTTAGTATTATCTCATGTTTAGTAGGAAGCAAACTAGTGTTGCGCTTAGTATGACTGAGGCATAATATATGGTAGCATGTTTAGCATGTACTAAAGCTGTATGGATACAAAATTTGCTTCTAGGACTATTTGATCTTGATTTATATGCTACTAGTATATACTGTGACAATTAGAGTTGCATAAAGTTGTCAGTGAACCCTGTGTATCATGACAAATAAAATCATATTGGAATCAAGTATCATTTTAATTGTGATATGGTAGAAAAAGGAGCAATGAAGCTTCTTTATGTGGCTACAAATGAACTAGTCGCAGATGTGTTAACCAAATCTCTGTCAAAGGTGAAGTTTAAGTACTTCATAGAGAAGCTTGGACTAGTCCCTCATAAGTGGGATTAAGGAGTTGCATGTAGGATTCAGAAAGTAGCTGGGAAAATCACTTATAGTTAGGATGTGGGATATTCTATTATTATCCAATATGAAAAAGGATGGGCTGTCATATTACTCATCCAATATGAAAAAGGATTGGCACTGAGTAAGATAGTTCTCGGTGAACTGTATAGATTCCTCTAGCTTATAACTAGTAGGACAATTCTTGGTGAACTGCACAAATAGTTCTTGGTGAATTAAATGAATAAAAATACTATAATGATAACAGTGTGCTCAGTAGATATGCTATTGATTCCATATTGCTAGTTATGGATACAAAACTTCTCTTGATTAATGAACAAGTCAATAGCCAAGTAAAGACAAGTGGATGTAACAAGTGGTACTAGAAAAATAGATTCCTTGCTAAGAGGGAGTGTTGAAATATATAGCTTTGGAAGCTATTTTTTTAAATTAGAAATTCTACGTACATAAATATATTTTGATGTCAATTGTTAACTTTATGAACAAGTGTCAAAAGGCCATGCCAAGTGTCAAAATCATGTCACATGTCAACCTTAGAGAAGAATTCTTAAAGGATGGATGCTTAGGGCGGTCCCTGGGAGGCATGCTTAGGGAGGTCCCTATGAGGGCTGCTTAGGGTGGTCCTAGAGGTTTACTTAGGGAGGTCCTAGAGGGATACTTAGGGTAGTCTTAGAGGGTTACTTAGGGTGGTCCTAGGGGGAAACTTAGGGAAATAATCCCAAGTATAAAAGGAGGATTCATCTCACCATTTGGACACATAATTTTGGAAAAGTACCTTGCTTATATAAGGCTCAGTTATACATTGTACCCTTCTTCTATCATGTGACTAGAACTCCTACTATTCTACTGATGTAACAAAAGTGTTGAAATAGAGGTGCTGAAACAGAGGTACTGTAACAAGGGTGCTGAAACAAAGGTGTTGTAATAAAGGTGTTGTAACAGAGTTGCCATAACATAGGTGCCATAACAGAGGTCATGTAACAACAATGCTAAAACAAAGGTGATAAGGTTGCTACATTAATTATTATAAGTCTGCTACAGTAACAGGTTATGACAATCAATTATGAGGTCATTATCAAGATGTTACTGCAAGTATGATATCCGTTGTTAATTAAGTTTGTAAGTCGTGAAACATAGGTATTGTTTCAGCACCCTAAGTTCAAGGTTATTAGTTAAGAAGTCTTGTACTGGTATTTTACTTTGATGAATAATATCAAGCGAAGTTATGGCTGGGTTTTCTACCCTAAGAGGGTTTCCCAGGGTAATTTGGTTTTGTCTCTGTGATTGTCTTACCTTCAGTTATCCTTATTTATTTAGATATGTATGCTTATATTTGATATATGCTGCAAATTTTTTAAAAATTACATACATCTTGCTTTTCAACAAGTAGCACTGGTTCAAATGACCAAATCATTATTGTTAAAGTTTGCTCAATTCAATAGCTTGTGAAACGAATATGGTGGTAAGTGTTGTGGGTTCAATATTGACAAATTTGTATAGCCTTGAATAATCATCAACATGCCTTGAAGCTATTACAATAGATAGATTCTTTGGATCTACGAATACACCAATCCATCTCAAACCATGTAGGGGTTGAACATAGACCATGTAATCACATGAAGCTCCCCCAAACATGGTGTGAATTTTTTTTGAATAACTCAAAAATATAACACTCTCACTTTATGAAAAAAAAAGTGTTCACATCGACACCTATCTTCTCCCTCAACAACTCAAAGTTCCTTTTTTCCAATGGCTTCATCAGATTGTTAGCAACCTATATCTTTGTAAAAATGTAGTCAAGGTCTATGGATCCCTACAATGCTCTCTCTTCGAAGAAATGATTGTCGATTTCAATATGCTTGGTGCAGTTATGAAACACAAAATTCTTAGAGTTTAATGCAACTCTAATTATCATAAAACATAATTGTTGGATCCAATTTCATATTTGTGTCAATGTTTGAGCAAAAAAAAAAAGATGCATTAAATTTAAAAATTGTATTTAATAATCAATCACAACATATGTTAATCTCATAAACAATTCAATCACATAAGACACAAGATGTACCCTAGGAAAACCCTCCAAATCCAGAGGATGAAAAACCCTACAATCCTTTGAGTATGATAGATAATTGTAGAGAATGGTTTTCAATACATTAATAGATTTCCCGATAAGAGATAGCAATAGAGAAGATATCACTAGGAACACTCTATCAGCCTTGCCAAGTGCATAACACTTTAATAACAAGCTTACAATCATACAAAAGGGAAGGTAGCGAATGGTTGCATGCTTCTAGTGCACTATGAACGTTGTGGGCACTAAAATTACTTCACCACTCCAAACATTAGTGCCTTCCTTGACTTGGTGCCAAATTGCCACCTCATATTCTCTCCCATATAGAAGATATACGCCTTCCTTCTTTCACCTAATGTTAACTGTCTTTAAATGAATGTGAATTGATTGAACTAAAATGAACTGAACTAATTGAAACGAACTCAATCATCAACAAACTGCTTGTCCATTAGTTAGGATTTTAACTGAATGTCTTTAGTGCTTCACAATCAGTGCCATCCACGAACAAACACTTTGCATAAGTCAAGGAGTAGATTCCTTATTTAACTGAAACTTGTTTTTCCACAATTGAGACTTAATTGGTGCCTATGCAATTCGATTTCAATGAAGGTATGCCATGGGAAATTCAAATCGTTACTCTTTCTCTATGATGATTTCAATTATCATTAATTAAATACTGCATGGTCCATATATGTATTAATTAATTAATCATATTATCATATCATACTTAGAATAATTGTTCCATACTAATGATCATATGTATTACCCCGTGTCATATAGTCATATACTAAAGTAATTCACTCTAGGGGTATCTAATCCCTAGAGGAGACTTATAGCACCTAGTGACCATGACTACCAATACATCACATAACATATCCACATGACTTGATACAACACAAGTCTAGAATTTGATACAACACAAGTCTATATTCTTGATACAACACAAGACCAATATTGATGCAACAGAAGACTCCAATCTTGATACAACACAAGATCCCGATATTGATACAACACAAGTTTCTGAACTTGATACAACACAAGTTCTAGACTTGATATAACACATGTATCTTGGAGAATGACTCTTGATGTTGTACATTTAACACTCCCTCTCAACGAAAGAGACATTATTTTCTATACCAATCTTATCCTGGAAGATTATGAACTTCATCATAGATAGAGGCTTTGTCAAAACATCTTCAATATGCTCATCAGTAGCTATGTACTGAAGTTTCACAATACCTTATGGACCATGTAATCAATGAAGTGATACTTCATTTCTATGTGTTTCAACTTGTCATGAAATACAACATTTTCAAAAATCTTTCTACAACTCTGGTTGTCACACCTGATCACTGTAGGCTCTAGCGTTTCACCAAACAATCCTCCAAGTATATTTCTCAACCACACTACTTCTCTGCAAGTAGTACTAGGAGCAATGTATTTAGCCTCTATGGTACTCTATGCATTTGAACCCTTATTCCCGCTAGACCAATAAATCATAGTGCAACCCAAACTAAAACAGTAACTAGAAGCACTCTTTCGATCAACAATGCTGCCACCCAATCATAATTAGTAAATCCCACCAATAACACTCCTCCATTGGAGGCATACCTGAGTCCATAAGCAACTGTACCGCATAGGCATCTCAAAATATGTTTACCTACAACCGAATGTCTATGTCTAGAATCAGTCATGAAATGACTCAAAATGCTAACTGCATAGAAAATGTTTGTCCTCAAATGTATCAAGTACATTAATGAGCCAATAAACTTTCTGTATAATGTGGGGTCCACTCGATCCAATCCAGTCTCAATCTAATGGAGTTTTCTCAAATTGGAATCCATCAGAGTATGCATGGATTTACAATCCACCATGCCAAATCTATGCAATATGTCCACAATGTACTTCCATTAAGATATAAATATCTCATCATTCCACAGCCAAAACTCAAGGCCTAGAAATTAGTGCATAATACCTAAGTCTTTCATCTCAAACTATGAGGTAAGCTCCCTATGACACTCAACAATCAATATTTCCTCTCCAGTGAGGAAAATATCATCCACATATAGGAATAATATCAGAGGTTGATTATCCACTACTTTGGAGTACAATTTTGAATATGCATCACTCTTCAAGAAACCCAGTTTCTGAAGATAACTGTCTATTTTGGCATACCAAGCTCTAGGAGCTTGTTTAAACCCATATAGGTATTTATTCAAATTGATCACATGGGATTCCTTCCCATGTATCAAAAAAACCTCAGGATGCTCAATGTAAACCTTGTCATGTCCCCATCCCTCGACTCGACGAAGAGGATGCAACTCACATAGTTGTTAGCTATCAACCCCGGGCAACTAAGCCCCATGATCATATATAATAAAAATGTATAAGGCAATGGAATAAAAACATGCATAGATGAAAATCATCACAATACATACACAGGTGTAATATTACTTAACATACAATGGAAGCAAATACATATCATTCACACATTCAAGCATTCATCATGCTCATTTACAAAATGATACAGTTGCAAGTGTTTAAGCACAAGAAGATACTTATCTTTAACTGAAGCTTGTCTCACAACCAACTACGTCGCTGCAATGTTCCACCCAACCATAGGCCAGTGTGCTCATCAATCACTCAGCAACAATGCCACCCCCTAGATGGGCATGATTCCATAAGGAATAAGGGGAAACTATCAGGCTCACACGTAGCCAAGGATACACAATTCAGCCAAGCCAACACAATTGGATTTATCAGGCCATCGAGCAGCTGAAAAAGATGGCTACTAAGCTAGTGGGATCACTGAAGAGATATGGACACCTACATAAGAAATAGACCGACTTCTAAAACATCCACACACACACAACATAAGGAAGCATCCCCTTCTCTGCTACACAGTCCCTCAAGCTATACCTTCCCTTCTAGTGATATTCAGGGGGTGTAGAGAAGAAATACAACCCTCTAGATCTATCTGTGTTTCTCCTGCACACACTAGGTTTATCAAGTAGACTCAAATCCCATTTCCACTCCAAAACAGTCCACAGACCAACAATGGTATGCACACAATAATTAACGGCTCTGGAATTGAAGGAAAAACACCATAGAGACCTAAAATCAGGTATGGAAATAATGTAAACACAACTTAGACTGAGCAATCTCAACTTCCAGAGTCGTTTATGGCCCTAACGTGGCCGAAACGACTCAACAACAACTCACAACAAACCCAGATTCATGGAGGAATACGACAACTATCACTCAGTCTGCGTAAGAGTAAGAACGTGACCCCTATCATGAAGGGAATTACACATAGCAAAATCGAGAAGGAAGAATAGTCGCGAATGCCTGCTTGTGTGAGGAAAAATGAGTGCCTACGTGCATGTGGAATGAGGGGTGATGGAATGATCGGATGGATGGTTCCCTACCCCTGGGTATGCGTGAAAGTGTGGGGAAGGCTGACAGTCCTTCCAAGACTGACAATGCCCATGAAGACGTTTTTCCAGGGAAATAACTACCCCCAACTAACTCCAGGGAATTAATTCGATGGCTAAATGAGACAAGGAAAGGTTAGTAAGACAAAATATGGTTGACAGCTAGATGGGATCACCTTTTGTTACTTGGGTGTTCCCCAATGGATCCCAAGGCTTAGACACCCCCCCCTTATCCTTAGGAAACCATGCCCTTTTCATTATGGTTGCATTGACATAGCTAGTTGTGGGTATTTTAATTAAAATGCATATTTACATGGTGTCCAACATTCTATCGTTCCTGGTTAGCACAAAATACCATCGGCATCGATTTTAATCGCCGAACATGAAACGATAATCCATGGCAGAGCTTTTTCCTTTAGCTCCTCACCATGATTAATTACAATATATACATCATATACATTTTAATGCAAACGGGGTAAAAAACCAGGGTGTTACAAACCTCTTCCTCAACTTCACCATTGACAAAGACAATATTCACATCCATCTGGTGAAGCTTCCAACCCAATACTAATGCAAGTGAAATAATGGATCTAATAGTGGTATACCTAGCCATTGGAGCAAAATTATCCTCATAATCAATCCCTCTTTTTGAGAAAATCCCCGAGCAACAAACCAGGATTTGTACTTGCCCACACTTCCATCTACAACATGCTTTATCTTGTAAATCCACCTAATGGTTACAACTAACTTCCTCTCAGGTATGGGAACAATATCCCAAAAATTATTGTTAAGAATAGAATGATATTCCTCTGTCATAGCATATTTCCACACTTGTTCCTCTGCGGCCTCTTTATACGATGAAGGCTTTGAGTCATTGATGCTGCTCATCAATGCAACATATCCTGAATATCTATCAGGTTGCTTGCGCTCTCTAAAAGAGCCTATTGGTGCTCCATGCTTCTCAACATATTTCAATACATCTCAGAACCTGAGTTCAGTTCCTTGAACCATCATCGTCGGATCTATATTCGACATTGTTCACCACCTTCAGAGCCATACACTGCATCTAGGCCTGATTTAGATTCCTATCAACATGAACCTACATTGTTCATCGCCCCATCTAGCCCCATGGATGGTGCACCTCTGAACCCATTTCAGGGGGGATGGTTGATAGTGGACTCGTGACCGCTCCACCTGTCATATCGGGAATCCCTTCTACCAGGCCTACATGTTTGGTCCTAGTGGGCCCCTCACCACCGCACACACTGCTCTTGGTCCGCTACACACTAGTGGTGGCTCCACTCCAGCCACCATGGTTCATATTATTCCTTCATTTATGCATGGGGGAATTGGATCTTCTACCACCATTCCGATTATTCACACCATTCCAGTGACTGCTCCTACTATTGGAATTCAGCCATACCAACCCTTGTTTGCATGTGACAACTACATACCTGCCTGTCCTAGTACCATTTTTGTCCCTCCTTGATCTAGTCTGGGTCCTAGTCTACATTCATGGCTAGTCTCAACCTGATTGACTTGGAACGCTTGACGAACGACCCCATCCATCATGATCCATTGTGGCCTCCCATGGCTACAAAACTCCCTTCAAACATCCCTAAGTTTGAGGGAAAGGCAGGAAAATACCTCAAAACCACATCATGTACTTCCACTTATGGTGTTCCTATAACAACATAGTGGACGATTCTATCCGATTGCGGCTATTCTATCTCACACTCACTAGTGTTGCAGTCAAATGGTACATTGAACTGCCTCATGCCACTTATCCATATTTTTCCTCATTGGCCTCGATGTTTCTCTAGTATTTCCAGTTACCCATCTGTAATGGTGAGGGTGTGGAAATCCTATTATCTTGTGGATAAAACGTTGCTACCCATATCACAGATCATATCCATGAGTGGCTTTCTAGTTAGATGATAATATTTTCTTAGATGGGTTTCTTAAAACCTTATTCCCTCTATTGCCAAGGATGTTTCATATGAGCACCCACAAATTGAGGAAGAAGCAATCCTCAAAGCACAATAGTTCGATCTTATCTATGCCCAATGATGTTATCTTTATACCATCATATATGATGCTCCTCATGAGGGCTCCTCATGGCAAGATACGCCAGGAGAATCCCATACTGCTGATGGAGTCATTGGCTCCATTACCCAACATCCCCACCTATACACTGTCTCTCCTTCGACACCTCCTCACTCTGGTAACACCTCTAGTGTTTCCCAACTTGGTTACTCCCGTGAATTTTCATGCGTAGAAGCTCCGTCCGGAGCCACACCTTCATATGCGTCTCCCGCACTAGTTCCCCATGTTCACAGACCAAATTTCCTAGAACCTGTGGGTAATGGCCAGATAGTAGGATTTGCATCCCCTCCAGTCGCTCCTACCTACTACCCACCACCTATGCAACCTATACCTATTCTAGCCCCGACTCATCATGTTCCTGAGGGACAGGTCTATGCTCAATAGAACCTCCCTAATTAAACTTCCTCCAATAACCAACGAGGATAGGGAAGATGGAAAATAAGTAGGAACCGAGGAAACAACAAACCTCAAGGAGGTGGACAACAACCTAACCGTCTAAATAACAACAAATATAATCCCCCCTGCACAGAACCCCCAATGTCCACCTAGAACTGGGAATAACCCTCAGTTGTAGACTAACCATCTGTGCACCATTTGTGATACTTATGGCCATTATACACATCAAATACCCCAAACGAATCGAGTCCACAATTTGTTACAAACCAAAAATAAACGTGACCCTAATGCGACTGCTCCACAAACAAACCCAACACCATAAGATCCTCCACCTATGGTGTTCTAGGACCCGTTACTAAACCAAGGAATGGTTGCAACCCAACCCTTGGTACCACAAAATACCGCACCCACTTCTACGGGTCAACCCATTGATCCTAGTGTCCATCACCTTATGACATTGTTGTCTGATTTCAAATTATAGACTCGACAAAACCAGTATGGCTCCACCACAGAAATCGTTAATCCCTCGATGAAATCTACCTCTACTACTCTTGATATGTCCTTACATATTTCGAGATCCCCCATGTATGGGACTGCCAAACTCCCTCAGTTCCCTTTGCATCATGTCGCAAACAACCCTACTACTAGAGCTGCTCTTAATTACAGTAGCGTCGACAACTTGGCCCAGTATCCCTTGGCCATGTCTACTCTAGAATTCCTCAAAAATTTTCCTTCGCAACAAAAATATTTTCTATTTGCTTTAGGTTCTATCGATCCCTTTGATTCCAAGTTAATCACTTTCGAATTGGATCAAGGAGAACCCCATATTCCATCATCTGTATCCTTCTAGGTTCCGGTCACTATTGAGAATTCGGTCATTCATCGATGCATCATCAATGAGGGGGAATCCACTTGCATTATGTCAACCTTTGTTTGGAAAAATATCGGATCCCCAACCCTTCAACCCTCCACCACTTCCCTTTGTGCTTACAATGGTCGTGCTGCTCAACCATAAGGTGTTCTCCTAAATGTCCCTGTTCAGTTAACTGGAAAAATTATGTTGATTTATATTGAGGTTGTCAATTACCAACTTGATTACAACCTCCTCCTTGGATGTATTTACATGTATGCAATGCGATCCATTGCTTCTACCATCTTTGACTCTTGATGTGCCCCCATGATGGGAAGATCGTGACTATTGACCAATTGACGTATTATGATCTTAGAGGACCGAACACTTTGGAGCAGGTCGTCCTTACTATCGACACCAACATCGACAACGTATCTATCCCTTCCCTATCTTCCATTGGTCCAGGTCTATTTACCAATGCCCCTATGACGAACACCTTTTTGTCCCTCCCGCCTCCTCCTTCGATAGCCGACATATCGTATTTGTGCACAATCACATCTGGTAACATTTCGACCTCTTCACAACCTCAAACATAACCCAACCACAGAACCTGGGTAATTATTGTGGTTCATTCCCTGTCCACACAATCCCCTTCCTCTTTACCCCTTCTGGAATTGTGAGTAAGCCAATCATGGCTACTCTCAAACTTCTGGGCTTCACTTTCGGTATTATCATATGGTACCTTGATCCATCTACCCTTCCCCTGACACCACAGATCGTGTTGACACCAGTACAACCTATAAAGACAGTGTCACACCCACCTCCTGGTATGTAACCAACTGCTTCTCCCACTACTTCTGCCCCCCCTCCTCCCACGAAGATTGGGGGAAAGGCACCAAAATTTATGGCAGAATCAAGTCCTCCTCCTACTTTTTCTTTATGCAATGTCCAAGTCTATGTGACACAAAATTGTCCAAATTTTCTAATCCTTCGTACTCATATGCGCAAACTAGTCGAGACCGGTGACACTCCAGTTGTCAACGTACCAACCATACCTGAGTTTAAGAACATATCACTATGAACTAAAAACTCGTGTGCAGTTTGTGGCCTATATGGAAATTATTCCCATCATTGCCCAAAGTTTCCCTTGTATCGATCTCTCATTAGTGACCTTCACAAGCACTCCTGTAAGTCCGACATCACTGCCCTTGAGGAGATCCACCCTCTAGCCTCTTCTTTGGACACTAATAACACCATTTACATGATCTCTACTTCTAGTAGCTTGTTCCCCTCCTCATCCATGGAATATCCTTCTGACATATCCATGCGCTACTTTCACAATGATTTATAGATCCTTACAACCACCACCAGTCTTACCCCATTTCACTTAGTCCAGGGTGTGGATATAGTTCTTCCCATTGAATGCCATAATTCGTCACTCCTCCTTTCCATTGAGCTTCTACCTAATACTTCACCGTTGGGAAAACACCTACTTATGCATGAGAAAACCAATGAAGACCGTCGCGCTGCTCTCCAAATGATCGAAGCGTTAAGACCCAGTCGAAGTCCCATTATGAATCCCATGTCCACCCATGCACCTTTAGCAAGGGGGGCCTCATCCTCATATATGACCAAGCCCATGATAAGACTAGAAAAGGGAATCTCGAATCCATATGGTATGGCCCTTATGTCATCCATTAATGTCTCGTCAAGGGAGCATACTTCCTCACTGACTTCGATGGTCGCCTCTTGAAGAATCCCCGCAACATGCTCTACCTCAAGATATTTTATGTCTAAGTCAACCAACCTTCATACCCTTGTATCATAATTTTTCTTTTTTGTCTTGCTTCGTTTTTACCACGAGTCTCACAGTTTGTTTCCTTTGTTAGTCCATATGGATCCTACCTTCTCCTCCTATGTTGGTTTTGCTGATGGTGCAATTAGATGGTCTCCTTATCTTTCCTTGGATATGTGGGTCATTTATTCCCCATAACATGAGTTGATCCATATCGATGAAATTTGTGTTGGTATTGCTACCAACAACCAGGATGAGTATGATGGTGTCACCGGTCTCGTGAACGCCACCCTTCACTTGGGGTATTTATTGCCTTGATGTCTTTTTAGACTCTCAATTGCTTGTCCCCATTTGAATAACTCCAACCGGGTACATGATCCTCTCCTCTTTAGAAATTTCCTACACACTAGACACTTGGTTATACATTTCGAATCCATTTCATTCATGTGTACGTACCGTTAGGTCTCCAGAATTTTCCTAGAGGTTAGGGCATCTATGGATCTCCCTGGTAGTCCATCCCAACGTATGGATAATCCTCTGTAAGGATAGGAAGTTGATGCAACTGTGAAAAAATATCTCAGGTGAAGAAATGAGCCACCAAGCTGCCTCCCTCTCTGATCATCATCTCACACCATTGCCTCATGCGAGGCTCGCAAGGTCCTCTGTCGTGTACCGCCAAATGTGGTCACAATGTCGGTAGTCGCTCAAAGAAGAATGAGCACAAAAAGGAGGGGAAACTGATATCAAGGTACATCTAGGCCCACCCATAGTAGGTTCCCCTCAACACACTCTCGACCATCAGTAACTAGCTGCCCGAGATCTCGTGAGGACCTTTTGATCCTAGTATCTTCAACACCATCTCTTCCATTGCTCGAGTCTCTAGACTCTTGATGTCACACACCAATATGTATGACATTTGCACATAAGCGAGGCATAGCAATGACTGGCACACAATTCATCCATCAATACTTCCCTCAATATTTTTGACGAGATGTCACTAATATTGCCCGGTAATGGGAGGCTAGTATGAAATCACACAACCCAGAGGGTGATCTCCAACTGCTCACCCTGTATGATGAAGCACTCTAATTTTCTATCCCAAAATCTCACATATTGTTCAACAGTATCTTTGCTGAATGAATTGGGGGGATATGGAATATTTTCACCAGCCCACACTTGGCAAGCGTATCTTGTACTACCCCATCCTCCTCCACCTCATATCTGAGGTCCCAAATGTTTCGCTCTCACCATCCAACTTGAGGCATATTTCACATCCAAAAAGTCCCTATCAGTCTTTGATGGTGCTTTTAAGGGAAACCCCAGAATCTCTAGAGCTGGGGGTGCGATATTCTCCCCAAATTGCCGGATAGAAACCAGCTTTAGTTGGGGGCTTGGAACCATGTCCAATAATCAATACGAATGTTACAGTATTCTAATGTCCTGTCAAATAGCAAAGGATAAAGGCTATCAAGTAATTAATATTTTCGGCGACTCTGAGCTTCTGATCAAAGTTCTAAACTCAGCTAGACATTTAAATAATCCTGCTTTGAATCAAATATTGCTTCGAATTCGGAATATTTTGAGTGTCTTCAAAGATGTTGAATATATTCATATTCTCCAGGAACACAACTTTATTGCTGATGAATTGGCTAACAAAGCATGCCTTCTCTCTCAAGGCACTCTATGCATCAATGGAAAATCCACTCTCTTCCATCCGATCCCGTAACTGTGCTCCATAAAGCAGCAATCTTACTCCTCTGAGAGCGTTCTTCTCTATTTTGTATAAATGTTGATTCTCTGGATGATTCTGGCATTAATTGTATTTTTGGTGGCATGGAATTTGTCATAGCAGACCATTGTCCCTCCTCATAAATAAATAAAAATTAATTGTTTTTGTTAAAAAAGAAGAAGTCCCTGTCAAACCCAGTTCAACAAAATTTTCCATTATGTGCTAGGTCACGCTTGTCGAGCCTTTTTGTGTGACCCAATTCACACAAAAACACTTGATACATGAGACTTGGGTCACGTCTATCTCCTGAATAGGTGCGACCCAGGTCAGGTATATCTCCTTGGTAGGTGTAATCGGGTCACGCATGTATCCTTGACAGGTGTGATCGGGTCGTGCTTATCTTCTCGATAGATGCAACCTAGGTTGTGCCTTTTCCCTCGAAAAGTGCAACATGACCCCGCGAACCCTTCGGGCTTAGCCAAAACTAAACCATTGAAAATGAAGGGCTAGGTGAGAGCTCTTACCTACAACTCACAAATCGAAATATCACCGGTCTAATCGGAATAAATCAACAACTTTGCTTTGGGGCCCTCTACTCCAACTAAACACTGCACAATGAAAATGAAATGTGTCATGTGATACACCCTTGTTTATAAGTCTCCATTGGGTCAACCCCTTCTTTTGTGCACCAGAGAGTCATCCAACATTTGTTTTTCACAATGTTTGCACCGTCGGGTTCAGTTTTTTGTCCTCTATATACTTATGAGACCCACTTCTCGTGCTTTCCATATCATTTCTTGGGACATTTCCCAGTGTTACCTCGATTTGCGTTCCACCAAGAAAATCAAAACCCTGTATGTGTTGGCATGTTCACGAGCCATCTTCTCCATCCATATTGCAAACTTGGACTTATTTTACCGCCATTCACCATCCCAAAAGGATGCCCCACCAGTGTTCCACTATTATTTTTTATCCATATTATCCATCTTCACAACATCATCCCTTTTTTTACATTGAACACTTCCTCCTTGCTTGACTGGCCATTACGGAGTTTCTGTTAAGCTCTTTTCTAACTCCGAAAATAATGAAAAGATTGTCAAGCACACTTGCTTCCTTTCACACTCATTAAAATATTTGAAAGGGCATCTATGTGGCCTCGTTTATCCTTTTTTTTTTTCAGACTACATAGCCTAATTAAACGAAAGGACCAACCTAGCACCTTCCAGTTAGGAACGGTTCCACGTGTATCCTTTTATGATTTTTTGGACACTGGGATCGTAGCTTATAAAAATATCACTTATGGGTTGTATTTTATCTCTTTTCCAGCCCTCTCATAAAGAAAAGATCGTTGGGAAAACTTGGTTTCGTTCATGCTCATAAAGGTATTTGAATGACTGTCCAATCAGTATAGGTTTAACCTTTTTTGACCTGGTTGGACTACCTATGGAAAAAAAGTCTCTCAGCCCCTTTCGGATGGGAGAGTTCTACTTTGTACACTTTTATCCCTTTTCGGTCCTAGGAGACTATTGTATGAAAAAGAGACCCATTAGAGTCTGTTACCTCCTAAATAAATTAGTCTTCAATAGGTCAAACTCAGAAAATTTATTTTTTGCATAGTGATCAAGATTTCAGTGCACATTATGAAATATTTGTGTGTGTCTAATAAAGTTGGAATGCCTTGTGCTCTGTTTCTTCACAAAACTCAAAGTTTAGCTTTCGGTGGCTTAGGCGAACATCTCAACGGTTCATTAGCCACAGAAAAGCCCAGCTTTCGGCAGCTTGAAAATTGGACTCAAGACTACATTAATCGTTGAAAGCTCATTGACTCTGTTTTTAGTGAAATTTGTAAAGGGAAGCTTCCGGTGGCTTAGGCAAACGTCTCAATGTTCATTAGCCACCGAAAATCCCAGCTTTTAGCAGCCTAAAAATTGGATCTAATATTACCTTAACCGCCGAAAGCTCCAAAAGAGGAAAACGGTTAGCGCATCCATCGAAATCAACCACCGTCAGCGTGAGGAGCATCACGATCAAGCACTTAACCTCCGAAAAGAATGATGGGACTGCATAAAATCATGAGTTGGTAAAGAAGAGGTCGTTATTAAATCGAAGTGACTGATTAAAGACCCAAACCCCCACTACCCTCCACCTGTCCCGTGACTACAATCGAACCGCCATAAAACATTGAGTTCCAGTTAAAATGATTACTGCACTGGCCATCTCATGGTTATCATCAGAGTTTACGGTCATCCTGCTCAAGTACCAATCATCGATCAACCCCTCAAAATCAACATCCTTTCCTCAGTCCATTCCACATTTTCATGTACAAGAAGAGAATTCCAACAATGAAGAAAGGAGGAGGACCTGCCCTCATACAGGAATTGGGTGACATTGGCTATCTCGCGTCACATCTAGAGGTATACCAATTATTCAAATATGCAGGCTGTTACAGGTTCTGTGAGAAAATTCAGGGATCCCACCAGTAAGTGGAAGAAGCCTATGCTATCTCCTTTGAGGGCTTGAAGGCATTGATAGGCAGAGAATAGTTCCAGGTTGATGAAGCTCTAATAGCAGAAGTAGCAGAGTTACCAAGGACTGGGGAGAAATATTTCAAAACCACCATCATGAAGGATGTGGAATTTAGGTCTTACTTAAATCCTGAGCACAAGAATGTTGTATGGAAGAAAAACATCCCTTCAACCTGGCTTGAGGAGAAGTGGTAGCAGTTGTTGAAAGCAATCCTAGTCTATATAACTTGTGAAGGCATGTATAACATGGTGATGATATACCACTTTAAATTAATGAACCATTTCACTGCCACGATCCTTCCCACTGAACTTTCCTTTCTACCTACACATGAGCCTAACCAAGATGGGCCATCTGGTTAAAGCCCTGCCCACCAAAATTGCAAGCAGGCTATCCCATCATGGCGTGATAAAGCTCATTGTCCTGGAACTGTTGCAAAGAAGAAACATAGGATGGACATACTTCCTATTTTGGAATGAGTTTGAGACAGGATTGCAACCAGAAGACAAAGGGAAGTCTCCTTCAAAGAAGTCCACCACTCCTAGGAGTGGTAAGAGGATGAGGAGGGCTATCTCTCTAGTGGCAGTGGATCAGGCCTCTCCAACTCCTAAGACAAACAAAACCAAGAGAAATATGGATTTCAATGGAAAGGAGGAGGAGGCTCCAGCACAAGGTAAAAATATATTCAACCTACCTTACTCAGAATCTAAGAAGAAGAGGAACAGGAAGTTGACCTAACAAAGCAGGTTGCAGTAGAGCATGAGGAGTTCCCCTCACCTACACCAAGGGAGGGTCAAGATGAACCAATGGCAGAGGCTTCCTCTAGCAAGCCAAGGTCCCAGAGAATCAACCAACTATTAGGGAAAGTATATGAACTAGAGGTCTTAGAGAGAGAAATCAAAAGAACTAATGCAAGATTAACCAAGAGAAATTATGAATTGCATGATTCTCTTCTAGAAATGAGAGGGATGTATATCCTGTTGCAAAAAAAAAAATTGAGATTAATGAAGGACAACACCAAGCTCTACAGGATGATCAGACTGTCGAGTTTGCAGATGAAGGATTCAAACCCTAACTCTCAAGCTCACCTTGCACTGGAAACCCTAGCAGAAGTAGCAATAATCCTTCAGGATCCGGAGGCAGCCTATGATGCTACTAATATTCCAAACCCTGTGTAGGTTGCGGAAGTACCAGAAGATCATAATTGAAGCTGTAAAAGGGTGATTAAAGGTTTGATTAAATTTTGAAGAAACATAGCTTTCGGTGGCTTAGGCGAACGCGATAGCTATTCATTAGCCACCAAAAACAGAGCTTTTGGTAGCTTACAGACCCATAATTTTTTCTTCTTAGCCACCGAAAGCGCGGAACAGTGCAGAAAGGCATGCTTCCACATAGAACCAACTTTGGTTGATCCAAACACCTCATGGATGAGTTATGAAGTTGAAAATTAATCAAAGGCACTAGTGGCTTGGGTCTATTCCAGTTTTTAAGGTGTCAGCGAGGTGAAGTGGGTCACAAACCCTACCTACTTTGACAAACTGTGACTTGTCTGCCAGATAGTAGGTCCTAGTTCTACTTCAGTTATCACTGCAGTTATTAAATAGTTCAAAAGAGTGACAAAGTGTTGGAGTTAGGTAGATTAGCACTTAAGTTAGGGTTTTTGACCTAATTTTTCCAAAAACAGTTATGTTATCTATTTTTAGTAAATTCGATCCAACTTTTCAGGATCTGAAATAAATTTTGTAAAGGCTATAAAGCCTGTGACTAATGTTGAAGCAAGGGTTCGACTTCATAGAATTTTAGACCCTTATTGTTATCAAGCTTCTCATGTTATTCATCATTTAATATAAGCTCTTTTGCCATTATATGTTTAGGTTCCATCTCTTTTTTGTTCTGTACTTGTGCTTGGATGTCTGATTCAGGTTCATTCTTTTTATCTAATACCAGATAGCTGTCATCCTATCTCTGTGTTGATGAATTGAATTGCAACTATCTTTCCTTGTTATGATTAGCCATTCATATGTGATTGCTTTATATATGAATCTTTCAGCATAGTGAGTTCTCCATTTATTCACCTTATTATCAACCCTCTGAACATTGATAGTTAGAAGCCTTATCTTTTTTATTTAGTTTTATGCATGTCTTGAGTGAGTGAGATCTTATAGGTCATCTGGCTTGATCCATTTAGTAAACCATTGAAGAAATATTGAAGTTACCAGGCATCCTCGAGTTGCAACCTAGAGGAGTTTCCTGGAGAGCTAACAAATTGGCACCGTTGCCAGGGAGAGGAGATTGAAGCTCAGCTTCCTTGGGAGATGACATAGATCCTACTTTGATGATAGACAAAGTCTGGACACTATTTTGGTTGTAATCATCTATCTGGCGACTCCATTGGAATAAGGTGGCTTCAAGAAGACCAAGTACCAGAGCAAACCCTCAAGGGCCACCAGTAACACCTATTTCAGATCTAGAAGAGATTATAAGAAGAGCTAGGGCTTCACTAAGACAGACCTCCAAAGCTGCAAGGGGAGCTACATCAGGTATTTCTAGATATATTTTTGCTATTATATCAAATAGACCTCCATTTAGATATTATGTTGCTGAAGCATCTAATTCTCAGGAATTTATAAGTGAATTAGAAAATTTTAGGGTTGATGAATCTTCAAGCACTGCTGCTTGTGTAGATCCAATCCCTGGTGAGTCCACTGAGATAAATATACCACAAATACTTTCTCAGCTACTACCCACACCAGCAGTATCTCCTTCTTCCCTTTCCATACCCACATCCAATATGGCTGCCCCTCTGTCCAAAATGGAAAGGATCCTTGTTGCCAGATATGCCCCTGTAAATTTTCCTAACCCCCTCTCTATTATGCCTACTGGAGATTATCTAAAATACATGCCTAAGTTTATTGGGGAGGGAGATTTCATAGCTGAAGAACACTTAGAGGCATTCTACAGTTATGCTGAGAATATAAACATTGAACAAGAGGATGTGTGGACTAGGGTTTTTGTGCAAAGTCTAGATGGTCAGGCTAGGAAATGGTTCAAAGAGTTTCCTGCTGGATCAATAGCAGGCATTGAAGCCCTAGATGACATATTTTTGAAGCATTGGGGATAAAGAAGAGACCACATTTACTATATCACTGAATTTATCAATTTGAGGATAGAAAATGGTGAGTCTGTTTCCAACTTCACCAAAATATTTAACAATATATTCAGCAAGATCCCTACCGAGATCAAGCCTGCTGATACTTCAACCAAAATCAGTTATGCCAATGCCTTTGATTCTGAGTTTTGTCTTCTTCTCAGAGAAATAAGGTCTACTTCTCTGTGACTCATGCAAGATGTTTCTCTTGAAGTTGATTCCAATATCGTTGCATCTCAGAAGGTTAAGGGAAAAATGGACAGAAAGAATCAACCCTCAAAGCATCTTGGGGCTTCTTCATCAAAGAATAAAATAGAGAAAATGGCCAAGATGTTGGACATTTTAACAGCTGAGATGTCTAGACTGAAATACCAAGGGAAAATACCCAAGAGAGGTAAAGGGCCAAATGATTTTGCTCCCAGAATCAGTGAATCCATCTGAGGATCAAAGAATCAGTGCTCCTTTCCAAAATGATGTGCTAGAAGAGGAACAAGATTTTGCTTAGGAAGAAGGGGAGGTTGAAGACAACATCAAATGTATGGAAGATGAAGTTGATCTCTCTTTCCTGACACAAGAATATTACGAGGAAGCCCTCATGAATGAGCAGATCATGGAAGAATCCTTATATCATCCATATGATCAAGAAGGTTATAATTTGAGATCCAGAACTGTTTCTCCTGTGAAGAAGAGTCCTGCCCCTACAAAGCAGCCTGCTCTTCCTGCTAAAAATATTGTTGCTCCTACAAAGAAGATGATTGCTCCTCCAAACCCACAGCAAATTCCATAACAACCATCAGCCCATGATCCTATTCAGCTCAAAGCCCCACCACAAGAGGTAAGAACTTTTGACAAAATATCTTATTCTTTCAATCTTGAGTCAGAAATTCAGAAGTTAAAAATCCCTTTTCCTTTGATAGAGCTTACGAAGAATGATGCCTTCAAGTCATCCATACTAAAATCTCTTCAGCCAAGGACAACCATAGGTGCTAACTTTGTGAACTTGCAAGATGATAAGCCCACAATAATCCTAGGTCCTATGAATGAAGAGTTGGATGAGTCTTTCCCACCTTTCTACATATCTTTGAACATCCATGACAAGATCCTTTACAACTGTTTGCTTGACTCAGGAGCATCCCATAACCTAATGCCAAATGTTGTGATGGATGAGATTGGTCTCAGCATTACAAAACCCTTCCATGATCTATTTTCTTTCGACTCTAGGAAGGTCAAATGCCTAGGACTCATCAAAGACCTTGTCATAAACCTCTCCCAGCTGCCTTCAAAAAGCATAGTGATGGACATAGTAGTGGCTGACATCCCACCTAAGTTTGGCATCCTTTTGTCTCGCTCATGGAGTAAAAGGATGGGTGGTACCCTTCAGATGGACCTTACATATGCTACAATCCCAATGTTTGGAGGGGATACCAAGAGACTCTACAGAGAGAACCAGTTCACCTACATCATCAGTAATGCCAAGAACTCTAAAAATCATCCCATCTATGCTATAGACACAGACTTTGGAGCATGCATTCTGCAAATAGATGATTCTCATCTAGTACCTATATAGCTCACAAATCCTACTTGTCAACCACCTGAGGAAGTAGCCACCTCTATCTGGAGCATGTTTTTTGATGGGGCTAGTACTCAAGCCTCAATAGGTGCAGGTATAGTCCCGATTTCTCCTTCAAACAAGACTATACATTTGTCTTATAAGATTGATTTCAAGACTACTAACAACATAGCAGAATATGAGGTGTTGCTGCTAGGAGTGAAGGCTGCCAAGGAAATGGGAATCATGTTCCTGAAGATCTTTGGAGATGCAGATCTCATCATACAGCAGGTGAACAATATTTTTCAAGCAAAGAATGTCAGGCTGAAGGCATACGGAGATGAGGTATGGAAACTCAAGGACTCTTTCATGTTTTTTGAACTCTCATATATACCTAGAGCTATGAACCATCTAGTTAATTCCCTTGTTGTATCTGCAAGTATTTTCATTCCCCCTTTGCCTCCTAAGCTAAGCTATGAGATCCAAGTCAAGTACAGGCCATCCCTCCCTAATAATGTGAAATTTTGGAATTTTTTTGAAAATGATGATGAACTCAGTAAATTTATCCAAGTCGTAGATGAGTTTTCTGATATGCATATTGATCAAGAAAACCTAAATATGGAAGAATCCCAGAGGCCCAAATCAGGAGATAAAATAGGCAAACATAATATTGTTCAGCTTCCTAGCAATTATATACCTCGGGGTCTAGTGCCCCTAGAAGAGCTTTTTTATCATAGCGATGTTCCCTTTAAACCTGTGAAAAGGAAGAAAGACCCTGCTGTCCATGAGCACAACTTAGGTAGCCAAAGTCATCCACAATTGGTAAATTTGTCCTCTGAGTTAACTGCTGATAAGAAGTCAGAACTTTGTAGTCTTATGAAAGAATTTGCTGATGTATTTGCTTGGGAATACAATGATCTGAAAACCTATGACACAACTATCATCCAACATAGGATTCCCTTGGAGAAGGACACCATCCCTTTCAAACAAAAGCTGAGACCTATCAGTCCCCTCCTTTTGCCAATGATTGAGAAAGAAATCCAAAAGCTCCTTAATGAAAAAATCATAATCCCACTGAGATATTCCAAGTGGATTGCAAACTTAGTGATAGTGAGGAAGAAAAATGGGGAGATCAGGTTATGCATTGATTTAGGAAACCTAAAATAATGCTCCAAGCAAGACAACTACCCCTTACCTCAGATGGAGAATTTGTTGCAAAGTGTCTTAGGAACTAGTGTCATGTCATTCCTAGATGGTTTCTCTGGCTATATCAAGTTTTTGTACACCTTGATAATCAAGAGAAAACCACATTTACCACTCCCTGGGGTGCTTTCATGTATGCCAAGATGTCATTTGGGCTAATGAACGCTGGGGCCACCTTTTAGAGAGCCATGGACATAGCTTTTGTGGGATTGAAAGACAATTTTATTCTCATATACCTTGATAACCTCACTGTTTACTCCAATAGCCATGAAGAACATTTGCAACACTTAAGGAAGGTGTTTTTGAAATGTAGACAGTTTGGGATATCTCTGAACCTAAAGAAGTCTCAATTTTCTCTCAGGGAAGGAAAACTCCTAGGTCACATAGTCTCAGTAGAAGGTGTG
The DNA here is from genome assembly GCA_001517045.1 of Pseudotsuga menziesii. Taxonomy (NCBI): domain Eukaryota; kingdom Viridiplantae; phylum Streptophyta; class Pinopsida; order Pinales; family Pinaceae; genus Pseudotsuga; species Pseudotsuga menziesii. Next base: position 1,025,302 of record LPNX011014149.1, read on the forward strand.
AAGATTGATCCTGTTCGAGTTGAGGCAATCCAGAAGTTGTCCATACCTAGGTAAAAAAGGGACATTCAGTCATTCCTGGGTAAGATAAATTTTGTTAGGAGGTTTATCCCAAATTTTTCTGAGTTGGTAAAACAAATAACCTCTATATTGAGAAAGGAAGCCGAAATCAAGTGGACAGAGCAAGCAAGAAACTCTTTTGAAGAAATCAAGAAGGCTATCATGGAAGCTCCCACTCTGATTAGTCCATACTACACCAAGGGTTTCTACATTTTCTCCTTTGCTTCCTATGACACAGTGGCAACAATTTTGTTACAGAAAGATGATGAAGGATTTGATCACCCCATTTCCTTCTTCAGCAAGACATTGAGGGATGCTAAATTGAAGTATGATCCTATTGAGAAACATGCCTATGCTCTCATTAAGTCATAGAAAGCCTCCAGGATTTACATTCTACATGCAAAGGTCCTTGCCTATGTCCCTTCAACTGCTGTGAAGGATGTCTTGACCTAGCCTGACAATGATGGAAAGAGAGCCAAATGGATTGCCAAGCTTATTGAGTTTGACATAGAAGTGAATCCCACCAAGCTAGTGAAAGGACAAGGTCTAGCTAAGCTCATGGCTGAAGAAAATTGTGATCTATTGAGAATCAATTTCATTGGTATAAGTTCAGCAAACCTGCAAACAGAGATAGCAACAGAGGTAGCAGTAGAGGTAGTTTAGGAGCAACATGACAGCCAAAAGGTGGCTGAGAACTTGTCTTCATGTGAGTGGTAATCAGGTATTACTCATTTCTTGCAAAGTTTAGAAGTTCCCCCTAGGATGATCCTGACTCAAGCATGGGATCTTAAGCTTAAGTCTATTAAATTTTGTATAATTGATAAGCTGTTGTCTTGGAAAGATCCTTCTGGCGTGTTGTTGAGATGATTAGATAAAGAAGATTCAGTTCAGGTCATACATCAATTTCATTTAAGCACATGTGGGGGAATCATTACTGGAAGACTACATCCCACAAGATTTTGAGGGCTGGGTACTATTGGCCTGTTCTTTTCTCTGATGTGTGTACCTTTGTAAAATCCTATGACAAATGCCAAAGATTCATAGGAAAGCAGCAGCTCAGATCTTTTCCCCTTAGACCTATTGTAGTGAATGGTCCTTTCCAACAGTGGGGTCTTGATTTCATAGGTGAGATTAACCCTTCATCAAGTGGTTAGCATAAGTGGATCCTAGTAGCCACAGATTATTTCACCAAGTGGATAGAGGCAGTCCCAACAAGGAATTCCACTCACCAAATCATCATGAAGTTTTTATATGAAAACATCTTTATTAGATTTGGCTTCCCAGTAAGGCTAGTGACTGATAATGTGCCATCTATTCGAGGAATTGGTTAACATTTGTGAGTCAATGGGAATTCAATTGGTGCATTCCACTTCCTATTACCATCAAGGCAATGGCCTTGCTGAGTCATCCAATAAAATCCTAGTTAGAATCATCAGAAAACTATTGGAGAATAATCAAAAGAGCTAGGATTCTAAGCTAAAATTTTCTCTATGGGCTAACAAGGTGACCAACAAAAAATCCATAGGGACTTCTCCTTTCAAGTTGGTTTATGGTACTGAGGCCATTTTTCCCATTTAGTTGATTCTACCAGTTGAAAATTATTTCAGGAGGAACATGATGAACCAAATGACATGGTAAGGAGGATGCTTGATTTGGTTGAGTTGCAACAAGTCATGGAACAGGTGGTGGAGAAGTCAGAAGCTCATCAAAAGCAGATTAAAATAATTTTTGACAAGAAGGAAAAGGTGGACAATTTTTAGGTTGGAGACTGGGTTCTAAAATGGGATGCTATCAGGAAGGACAAGGGAAAGCATGGTAAATTTGATTCTCTGTGGATAGGACCTTTTGTGATAGCTCAGGTGCAACTGAACAACAATTTCAAACTGCAAAATATGGAAGGTGAGGAGGTGTTTGATGGCCCAGTCAATGGGTGATTTCTGAAACTCTATTTCATCTAAGGCTTTAAAACCTTATTGTTGTAAAATATTATTTTTTGTTGTTGTTTTTTTATTTTTTGCAAAATAAACTCCATGCCCAATGGAATAGTAGAAGATAGGTTTAATTCATATTTTTCAGGAAAGGCATTTGGTCTGGCGTTCTTGGGACCTCACAGGAAGGTTCACATCCGCGAGTAGGGGCCAGATGTTATCTCCTAAATAAATTAGTCTTCAATAGGTCAGACTCAAGATTTCAGTGCACATTATGAAATATTTGTGTGTGTCTAATAAAGTTGGAACACCTTGTGCTCTATTTCTTCACAAATTCAAATTTTAGCTTTTGGTGGCTTAGGCGAACATCTCAACATTTCATTAGCCACCGAAAATCCCAGCTTTCGACAGCTTGAAAATTGGACTCAGGACTACATTAACTGCCAAAAGCTCATTGACTCTGTTTTTAATGAAATTTTTAAAGGGAAGCTTCCAGTGGCTTAGGTGAATGTCTCAACGTTCATTAGCCATAAAAAAGCCCAGCTTTCGGCAGCCTAAAAATTGGATCTAAGATTACCTTAATCGTCGAAAGCTCCAAAAGAGGAAAATGGTTAGCACACCCATCGAAATCAACCACTGTCAGCATGAGGAGCGTCATGATCAAGCACTTAATCGCCGAAAAGACTGGGACTGCAGAAAATCATGAGTTGGTAAAGAAGAGGTCGTTATTAAATCGAAGTGACTGATTAAAGACCCAAAACCCCGCTACCCTCCACCTGTCCCGTGACTGCAATCGAACCACCACAAAACATTGAGTTCCAGTTAAAATGATTACTGCACTAGCCATCTCATGGTTCTCATCACAGTTTACTATCATCCTTCTTAAGTACCAATCATCGATCAACCCCTCAAAATCAACACCCTTTCCTCAGTCCATTCCGAATTTTCCTACACAAGAAGAGCAGTCCAGAAATGAATAAAGGAGGAGGACCTCCCCTCAGAAAGGAATTGGGTGACATTGGCTATCTTGAGTCACATCCAGAGGTATTCCAATTCTTCAAAGATGCAGGCTGTTACAGGTTCTGTGAGAAAATTTAGGGATCCCTCCAGCAAGTGGCAGAATCCTTTGCTCTCTCCTTTGATGGCTCGAAGGCATTGATAGGCAGAGAAGAGTTCCAGGTTGATGAAGCTCTAATAGCAGAAGTAGCAGAGTTACCAAGGATTGGGGAGAAATGGTTCAAAACCACCATCACGAAGGATGTGGAATTCAGGTCTTACTTGAATCCTGAGCATAAGAATGTTGTATGGAATAAAAGCATCCCTTCAACCTAGCTTGAGGAGAAGTGGCAGCAGTTGTTGAAAGCAATCCTAGTCTATATAACTTGTGAAGGCAGGTATAACAGGGTGATGATATACCACTTTAAATTAAAGAACCATGTCACTGGTAGGAGCCCACTGAACTTGCCTTTCTACCTACAGAAGAGCCTGACCAAGATGGCCCATCAGGTTAAATCCCAGCCCACCAAAATTGTAGGTAGGCTATCACATCATGGCCTGATAAAGCTCATTGTCCTAGAACTGTTGCAAAGAAGAAACATAGCATGGACATACTTCCTATTTTGGAATGAGTTTGAGACAAGATTGCAACCAGAAGACAAAGGGAATTCTCCTTCAAAGAAGTCCACCACTCTTAGGAGTGGTAAGAGGAAGAGAAGGGCTATCTCTCCAATGGAAGTGGACCAGGCCTCTCCAACTCCTAAGACCAAAAAAGCCAAGAGAAATCTAGATTTCAGTGGAAAGGAGGAGGAGGCTCCAGCACAAGGTAACAATATACTCAACCTACCTTACTCAGACTCTGAAGAAGAAGAGGAATAGGAATTTGACCTAACAAAGAAGGTTGCAGCAGAGCATGAGGAGTTTCCCTCACCTACACCAAGCGAGGGTCACAATGAACCAATGGCAGAGGCTTCCTCTAGCAAACCTAGGTCCCAGAGAATCAACCAGCCATTAGGGCAAGTATATGAACTAGAGGTCTTAGAGATAGAAATAAAACAAACTAATTCAATATTAACCAAGGGAAATTATGAACTTCATGATTCTCTTCTAGAAATGAGAGGGATGTATATCTTGCTGCAAAAAAAAATCTAAGATTAATGAAGGACAATGCCAAGCTCTACAGGATGATCAAACTGTCGAGGTTGCAGATGAAGGATTCAAAACCTAACTCTAAAGCTCACCTTGCATTGGAAACCATAGAAGAAGCATCAATAAGCCTTCAGGATCTGGAGGCAGCTTATGATGCGGCTGATATTCCAAACCCTATGCAGGTTGCAGAAGTACCAGAATATCATAATTGAAGCTGTAAAAAAGTGATTAAAGGTTTGATTAAATTTTGAAGAAACAGAGCTTTCGGTGGCTTAGGCAAACGTAACAACTATTCATTAGCCACTGAAAATAGAGCTTTAGGCAGCTTACAGACCCATAATTTTTTCTTCTTAGCCACCAAAAGCGTAGAACAGTGCAGAAAGGCATGCTTCCACACAGAACCAACTTTGGTTGATCCAAACACCTCATGGATAAGTTATGAAGTTGAAAATTAATTAAAGGCACCAGTGGCTTGGGTCTGTTCCAGTTTTGAAGGTGCCAGCGAGGTGAAGTGGGTCACAAACCTTACCTACTTTGAGAAACTGTGACTTGTCTTCTAGATATCAGGTCCTAGTTCTACTTCAGTTATCACCGCAGTTATTAAATAGTTCAAAAGAGTGACAAAGTGTTGGAGGTAGGTAGATTAGCACTTAAGTTAGGGTTTTTGACCTAATTTTTGCAAAAACAGTTATGTTATCTATTTTTAGTAAATTCGATCCAACTTTTCAGGATCTGAAATAAATTTTGTAAAGGCTATAAAGCCTTTGACTAATGTTGAAGCAAGGGTTCGACTTCAGATACTTTTAGACCCTTATTGTTATCAAGCTTCTCATGTTATTCATCATTTAATATAAGCTCTTTTGCCATTATATGTTCAGGTTCCATCTCTTTTCTGTTATGTACTTGTGCTTGGATGTCTGATTCATGTTTATTCTTTTTATCTAAACCAAATAGCTATCATCCTATCTTTGTGTTGATGAATTGAATTGCAAGTATCTTTCCTTTTTATGATTAGCCATTCATATGTGATTTCTTTATATATGAATCTTCCAGCATGGTGAGTTCTCCATTTATTCACCTTATTATACACCCTCTAAACATTGATAGTTAGAAGCCTTATCTTTTTTATTGAGTTCTATGCATGTCTTGAGTGAGTGAGATCTTATAGGTCATCTGACTTGATCCATTTAGTAAACCATTGAAGAAACATTGAACATACCAGACATCCTCGAGTTGCAACCTAGAGGAGTTTCCTGGAGAGCTAAAAGAGTCTTCTTCATGTTTTTGGACTCTCTAAACATGAAAACACCAACGAGAATTTACCGTATTGGGATCGACAAAAATATATGAGATAATATCATACTGAGCATACTTCTATCCCTTAGTTGCATTCCTTAAACTATGAAGAAGGCCCAAACGATGCTTTTTGGTGCCCACATCTATTGCATATAGTATCACATTATGGAAGCATTCCCCCCATTAGGTCTCCTTTGTTCAGAGTACTTTGTGATGAGTCTCCCTTGGATCCCCTGGTTATCCCTCGTCTAGTTACTTCCCTAAGTATTTTCCATTGCAGTCATCTCCCCAGTTCCACAACTATGATTCCCTCCCCATGATTTAGTATCATCTACTGCCAGCCTAGCCCTGCCGTGAGACTCTGAACAAAGGATGTTTGAGTCCCTCATACTCCCATACCCCTTTTCCCCATTCAGTGTCTCTGTCCCATTATTGTTCCATATTTATTGTTTTCCCCCTCACGCTTCTATCAAGGAAACCTCATTTCCTTGGTAGTTGCAGGTCTCCCTTTTTCAACATCAATACATCTATTCCAGAGGATAGACCCAGATCTCCATGTATATTGGTTTCATCCACCTAATTGATGAGATCCTTGGACCACTTGATCTGAACAAAGGATGTTTGAGTCCCTCATACTCCCATACCCCTTTTCCCCATTCAGTGTCTCTGTCCCATTATTGTTCCATATTTATTGTTTTCCCCCTCACGCTTCTATCAAGGAAACCTCATTTCCTTGGTAGTTGCAGGTCTCCCTTTTTCAATATCAATACATCTATTCTAGAGGATAGACCCAGATCTCCATGTATATTGGTTTCATCCACCTAATTGATGAGTTCCTTGGACCACTTGAAAGGATTCCTTAGTTCCTTTTGGGTTGGTTGTGTCTCACGTGCTCGAATTCAAATCCATCATCGCATCGATGAGATTCGTACAGGTTATTGGTTCCTTCATTATTTGGCCGAAGACCCCGGTTGTCACCCAAATCTATCACATTGATGAGTCTATTTTGGGACCCCTATATTTTCATGTCCCTCGTGATTTCCGGGCTGCATTGGCGACAATTTTTGGAAGCCCCTCAGTGTCATGCTTTCGTGTATCTACAATATTTGATGTTGTTTATTGTATCTCAGATATTCTGAATCTCAGTAATTGAGTCCATCCAGTTGTGTACACCTCCAGGTTTAGTAGAGCATCAGTTGTTGTGATATTGCATTCCATGAGAATTCCATTGTTTCTATGTACCAATTCTTCATATCAGTATATGTATTCAGCCTCCCATTGAGGCCCATATTATGTACTTTCGGTTGTATGTATTGACCGGCTCCCATTATTTGAGATTTGCTCCCCATTTGTATATTGAGACATTGATATGAGCATGGGTATACCCACCTTGTCCATATATATGTCTGAGATTCTATGTACCTTATCCATTTTTTTAGAAGTAATACAAATCCAAAGCCACTGTAGTCTGAATGAGGAAACTTCGACTCTTCCATGGTTCCCTCTGGTTTCTCCACCACTATCACCATTTATCCCTTGATCCTATGATGTATGTCGGCCATATGATGAGATCCTTCCCTCACACATCAAGGGGCAATCTATTAACACTAAAATTTTCCACATATCTCTCTATGGTCCAAACCATAATTATACATCATAGTCCCATCATTATTTCCTCCATTTTTACCCTCACAACTAAAATTACACCAAAATTGGCCCAAAACATTATTATTCCTTCCCCCATAAATACAAGGAAGTTGAGCATTTATTGTAGCATAACCCCACTCTCTCCAAAAAGGACCAAAAGCCCTAAAATGAGAATGGGTCAAAAACTATGGAAAAATACCATGGGTAAGAAAATCATGGATCATACTATAAATACATTGTGAAGGTCTCCCCACAAACATTATTGAACTCTTTGTCCCAACTTTTTGACATTCCTTACATTTCCAGAAATTTTTATCCATCATATCCTTTTAACAAACTATCCCATGTTGCACGTCAAGTTCTCTCCGCGTAATCCTTAATCCCTTTTCTGGTGACAACCCTTTGATGGAGATAAACGGATACCAGGATCATGGGAGCCTATAAACCACTTCCTCAAACGGTTGTAGTGGCCCAAGTTAAATGTATTTCTTTTTGTTATTTTAATTGCACTAGTTAGATAAAAGAGTAAATTTATCGTTATTTCTTGTTGTAAGTCGATGTTGAGAAATCCCTTGCACCATGAACTCTACCCTTAGATCCGATTGATATCGGGTAGGTTATTTTGCACGTAGTAGGAGAGAAATCCCCACTACAAATACCTATAATTCTAAGGGAAAGGATTTAAGAAGATGCAAAAAAACATTGCTTATTGTGTGAAGCCATTTGGAGCTCAAATGGATTTTAGGATGGTGACAAGTTGATAGAATTTCAAATAACCTTAATAGATAGATCTCTTAAATGGAACACAAAGCTTATGGATTGTCCACTTGGAGGTGTGACTCTCACTTTTCATTAAGTAAAGCAATACTTGATTGCATAATTTTAGTCACCTAAATTTGAAAAACAAGATATAGAAAAATTAAAATAAAGTACATAGTTAGAAGGGGATTCTACTTGGGAATATGTACAAAGGTTTTGATACTTGATGGGGAGACTCTCATTTCCTATTCACTACACCCATCAAAAGGATTGGTTTATCCAAGGATTGCTTCCATTGACCTCCCATTGATGTAGAAAAATATCAGCACACCCATAAATGCATTGGAGTAAGATATGAAGATCAAATCCATGGCTAAGTATCCTAGTAGTACTAGAGTTGTGAGATCAATAGAAGGTCTTGAATTATCCTAGTTCCATAATATAATTGTTAAACTTACATAAAATATACAAGAGTTAGAAACACCCAAGGTTGGATGTGAACATGTTTGGTGCACTAGATTTATGACCAAGTAACATCACGCCTTTGAATTCCCTCAATTGTTGGGGGAGGGGCTCTTCATCCAACCCTGCTATGGGAGCTATTCTTGGGGAGTTACACAAATAACCACCATAGATATGTTTCATGGAGTAGTGTCGTATCATGTTTTTCTTTGATCAAAGTTCTAATATTGGGGAGTTTTGTGATATTTATAGTGCATACGGGCATCCCCCAAGTCATTATCCACTGTTTTTTCATGAGGTAGGACACTTACATTATGATTGTCTAAACTGCATAATGGAGCCTATATCATATGAACAACCCTATATAAAAGGAAACTGGATCATGTTCATTATGGGAATTCAAGGATGAGAATGAAACTAGATAGAAAGGTGTATGGGTTGATGTGAAGGATTCTAGAGATAATGAGGATCAACCAGAGCAAGGTTGACTTATTTATCCAACACTGCTTTGAAGACATCACCATTAGATGATATTCAAGGTATGATTTCTCATTATCCTTCTCAGTGTTAAAAAATGACTGGATAAATGAATACGTGGAACACATCAACTTATCAAAATTCATCAAGGATGGTTCCTTAATTACCCTAGAAATACATAGGGATGGGAATACTATTGAGGAGAAGGATATAGGATACAATGTATTGAAGCAAAAAGAGTTCCATGTACCTTTGAAATTGTTCACTAAATAAATTTATGATCCCAAAGACGATGAACATGAGGAGACAAATGAAGCTATCAAATATATATAAGGAAGAACACCCACTTACCCTAGAATTGTTAATGCTTAGTAACCCTAATGAAATTGTTCACTAAATAAATTTATGATCCCAAAGACGATGAACACGAGGAGACAAATGAAGCTATCAAATATATATAAGGAAGAACACCCACTTACCCTAGAATTGCTAATGCTTAGTAACCTTAATATTGTGAAGGAGATTAGAAATTTGGTTTTGGATCCAAAAGGAAACCCCACTATTATGAAAATGAACAATGAATTGATGTATTCCCTTGAGGTTGACCCAAAGGCCATTTCCTGTGGCCCAAACAATGTATCATAAGTAGATGCATTTTCTTCCACCCATGGTAAGGATTAGAAACAACTCCCCCATGATCCTCCCCTTAAATATATTTATGATTTTCACTCTAACCAAATATTATGAGGAAGTTGGGGTGGGTGTGTTGGTTTGTGAGAAAGGCAATTCTAGTGTAGTAGGAAGAAAGTCCCATATGACTTTGGCACAAATATAGGGCTAAGAATGATGTGAGAGAAGGTAAAAAATAGACTATTAATAAGTCCCTAGGAGAAAGGAAGGCCCTTCCCTCAATTTCCCAATGTTTTTACTCTCTCTTACCGTTAGAGGGGTTTGGGGTTACCACAATAAACTACCCCTCAAAAGACTCTTTGAATCCTATAAGATTGACATTGTCTTTTTACAAGAAACTATTTACTCTGGTTATAAAGATGTTTCTTTTTTTTAACTTCTTTATTAAAGGAATGGATTTTTTATACATTGGATACTGTTGGTTTGTCCAGAGGCCTTGCATCAGGATTGAGTAATAAGTTTGATTCTATTTCTACTTCACTTTTGGATTCATGTATTATGGTAAAGTTTAAAGCAAAAGAATTGGGAAAAAGATGTGTTTCATTAATATTTATGGTATTTATGGGGATATGAAACCTTATTGTGATGACTTGGTGGATAAAGGTGTTATAGAAGGAGAAAATGTGATATTAGGTGAGGATCTAACTTCAACTCTTAACCAAAGAGAGGTATTGGGTGATATTTATATAAGAGACTAGGTTGGTGACTATTTCTATTATTTTTTTAGATTCACCATCTTGTTGATGTAGAACTTGTTAAGCTTTCTCCTACCTAATGTAATGGCACTGGTCATTTCAGATAGGGGATTTCAAAGAGATTGGATCACTTCTTAATTATAAAATATCTTTACAATGATAAACTAAAAATTAACACTTGGGTTGGCACAATAGGTCTATTAAATCAACTTCCTACTCTTCTAAAATTGTAAGTGGAGGAATGGAGGCCACCTAGTATAATAAAATTCAATGATACCATGCTTTAAGAGATAGATTTTAGAGACATAGTCAACAAAAAATGGAAGCCTTATGATAGTCAAATAAGAGATTATGCAATGCAATAATTTGAATATAATATTAAAAGAATGAAGATGTTGTTGAAAGGATGGGAAAAAAGTATTGCTTTAAAGTCTCAAAAGGAAACGAGAGAAGTGGAAGATGGAATTAAAGATCTTTTTGACAATAATTTAGTAGAGATATTTTTAGATGAGGAAACCATTTCTTTAAGGGATTTAGAGGAAAAGAGGAAGGAGCTTTTGACATAGTAAGAGGCTTTGTGGAGGCACACAAGTAGATTCCAGTGGATTCTATAAGAGGATAACAATACACAACATTTTCATAATTATGCCAAACACAAAAATCACATTAACACTATTTGGTAAATCAAACACTCGAACTATAATATGGTTGGCTCTTTTAAGGAGATATCAGATGTTGGAATATCTCATTTTAGACCCTTGCATCAAGATCTTGGAATTACTAATATAGTGTAAATTAAAAGAGTTCTAATTTTATGCCCAAAGATTCTAAATGGGGAGTCAAATAGATATTTAAAGGATAAAATCATTTCATTTGAACTAAATGCAATGTTATTTATAAAGGGAAAATTCCTTGTCCTAATGGAATTTTAGTTGAATTCTATTTAGGCTTTTATCATTTCTTGGAACATGATTTGCTACACATGGTTTAAGAATGAGGATGTTCCAAAAACTATTTGGCAGCTCTTCTTAACTCTTTCATCGCACTAATTCCCAAAAAACAACACTATGAAACATTTGATGATTATAGGCCTACTTCAGTATGCAATCTTATTTATAAACTTATTTATGAGATCATTTCCAATCGAATAAAAGGTATTATGTTAGGGTTTGTATCTGAAGAACAAATTGTTTCTCTATCAGCATCAAATTCATGATGCAATGGGTATTGCTCAAGAAGGGATTAATACAATAAAAACAAAAGTTTTTCTAGAAACAATCTTAAAGATTGACTTGTCCAAGGCATATGAAAAAGAGAACTAGCTTTTTTCTTTTCTTTTTTAATTATTTGTTAATCATATGGGCATGAATCTCCAAAAAATGAATTGGGTCATGGGGTGTTTATCTTCAAGTTTCGTTTGCATTATTGGTTAAGATGTCTCATTTTGGATTCTTCACTAACTCTAGAGGACACAAGTGGGGATGTCCATTATCCCTTTTCTTCTTATTAGTAGAGAGGCTTAACATTATTATAAAAAATTCCAAAAGGTGAGGTGATTTGAAAGGGATTTAGGTGGCAAGTAATGTTTCATTAATTCACTTTCTATTCACGAATGGTATAATGTTTCTTGGCCATGGTTCAGTAAAATAGACAAAGAAGTTAAAGGAGCTATTAGACTTATACTGCAAATCTATAAGTATGGAAATACATACGAACAATTCCCTCGTGTTGTTTAATGGGTTGGTAGATGATATGAAGGCTCAGATTTCCATGACTTTTTATTTAAATACTTGTGAATTAGTCCAAGGGGAAAATTTCTTGGGATTTTTCCTTAAACCAAATAAGTAACATTCTGAGGACTTGATTTGGTTGTATAATAAAATGGAAACTAGAATTTTAGTTTGGTGTAATCGTTGGTTGTCTAGGGGAGGCAAGTCAATGCTGGTGAAAGCACTATTATAAAGTATTCCCATTCATTCACTAACCATTGAAAAGACTCCAAAAGGCATACTAAATAAAACTAGGAAGAAAATTTTTATTTTTTATGGTAAGGGAAAAGGTAAATGAATGCACCCCCTAGTTAAGTGGAATTGAGTAACTTTACCAAAAAAAATGCAGGTATAGGTTTTCATAAATATCCTTAGTTTCAACACTGTCCTTGTTGCTAAAAGTTTGTGGAGATTAGTGATTGATGAAGGGATTTGGGGGTAGGTTATGAAGGCCAAATATCTAGAGGGGATTTGTATGGAGGAATAATTTAGAGTAGCTAGGAGGCATTAGCTTGAATCCTTTCTGGTTTTGAAAGCGTCGAATAAGGATTACTCTTATATTGGAAATATGGTTACATGGAAAGTGGGTAATGGAGTAAAAACTTGAATGGGGGAGGAACCCTCGATAGGATTAAAAGGAAATTATAAGATTTTTGAGGAATTATTAGAAGTTTTACATGAGAAAGGGATACATTAATTAAGAAAGGAAGAGATTGAAAGGAACATATTTGATCAACTTTAAGGGTTGAAGTTAGTTGATTTTCTCAACGTCCAAGGAAAACTAGCTAAGGAATGGAGGTTGTATTTAAATTTTCTTTCTCATAGTGTGATTAAATTAAATAATAATGAGGATGTGATTAAGTGGTCCAAGAACAAGGGGGAACAAGATTATACATTTAAATTCGACTATCTAAAAAAAATAAAGAAGAAGAACTAGAGTTAGAGTTTGGTGGTGGACGGTTGTGTGGAAAATTGCTTGTCCAATGAAAGCCCGAATTGTGCTATGGTTAGAAATGTTAAATAAGCTCCTAATTTTGGATAATGGATAAATCTTAGGAGGAACTAGATTGGTCCAAGTAGATCCATTCTCTATAAAAAAAAGTGAAGAATCAATAAATTACTTATTTGTAGATTATTCTTTTTCAATGCTTGTCTTGCAGGAGGTTACGCAAGTTTTTTTTTTTAATAAATGAGAAATGGGAACATGGGACTTTAGAAAAATTCTATCGAAATAGATTACTAATATATCTAAGTCTCCTGTCAAGGCCCTACAATATATGTTTGTTTATGGGATTTGGATATCTAGTAATCTTATGATATATCAAGATTTGAATATGTCAACAATGAAAGTATCACACAAGATCAAGATGGCTTATGAAGGTTACAAAAAGGGATTCAAAACAAAAATATAGTAGGATTTTACAAATACCTAGTATAAACAAAGAAAAGCCTTGGGAATTTTTCAATGGGGATGCCAAGGGGATCCATGATTATGTGGGGTTGGAGTAGTCCTTTTTATTAATGCCTCACATTACTATTATTTAAGATATTTTGTAGGGTATGGGACCAACAACAAGGACTAATTATGTGATATGTGGGTACTTTTAAAAGGAACACATGACTAAGGTATAAACCATCTATAAGTTTTGGTTGATTCCAAGCTTGTGATAGAGTGGGAAGACAAAAGTTATAATATTTGTAATATTGAATTGACCCCTATTTTAAATCAAAATTAGAGGTAAAATAGTTTTTTGAAAATGTTTCCTTCACACATGTATATCATGAATTTAATACTATGTTTGATGACTTATTAAAGGATTATTTACTCTTGTATGAGGGTACCTTAATAAACAAGTCTTCAAGGGAGGCACTCTCCTTATAGATACATAATCACTCCTTTATTAAATCTAATTTTTTAGAGTTTGTTTCCAATATATTTTGTGATTTGGAAGATATGGGAAACTATGAGTCTTTTTTGGCATGTCAAGTTTTCGACATAAGGATGTAATTGGTCATGGCGTACTATATTATGTAGGACATAAGGAGTGTTTTATAGCATGAGGGAAATATGGTTAGTTTTTGTTTTTGTTTTATTTTTTTTTGTTTTTCACATGGGAATAAGTTGTTGAGAAACCCACCAATACTTCCCCATGTTTCATGGATGGTAAGGGTGGTAAAATTCTGACCTTTAGAAAAAATGCCTAACCCCGTTGTAACCAAGGCTCGAACTTGTGACCTCCCCCTATCTGGGAATACTTTCCCATGTTTCATGGATGGTAAGGGTGGTAAAATGCTGACCTTTAGACAAAATTCCTAACCCCGATGTAATCAAGGCTCGAACTTGTGACCCCCCCCATCTGGGAGAGTGTGCGCACGTCTTACCAATTGAAAAATAGGTTTAGTTTATTTATATGGAGTCCCATTTTGGATAGAAAATGTATATTTTATTTCAACCTTTGAAATATCAATATAAATATTTTTTACTTGGGGGAAAAATCAAGATGCATATGATTTGGAAAAATTGAGACATCTCCCATTTAAAGAATTTGAAGGGTCCATGAAAATAAAGGAAAAGTGTAATGTAAATTTTTGGAGAATCTATGCACACTATCCAAAATATTTAAAAGAGGCTTCAAAACTTTGACATTAAAAACATTCTTTCTCAACACCCTCATCATCAATGGATTTCACACTAACTCCATGGTTATGAGACATCCGGGGAAGATCAAGGGAAGTGATATTAGGTTCTAATAGGATTGAAAAACTAATATATGTGGATTCTTAACATGGTATGGTTTATTAATTTTTCCAAACAGTTCACATACCTCCTCCTTCAATTCTTGGTCTAATTTTGAAAATAGGAAAAAGTAGTAAACTAGTATTTCTTGGTTTGGTCCCCAACACCACCGAACCTTTCCAAATTTATTATGGAAGGGCCCTATGGGATTTATAACATCCTAAAAGACCTCATAAATTCAATTTTTGAATAAAAAAACCCATTTTGACATGTTATTCAAGTTTGCACAATTTTGGCCAATTTCTAGATTTAGACTAGTGAAACCCAAGTTGACCCAAATGCACCCAAGTGACTTCAAATTATGTATGGAATAGATTTAGGGGTATTATAAAATTATAATTCATATTATTAATTCTCATATACTTTCCAAATGTTTCTGCAACTTGATTTTTACCATAGGGAAAGAAGGACAAAAACACTTGGATATCAATGTTAAAACCCCCAAGGGTAGATGACAATTTTTCCACTCCAATTGCAGTACGACCCTCCAAAATTTCAAAACAGAGTATGGGGATGCATATAAGACATATATTTATGTCATAATTCATGGTTATTAATATTTTCAAACTGATTATGAAAATTGCTTTTGGGGAAATTGCATTACTAGCTTAAGTTTGGCACATGAATAATAGAATAAATGCTTCGGATAGTAAAATGACATATAATGGAAATATAAATAATAAAAATTACTGTACCCAACATAATTAAACCCAGAAACATCCTCATACAAATCTGATACAAAACTCTTTCAAGCTTGAAGCCAAATTCATGAAAACTAGTTATTCAAGAGCATGGGAAAGAAATCCTTTCACACATGGATTTATTATATTTCATATTAAAAATAATATGGAAATAAGAGTACATATCTATACATAATATACCCAAGCTTTGGCATCAAATATATTCAGTAAGGCACAAGCAGCACTCTAACAAGTGCGCCATCACATGAGAGTATGGGGGAATGGAGAAGAAGGAATGAGAGAATACATAGATAGATGAGAAATTGAACTGTATGGAATTAAACCTGAAACTAAAAAAATTATTTCAAATCCAATGATACTTTTAAATGGTCTCTCCATCAACAAACTTTGAAAGGAATCCAACTCCCTCTAAATTGGTTCACAAGCAGAGAGAGTAAACACTCACCGTGCAATGGACAAGCAAAATATCTCCAAAATGACAAAGAAAAATTTAAAATGATACAAATCCATTCTCCTTCCTCATGAAATCCTGTTATTAACTTCATTATGCATCCTAAGGTCGAATTTAACCCCAAGGGATTCTTCCAACTCATCTTAGTGGTTTAGTAACTCATATGACATTTGTCTCCTTCTTCATGCTCCAATTCTTTCCCCAATTTGAATGGATTCCTGTAACTCCCAAATTATCCCTCTTGGTGGATTTTTTTATCCCTATCATGTCATATTTTTCATAGTTCTGCAATCATATCTTAATTTTCCATAGTTGTCAAAGAATATTTCATCATTAGTTGTCATAGAGTGCATGGAATTTCCTTCCAAGTGGCACACATTCTCTTCTTAGTATCTTCTTCTTCCATGGGAGTTACCCTCCTCTCCTAATTCAAATTTATTGGATCATGATAGGTTGTGTGACACCACATCACCCTCCAATAATTTTACATTCCTCATGGGTTCAACTTTGGATGAGGGTCATGCCAAGTGTGTGGGGGAATCTAGTCACCCAAAGACTCCGCAAGCTTCCAAGTGTCTTCATGAACCAATGCCACCTTATTTTCTTAACATTTATTATTTATGTGACCCATTTTATGTTAAAATATGGTCCTTTTGGGTCCTAATCCCCCTTACTACAACATTTATGTTTCCATCCCCACCTAGGGAACTAGTAGGTTGGTGAAACATTATTTGCAAGTAGTCTTATTTGGATGGGGACATGACACTCCTCCCCACCCGAGATTGCTTGTCCTCAAGAAATTACAAGTTTGTAAGCTACAATTTTTTTGCATCCCAAGTGGCATCCTCACTTGGTACTCCTTCATTTGCACCAAGTGCTCTCTTATGATTCTTCTCATTAATTTCCTTTAGGTGCAATTTGAGTAGTGGCACTCATGTATTGCGATTTTGTGTTCCCAAAAGTAAATATATGTGGATTTTTCATATTGATATCTCTTGTGACATTACCACTAAACACCAAAATATTAATTAATTCCATCGAAACAAAATTTGCACAAATAGTCTTAACCTCCATATTTTGGAAACCTTTTCTAAACTTTCAACCCCCTTTTATGCTCATGTATAATTATTTGAAGTTGGTACTGAGTTACCCAAATTTGTGTCTTTTAATATCTTAATAAAATTTTAGAGAGGAACCACCATGCTTGTTGCTGCACTACTATGATTACAGTCACCTTCTCAGGTGGTGACTCAATCTCCCATACTGCTTGTTGCCCCCAAAATTGAAACCAAGCAATACCAGAATCCCATTGTTTGTATTGAACCCTTCCAAACATCATGAGTACAAAATATATATCACATAATTACATAACGACATCATACAAATGTACATCAAGAAGTTACCTCATCAAAGAATAATGAATGTTCTTGTACATCCAAGTAAGTAGATCACCATGTGGCTCATACACACAAGCATAAGATATTATATCAAATCTGCTGCAATGACATAGGTGGGGATCTCATGTCATATAATACTACTCCAAAACAATGTAATATGCAAAAAAATAATCAGCAATGTGTTCTTTCATCCAAGACGTGAATGAAGAACCTCCACCAAAATATAAACCAAATAAGGAGCAAAGAAAATAGAAATACTTCAAGTGGCTCAAAGAAGTCTCATCAATAAACCCATGAATATGTATATCATTAAGAAATAATGAGGTGTGTTTTTGACAATAATAAGGTTCTTCAATCATATATCTCTTCACTCTAGTGTTGGATGAATTTCCTCCAACATCAAAGGGATTAAGCAAGGAGCAAGGAAAATCATGAGTCTCCAAGTGACTCAAGTGAGCATAATAGGTGGATCCATGTAGATGTGTATCATAATCATGTAGAAAATAATTATGCTGCAAATGTAAAGACTATGGTGCTCTAATCATGTCATCATGAAAATGGTAGATATAAGTTTCATACTCCTCATGTGGCACCATAAAAAAGAAACCTTTCACCCATAGTTCATTAGGATGTATGTTGTAAAATATGGAAGTGTAGGATGTAGGAGAAAGAACCAACTCACCCAAATGATTAGAAAGTGAAAAAATTTCATCATGTAAAGGTTCCATAGGTTTAGGATTATTCATCTCCCTCAAAAGTGTGAAACTTTCCTCATATGTTGGTTCCAAGGTAGTGGAATCATGCACTTCTTCCAAAAGTTTGTAACCATTAACAAGAAGCATCTCAAGCTCCTTTTCCACCACGACAAGTTATTGGCTCTCATCAAGCTCATCTTCAAACACATAAAGAACCTGAAATTTTACATGCTTATCATGATCCATCATGTCATGAGAATCATCCAACCAATATCCCATATGACAATCTGAAACATAGGAACAAGAACAAGTATCTTGTAACCTCTCAAGAAGTTGCTCATTTTGAATTTTGAGCTTATGAATATCCTCATTATTATTCAAGTATACTTCATGTAACTATTCATTAATCTCAACCAAATTATTTCTATCAAAAATCAAAGACATGAAATTACCTTGGAAGATGCACATTGCTCTTTGAATTTTCTCCATGTCTTCAAGGAAGGATGGCTTCTCCAATGAAGAGACTTTCCAACAAGAGTTTAACACCAATGCTTTAGTGTCATGGAGTATGCTAAGGGATTAATGGATATTCCTTTCACTCATATTCAAATACCCTTCAATGGAGGATAGTTCATGGGAGCGAACCTCCAGTTCTTCTTTCTTCTTTATTTGATCAACTTCTTGAATCTCAAGTGGTGATAGGGAAGTTGATCTTGATTCTTAATTATCTACCACAAGTTTTTGATCTTCATGCTTATTATAAATTTGTCTTGCAGCAACATTCTCAAATATTATCTCTATGTCACCAACATAGAGTTGCGATAACCAATCAGTAGGTACTCCTACATAGTTCAAGGATCCATCAATAAATGGTCTTTGATTTGCACAAACCCCATTAGTAAGGATTGTGTGCTTGTATTCACTTCCCTCTTCATGCTATTCTCTGCAATCAATTTGAGGTGATTGATGCTCCACTTCACGATTCCCTGTTTCTTCCTTTAATGGTGTATCTAGGCTCTTTTCATATTTTTTAGACCAAAATTTCTTCCACACCCACACCAATTGGCCCACAAACTTGTTTATACATTCCTCATCTATAGGGAAAGATACAACTATGATACTTTCACAAGTAGGATGATTGTTACTTAATGATTTCACACCTGCGCTATTGGGCCTATATCCAAACACCAACTCAACAAAGTCTTCAAAAATAGTGGTCTTATTTTCCTCCCCCATCATAACAAGATATGCTTGATATTGTTGGGGCAAAGTTTTACATGTTATTGTCAAGCTTTGTAATTCATTCATAGTTGTTGTCAAGCACACAATGTTGAGAAAGAATGTTTTCAATGAGGGGTATCATAGCATGGCCCTTGAACATGCTATGATACCACTGTAATGTAAACTATCCAAAATATTTTAAATATTATTCAAAACCTTGACATTGAAAACATTCTTTCTCAACACCCTCATTGACAATGGATTTCACATTAAATCCATATTGGTTATGTGACAAATGGGGAAGCTCAAGGGAAGTGATATTGGGTTATAATAGGATTTTAAAACTGATATATGTGGCTTCTTAACATGGCTTGTCTTATGAATTTTCACAAACAGTTCACATACCTCCTCCTTCAATACTCGATCTAATTTCAAAACTAACAAAAAGTAATAAACTAGTCTTTCTTGCTTTAGTCCCCAACACCACCGAACTTTTCCAAATTTATTATGGAAGGAACCCGTGGGATTTAAAAAATCCTAAAATACCTCATACATTCAATCATAGAATCAGAAAACTCATTTTTTCATGTTATTCAAGTTTGCACAATTTTGGTCAATTTCTAGCTTTAGACTAACGAAACCCAAGTTGACCCAAATGCACCCAAATGACTTCAAATTATGTATGCAAGAGATTGAGGGGTATCAATAAATTATAATTCATATTATTAATTCTCATACACTTTCCAAACGCTTCTAAAACTTGTTTTTGACCATAGGGAAAGAAGGACAAAAACACTAGGAAATCGATGTTAAAACCCCCAAGGGTATATGACACTTTTGGCTCTCCAAATGCAGTACGAACCTCACAAATTTAAGAACAGAGTATGGGTATGAATATAAGACATAAATTGATGTCATTATTAATGGTTATTCGTCTTTTAAAACTGATTATGAGGCACAACATCTGTATGGTAATTTTCATGGATATTGCTTATGGGGAAATTGCATTACTAGCTTAAGTTTGGGACATGAACAATAGAATAATGGTTCAGATAGTAAAATGAAATATAATATTAATATAAAGCATAAAAATTACTGTCCCCAATATCATTAAACTCCTAGCAACATCCTCATACAAATATGATACAAAACTCTTTCAAGCTTGGAGCCAAATTCATGAAAACTAGTTACTCGAGCATGGGAAAGCAAGACTTTCACACATGGATTTCTTATATTTCAAATTATAGAGAATATGCACATAAGAGTACAAATACATACATAATATTCCCAATCTTTTGCATCAAATAGATTCAGCAAGGCACAAGCACCACTCCAACAAGTGTGCCATCACATGAGAGTATGGGGGAATGGAGAAGAAGGAATGAGAGAATAGGGAGATATATGAGAATTCAAACTGTATGGAATTCAACCTGAAACTAAAAATATTTCATTCATCTCAAATGAGAGGTCTGAATGGCCTCTCTATCAACCAACTTGTAAATGAATACAACTCCCTCAAAATTGGTTCACAAGCAAGGAGAGTGAACACTCACCGTGCAATGGACAATCAAAAGCTCTCCAAAATGCCAAAGGACAATTAAAAAATGATTCAAATACATTATCCTTCCTCATGAAATCATTTTATTAACTTCATGAGGCCTACTAAGGTCTAATTTCTCTCCATGGGCTTCTTCCAAATTGTCTTAGTGGTTTAGTAACTCATATGACACTTGTCTCCTTCTTCATGCTGTAATTCTTTCCCCTATTCGAATGGATGCCTATAAATCCCAAATGTTCCATCTTGGTGTCTAATTATATCCCTGTCATGTCATATTTGTCATATTTCTGAAACCAGGTCTGAATTTGTCATAGTTGTCATAGAATCTTTCATCATTAGTTGTCATAGAGTGCATGGAATCTCCTTCCAAGTGGCACACATTGTCTCCTTAGTCTCTTCCTCTTCCATGGGAGTTAGTTTCCTCTCCCTATTCGAATTCATTGGCTCATCATAGGCTATGTGACACCACATCAGCCTCCAAAAACATTACATTCCTCACGGGTTCTAATTTGGATGAAGTTCATGCCAAGTGTGTGGGGGAATCTAGTCACCCAAAGACTCCACAAGATTTCAAGTGTCTTCATGAACCAATGCCACCTTATTTTATTAGAATTTATTATTTATGTGACCCACTTTCATATGGATATGGTAAACTAAAGTCATTTTGGGTCCTATATCCCCCTTATTACAACATTTATGTTTCCATCCCCACCTAGGGAACTAGTAGGTTGGTCAAACATTATTTGCAAGTAGTCTTATTTGGATGGGGACATGACAAAAAGGGAAAATATAGTTCCAATGAAACATAATCAACCCTTGAATTTGTTGAATGTCAACATTGAAGTTAGGAGTGACCCAAAATTGAGTCCATTGGATATTATTGGGACGAACAAACTATGTTTGAGGCCACAAACTTTCTTGACAAATATGAAGATCTCTTTCCATAGAGTTTCATTGAATTGAATGGCATGATGGGAGAACTAGGGGAGAAGAAAATTGAGTTGTGAAAAGACACTGATATCATGAAACATTGACCTTACCATCTTAATCCAAAAGTTAAAGAGATTTTGAGAAAAAGATTAATAATATTGGATACATAGGTATGATATTTCAAGTTGATGAGATTGAATTGATAAACCCCATTGTCATTAAAAGTAATAAGGATACATATGATATCATGGTTTGTGTATATTTCAGAATATTGGATTATGCCTGTGTACATGATCAATTTCTTACTCCTTCATACATGACTAATGTTAAGAAATTGCACAGGTCGACATGACTTCGACTAGTATATTGTTGAGAGACTATTGTTCCTAATGAGTTCGTAGTGCCTATCTCTATCATACCCAACCACCTTCGTAACACTATTTTTTATTTTTATTTTTTTAACTAGAACCAAAGAAGTTTTTTATTAAAAGTGGTTGTGACCAATCCTTCCAACAAAAGATACAAAAAAGGAGTATAAAATTTCCAGTCTATGAAGTTTCAAGAAATCCCACATCCCTATTTTTAAGCCATTTACTCCTAATATTGATTCTACCTTTTGTTAGTCTAGTAGTATATATTTGAATATAAATGGTTCCACAAAATATATATTTACAAAACATAACTTAAATAAAGGCATGGTAATTACTAAGACCTAGAGGTCTAGAACTTTCCGTTCGTGCAAGATGACGAGGTGCTGCTAAAAGTCCTATGTTGTTTTGAGGTTGACAAAATTTCTTTACTCTATTAACAAATGTCTCTTCTTTATCTGGATGGTGGTGGGGGACTTCTACTTTTGTGCATAGTTTCCACACAGATTCTTGCAGTTCTCTTATCTAATCCCCTTTCTCCCAGCCACATATTCTCAAATTTCACATTTCATCCTCCAACAGTGCGATTATGTTATTTGCTCTTTTTGGTTTATTATAACCTTCCTCTGTTTTTTGGTTAGATTGACGGACATCACCCTCATTGCGTGACTTTAGATCTAATTTCCTTGCTCCCATAATTCCTCCTTTCTCCTGATTTATACATAGTGATAGGATTGAAAAGGAATTCACCATCATCCTCCATTGAATCTTCCCCTCATTCACACACTTGACTTGAAGATCGAAAAGACCATTCCCAAATTTCCATTATGATTGTAGCTTCTTCTATACTTGTATCCACCAAGGAGTACCTTTGAATGTCGACACATTTTCGCATGATGATCACAAAATGCTCCATTTGTCAATTCAATGTGATAGAAGGACAACTAAGTTAGGGGATGGGATGATGGGTGATGACGTTCTGTATCAAACATTCACCTTGGTTCATATGACATGAGATATTTTCATTTCTTTCATATTCTTTGTTAAGATTTCTTAGAACATGGAACACGTAGAAATGTAGAAGCTTTGCACACATCATTGATATTCTTTTAATATGTTTGCTTAGTTCTAGATATTTAGGAAGAGAATTTTGGTTAAGGGTTCGAATTAACATATCTGAGTCTCCAATTATACTAATACTTGTTCAACCATTGTTCAGGGCAATGTCTAATCCCATCCACAAGGCTAGAACATATGCTTGGTTATTTGTCACAATTCCTATTCTCTAGGCATAGTTTATTCGCCGTGATTCTTTGGGGGAAAAAGGACCCCTCCAGCTCCTTCTAACCCTACCTTCATAACTCTATTTAGGTAATGGGGTACTTTGTTTTTTCATAAACCTATAAGATATGAGTCATTATTATGAATTCCATGAATTCACTATGCAATTGTTTACAACAGAAGTAATTCAATATCCATAATTCATCTAAATTACACATTATATAGTAAGAATCCATTCCTACCATGAATTCATACATAAAATGACCCATAAATATGTTGGATTTCTCCTCTAGTCGACCCAGGTTTAGATCCTCGATCGTCAACAAAGACCCAGATATCGACCCAACAGAGCAAGGCTAAACCGACACTACCTACGACATAGATGCAATCTCACTCGAGATATTCTTATGGGGAACTACCAGGACCAAGTTTCTGTAGTTAGGTGGGGATTTCTGCTCTCGTTGTATGTTATCACAATGCTGACTGAAGCCAAGGTTTATAGTTATTACTCCTTGTCTATTCATTCAAGTTAACAGGCTATTTTCCAGTCGACACATCTTGCAACATTCAACATGAAGGCAATATCACAGATTCATTCAATAAATGGAGTGACACATACATACTTGAGATTATTCCTAAATAGAAGGGATGCGACACATTCTGACCTAACTATTCACAATATGTATACATTTAACATAAACAAATCAATCAACGTATACAAAGACACTGGTTAACATGGAAACCCATCTAGGAAAAACCACAAAGGCACTTTTCATATGGCATGAGAAATATGTTAGCACCTTCTGTCTATACACTCAGCTTGCAGACACCTTTCTAAGTATTCTTTACGACTTATACAAAATTCTCTCCTCTCATGCTCTATGGTTTCGGGTCTAAATACTTCTCCTCTACTTCTCTTAGCAGTCGATCTGCACACAGTCTGGATCAATTCTCTTAGCTAAATAACTCTCTCTTCTTATCTTCTCAGCCTATTAATTGCCAACAAAACAATCAACAACCAACAAGAATTCTACACACAACTTGGGTTCACCCTTTTATAAGCTTCTACCTGTCCTAATCAACCGAATCTTTTCTATTAGCCGACATGATTCCATTTCTATTCTCGTACATTCAGTTTCAACTGACAATATGACTATCAACCCAAAACACAAGGATGCTTTATTACCAAAAGAATTCCTTGTTCCAATTAACTCCTTACCCATGATCAGTCGAGTTGTCCTTTTCACTGCTCTACTCTTCTTTTGTCACGGTTTCTTCCGTCATAACTTCTCTAATCGTAAATCCTTCCATCGTAGCTTCTCTTCCATCATATCATCTCTTATGTTGCATCTTCTCTTATATCCAATCCTTCTGTCATGGCTTCTCTTCCGTCACAGCTTCTCTTCTATCACATCTTCTCTTCCGTTTTATGACCAGATTCTTTATCTTCCTATGCAGAATTCTAGTTGAATTTTCCCTAACTTGTCCTAGGGTCAATAGATGCCCAACACTCACATGTGGATCGTCCCAAGCCACATTACTCTGAGACCTTTGTTGTTACAACTTTACTTTGAGAATCCAGAAATATTTTCACTATGTGCTCAACGTCCTCCTATACTTTTGTTTTTGTCTTCTTCAAATTTTCAGCAAGTCCAAAATTGATATGTTTCGAAGTTGTAAGTCTTGCTTCCTCTACTGCTTGTTTCAATTTCTACTGCACATGTTGAATTATACTTGTAATTTTCTCTACTTGTGTTTGGAATTCAGTGAACATGTCAGTCCTATTTTTCTATTGTGTTCACAATGTTGCGACCTGCTATTGCAGCCTCTTCATGTCGGCAGACTTAGCCATTTTCTCTACTAATGGCAGTTTCTTCATCTCATTCTTCAACTGGTTCACCTCTGTCTTAGCAGTACCCAACTATTATGTGAATTTCTCTAACTCCTCATCATCAATCAAAGCTTCCCATGTCTGAGAAACTTGCTCGACTGCTTTTTCACAAAGTGCCTCTGCCTCTTCTATTCTCTTCACAGTATATGTGGATGCATTTCTTCTCTCTTCCAATACTTCTGGAGGTGTACTAAGTGTCACTTGTGCTTCCAACTTTGTGACCTTCTTGTGGATTTTCTCTGCAATCTCTCCAAGTCAAAACTTTTTGGTTTTCGCAAACATTTCATTGGTAATGCCTTCATCGGTAAAATTGTGGCAAGCAAGTGTGACAGTTGCGTCGAGCCAGTGCCTGTTTTCCTCCCAGGTATTGGCTTTATGTTCTACATCTTTGACCATTTTCTTCATCTTATGAACAATCTTTTTTGATGCTTTAAATTGCTTGACTAATGCACCTTCTCTTACCTTCATTTCTGTGGCTGCAACATTCTGAATGGAATATAATTCATACATCAACAATGTAGAGAAATATATAGTGACATGGACCAATATTTTGGCCATGGAATTTATCTTTGATGTCCCCAAGTCGAGTGCTTCCCCCACCACTTGAGTCTTTATTGGTGGGATGGGTATCGACACATCACTAGGTCGTTCCTCTGACAGGCCAACTAAGTCTCGCGACTCAAACAATTATAGTCTATAGTTCACCACCACTCTTACTTATTTCACTGCCTTACAAAGTGTTTATAATAAATCTGTGATGCTATTGGATAGCTCTGTTTTCCACTCATCTATATTATGGAGGATTTGATTGGCGATACCAGTCATTGTTTCTATCAACAATGTATAATCATCGTTGGTAAGGCTGATAGTTCTAGTTGTTTTGTCACCTTTCCTCTTCTTATGACACCTCACAAAATTCTCTATTTGCTTCCTCTTTCCCCCTACTATTGGGTCTGTTGGAGTCATGTTTAACTCCTTTTGGGTATTTTTTGGATTTTCCTCTAGTGGGTTTTCTTCTTGTGGGTTTTCTCCTTGTCCCCCATCCTTTTGCATCGGTGGATCATTCTGTCACACCTCTACATCTTCTGGATAATGGTTATCTACAACAAAAACTCTCCATTCTTCCAGCAAATCCTAAATAATGGACTCTAATTTGGAATATTCTACACCAAGGAATCCCTTATGTATTTATCAGGCTCGGTGCTACCGATGCGACATAATTCATATATTCCAAACAATTGTCTTTGTGGTGTCCCTTTGTTTTGCATCTGGTACACCATAGCTCTTCTTGTACTTCCTTCCCTTTGTTGATATCTTGAAGTTTCAGCGTAAGGTTGGCTAGTTGTCACTAGATTTACATCATTATGGCACCAGTTTCTCCAACATGTGAGGATTCCAATTTCATAGCCAGTTCGATAGTCTCGGTTCGCGACACAATATTTTGTTGTATCAGGGGGATTCGAATGTGTGACAATAATGTTGCAATAAACCACTCTTTATGATGAACATTTGACATCTAGAAACTTACTTTAGCCATCAACGTCTTAAATCTCTAGTCAAAATCCCAAACATCTTCCGTAGGCAATTGTTTAATTTCTTTAATCTCTATAATTCAATGCAACTCGGATTTGGGATTCTTGAATTCATCTATTAGTCCTCCCTGGATT
Organism: Pseudotsuga menziesii; assembly: GCA_001517045.1. Lineage (NCBI taxonomy): Eukaryota > Viridiplantae > Streptophyta > Pinopsida > Pinales > Pinaceae > Pseudotsuga > Pseudotsuga menziesii. The sequence continues at coordinate 1,052,184 of LPNX011014149.1, forward strand.
TGATCTACTATTTTTCGTGGGAATCTTGTCGGAACGACAAAGAATTTCATGTACCAATCCAATGCTAGAACCCTAATGGTTATGATCATTTTAGCCTTCTTGATGGCTTCATCTTGGACCTATCACACGGTCCACATGAATTCACATAGAAACGAATGTTGTTATGGGTCTTCTAACCCATTTCCATTAAATAGTTGTAACTTAATATCATTCCTGGCCATTATATTCATTTTAGGAATTGCTTAGATGGTGGGAATCCCTTGTTTGCGATTCTCACGAATACTATTACTTTGATTAACAAACCCAATGGGATATGAGTTTCTATATCTTACCTCCAAATATGTACGTGGAGTAGTGGGTATGGTGTACCCACACTCTGGATTTGGAGCATCTTCTTCTTCCTCTTTTTCAGGTATAGGTTGGTATTCCTCTTCCTCATTGCAAGAACCTTCGTCAAAGTGCAACGCCGAAATGTAGTCTTTAGTTCCAGTCATGTTGCAACTTCCTCTTTTGAGCGCAGTCCTTCTCCTCTTTCCTGACCAAAATATGATTCCACTCCTTAGATGTCCACCTTCTATTTCAGTTTCACTATCACCAGGAAACATCTCACCTTACTCTGCTCCATTTTTATCGAACTTCTCTTGTGACATATCCTAGGTCTCTATACACAAATCCTTATTATTCAGACTCCATTATTAATATCCATTTATTGCATACAAGCATCTTGATCCAAATCTTTAAATACTTCAAATAATGACCTCTAGGTCCTTGGAAAATTTTTCTTTCTGCCTCACTGTACAATTATGTCATGTCGACAGTAATTTCAGTGATATATCCTTCCAAAATAATGTCAACCCAGAACTCAATCCCCCTAGATATGGGGTTTCTAACACTTTTGAGCCACTAAATTAACTGAGGTCTCTGATCTCTCGGTTCCGGCCCTTGAAAGTTTCTCCACTGGGTTGCTAGCCTCAACAACCATTCATACAACAAAACAGGAAATTCATAAAAGAAAATCTCATGAATATTTGTATAGAGGTATCGCTCCAACTATTTTGTCGGATTCAACTGAGATCCTTCACTTTCTTTCTGTGCAAATTATATTTCCTTAGAATCCACCCAATCTTGAATTTCTGGCTTCGTCAAGTGCCAGAACATATCCCCACTAAAATGATTTATGGTCCCAACAACAAAACCATTTGTTGGATTTCTCCTCTAGTCGACCCAGGTTTAGATCCTTGGTTGTCAACAAAGACCCAGATATCATCCTAACAGAGCAGGGCTCAACTGGAAACACCTGTGATGTAGAAGCAGTCTCACCTGAAATATCGTTATGGGGAACTGCCAGAACCATGTTTCTGCAGTTAGGTGGGGATTTCTACTCTCGTTGTATCTTATCACAACGCTTGACCGAAGCCAAGGTTTATAGTTCTTACTCCTTGTCTATTCATTCAAGTTAACAAACTATTTAACGATCGACACATCTTGTAGCATTCAACATGAAGGCCATATCATAGATTCATTCAATAAATAGAGCGACATATACATATATGAGATTATTCCTAAACAGAAGGGATGGGACACATTCATATCTACTTATTCACAATATGCATACATTTACCATAAACACACCAATCAAGATATGCAGAGACACTAGTTAATGTGGAAACCCATTCGAGAAAAACCAAAGGATCTCTTCATCTGGCATGAGAAATATGTTAGCACCTTCTATCTAGGCACTCAGCTTGCAGACTCCTTTCTAAGTATTATTTACAACTTATACATACTTCTCTCCTCTCATTCTCTCTGGTTTCAGGTCTAAGTACTTCTCCTAGCAGTTGATCCGCACACAGTGTGGATCAATTCTCTTAGCTAAACAACTCTATCTTCTTCTCTTCTCATCCTACTAATTACCAACAAAACAATCAACAACAATTATGTACACAGATTGGGTTCACTCTTTTATAAACTTCTACCTGTCCCAATCAACCGACTCTTTTATGTTATCCAACAGGATTCCATTTCCATTCTCATACATTTGGTTACAACTGACAATAATAACTATCGACCCAAAATACAATGATGATTTATTACCAAAACTATGCCTTATTCTAACTAACTCTGTACACATGGTCATCTTGTCCTTTTCACTTCGCTGCTCTTCTTCTATCGCAGTTTCTTCCATCGTGACTTCTCTTATTGTCAATCCTTCTGTCGTGGCTTCTCTTTCATCACATCTTCTCTTCCATCGCATCATCTCTTCCGTCGCGAATTCTCTTATCTCCAATCCTTTCATCATTGCTTCTCTTCCATTGTGGTTTCTCTTCCGTTGCATATTCTCTTCCTTCTTGAGACCGAATTCTTTATCTTCTCGAGCATAATTCTGGCTAAATTATGCCTAACTTTTCCCAGGGCCAAAAAAATCCATGCATGCATACATTTCCATAAGAAACAAATTAAATTAATTCTTGACAGAACTATAACCATGTAATTCAAAGAACATTTGGTACTTATCTTTATCATTGGTAAATGTCATCCAATAAAATGCAAGTGAAGGATGTTCCTCTCATCCGTAGGTACTCTATCAAACTTGTTCTTTCTTTCAAAAAGGCCACCCTCAAGATGGGATATCAATATATAAGGGGTGAATTACCAATTCTTTTACTCAAACATACTAACACTACTCATAGGTGCATAAATCCCCTCCATATTTGTCCCCACCTTTGCATACATTCCTCATTAGCTTTCACAACACAAGGGAAGGGCCCCCCTTCTCTGCTTCGTAGTCCTTCAAGTTGTTCCCATCCCCTTCTAGTGCTCCATCACAGGTTTCCCAAGAAGTGTTTATGTTAGGGTCCCATCCAATCTAGCTATAGGTCAAGTCTCTCTCACATGGGAACCAATCCCATTTGCACTAGTTTATTAGTGTACTTCATGTGAAAAAGTACATAACTCAGGTTTTCCTCTCTCCATGAATAATCAACACTCAAATTTCCTAATGGAGAGAATCCGAACCGATTGAATGATGAATGAATGATTCCTAACAATATATATGCATGATTTTTTCTTGATAGGTGGATTCCCCCAAAGTGGCCACTTTTCCTCTCTTAATACCATATTAAGATAATTAATATCATGCTTAATTAAAGTGACACTTAAAATTTGGTTAAGGAACTTTGGTTTAAAATGGTTAATAAATTCTAAGGCATCAATTAAAGTCAACTAGGGTCATCACCCTTTATACCCTCTCATTTACCCCACTTGTGGTAGGGACCAAATAAGTTGAGCCATGGTGAAGGTTGGGAATAGTTGGTCATGCCAGTGAAGTCTCATGATTTAGTATGTTTGAAGCTTCCATGGGTTTTCTTGTAAGTCAAGGATACATCTTAGTAAGAGTCTCTATATACTTATTAGACATTCTTAGCTACCTATGAAGTCATGTATTAATGTTGATTGGTCACACTTATACACTCATTAGTGTGGGACCCATCACATGATTGGTTAAATATCATTGTAAATTTAAGTAATAAAAGTGAAAAGACTCAATAAGGTTCCCCAACCTTTGATTTATTTCTCAATTTCTTATTAATGTGTTTAGCTACTATTCACATTGGAGCTTCGATTGAGCAACTAGTTATCTAGCAATGTTTAAAACCACTAGTGTGATCAACCATTGGTTTGATTTATGTAACATATAGGAGTTGATGTTGTGGGTAAGGCATCAAGAAGCAAACACATGGCTACGAGGTCAAAAGAAGTTCTTCAAGTGAAATTATGTGACCCACTAGTTTCTATAGGATTTGCACATGAAGGTTGAACTAACACACCCAACTAACAATGATTTCATGGATGGTGACCCTTTTTCTGGACATGAAACCTGGAGTGTATTTGAACCATATTCCTTTAGAGTTCAAATAAATTTCCACTATATTGAAGCTTGCATTTGAACCCTTATGTGCGTATACCCTTGTGGTGTTATGGGACTCATAGTATTTGGTACCATAGGGGAAGTGATGATTTGCATGAATAAATTATGGTAAGCAGTGTCATGGTCATACCCTTTGGATTTATTAGAAATTACCCCATTCATTTCCAAGACATCCATACATTAAGTGGTCTCTCCATGGAAAGGGAAAATGTATCGCAGGCATTCTAGGGCTTTGGTAAACATGGATGCCGCAAAGATGAACTAGTTTATATGACCACTATGGAACAACCATAGGGGTTTTGGTTCCATAATTTCTAATATTAATAATCCCCATGTCTAGTTAGCATGTCTCTTGATTACAAGACATGTTATGCATAGGTACACCAAAGGTGAGTGTACCTCGGATGCCTGAACTGTTGTTGATTTTTATATTTGGGGAATCAAGCTCAGTTGGTGAAAATTATTAATGAGATGTTACAAGTCATGTATTTTCCCAATAAATGGCCACATAATTCATATTTAGGTACATCATTGTTGCATTCACCATGTGTAATATGGTAACCCCCACATGGTTGGGAACTCCATGCAACACTCAAGTGACACATTCTTGCATTGCAATATGACCCTTACAAGAATAGGGAGGACATATAAAACATAGTGTTCATTGAGGACTCTTTTTCTCAATGGTATGATTAGATGATTACGACCACCCCTCCCATCTTTTGAATCCCATAAGCACTGATAAATGAGCACATGAAACATATTTGGTTTTACATGAACAATGATAATACTTTTGGAAGCCATGGGGATCCAAACCTACCAATTTTATCAACATAGCCTTGACATAGTACTTGACTAAGGCCACATTTAAAAAAGAAGCATGCTCATACAGGTGTTAATAAGTCAAAGAAAATGATGATCTCTACACGTATATTTCCAAATATTTATAATAGGGGTTCCTGATCCAAGAAATTAGTACCCAAGTTAGAATTGCTGCAAAGAAGCATAAGGGAACAATGGTCTATTTGATTCTAAGTCACGAGCTAAGACATATCTTTCCACTCCTTAGAGCAACTATCATTGCCAATTATATTGATGCAACCTATTTCTGATGCAACTTAGTATTTGAGGAAGGAAATTAAAGCATGCTTTATTTAGGTAGATAATCTCTTGCAAGGAGGAACACCTAAATGAAAATAAATAGTGAAAAAACTAAGCAAGTTCTCCCCCATTATCTCAAACAAGCCTTACCAATAAAAATTGAAGGCCAAGCTGGCTGTTACCCTTGCTAAGACATCCCTACCTATAGGGAGTAAAAATACCTTTCTATAAGACTTAGTGAGTTATATTTAATTGATAATGTGCTCAAATATTACCATGTATATGGAAAACCCAAGGCACAAGTTCCAACCATTATTGTTGCATATGAGCCACCCAAATATATTATGGTTGTTTTCAAGCCTTATAGTCAGAAATGAATATAACGAATATACATGGATGAACCCTTTTAATGTAGGTGGTCATTCTTAGCATATAAAAGACACATATGTAACTCTTGATGTTTCACAGGTCACTCAAGTTGGAACCACCATAGATGATCGAAGTGTAGAACAATTTGGAGGTACTGGAGGAAACAATGATGAGCCACCACATCGAATCTATGTATTTGGAGAGTGTGTCAGGGATGTGTCTATCCAAAAGGACTAAATAATGGAGGAAGGAAAATGTGAGGAAACACACAATGATATTCCCAACAACCCACCTCCATTTTCACTGTTGAACAACCTCTCGATTTTTGCACAAATTGAGCATCTTGCACATAATCCAATCCATTGCTAAGTAATGTTGCAGATCTATCAATATCACATGAATGTGATCTCATTTCTATCTAATGCCACTCAAAAACATATCATAATGTTACATAAATTGGAAAGACCATAGAAATAGGCATATGTTCAAACACCCACCCATTAAAATACCTCCATTGGTAGTGAGAAACCACTCAATTGGTTGACATTAGTGGGACATGCCAATCCACCTACAAAACTACAATAGTGGTCCACTTCAAACTTAATCACGATAATGTGAATTTCCACAAACGAGGTGGAGCAACACATATCCTAGGTTGAGCATGGACATAAAGCATTATAGGTTACACATAAAAAATTGGAGATCCAAATCATAAAATTCTCCCAAGATAGGGATAGGGAGCGATAGGTTTGGAAACAAGTAGAGAATGAAGTTCAAGTTTTTTTTATTCAGCTGTAGGGTTCGTAGCCTAAGTTGCACTACATAGATCCACCATTGTTTAATAATGTTCATGTATATCAACCTATGTAATGTACAAATATAGTATGTGCTTCATGTGGTAGCTATGTCAGAGGGCCAAGGGTTAGAATACCAACTTTAAGTTGCCTTTCGTGGAGGAGGTGAATATTTCCTGTGAGTAGTTGCACAAACTCACAATAAAGAGAAAATAAATCTTCCACATTATGCAGGAAGGGATGTGTTTGTTGGAGAGAAAAAATAATCCAATGGAGGATATAAAGGAATGGATTAAGTAGATGAATTTGAGTGCATAGTCCATCACCGACTCTCTAAATAAACAGGTGAAATATGAAGAGATTTAGTTTGTTGATTTCCAAATAGATAAACTACATGAAGCAAAAAAAGAAAGAAAGAAGGTGGTCTGAGAGTTTCGATCTACAACACAATCCACATACATTGTGTTGCAACAATTTGATTCTTTTACTGATGTGGAGTGGCACTAGCCCTTGCAAAGACACACCAATCATAACTAGACAATGAGAAGGCACGATAATTCATTTTCAGTGCCTCTATTATCTTGAATAAATGGAAATCACAACCCGAATAATTTTAGAACTTCTTGCCACCAAGATCTATATATTTACCCCTAGTTGGTTACTTCATTCGAAGGAAAAAAATAGCATAAGGGTTGAATCAATGGAAAGTCAACAATTATGGTTACAACTTGTTATCCCCTTCATTTTGGGATAAATGTTGCAGAAGAATTGATAAATGGAAAAGAACAATACAAATGCATAGGGATCAATGTCAAAAATGTGTGAAAGGTAGAAAGAAATTTGGTGCAAGACAATTGCCAATAGTTATGGTACATAATTAATAAGCCGGAATGGGTAATGGATCAACTTAGTCATCCTTATCCCTTTTGTATATTATGCACCAAATTCCCAAAATAACATAAAAATAGAAAGAAAGAGTAACCAAACACCTTGAGAATGAAATAAACAGATGAATAAGAATCTTGTTCAAGGGGGAAACCTCCCTATACAACGTATGAAATGAAAAAGACAAAAATGACATGATCCTGAATCTCTCTCTCTCTCTCTCTCTCTATACATAGGAGACAAAGGGTACAATTATAATTCTAGTAGACCATACAATTACAATTAAAGTCCTAGCCGACCAATAAATACAATAATAATATAATAATAGAAATGTAATGTCACAATATACAGGGCTTAACATGCCCCCCCCCTTCAAAAAAGTGTTGTCCTCAATACTTGATTAAATTTGGATGTTTCTACTTCAATAACTCATCTTCCCATATCACCTCTTCTATTGGAAAGTTCTTCCACTTGATGAGGTGCTTAGTAATTTCTTGAATTTATAGTTGCTTGATCCTTGTGTCAAGAATTGTTTGGAATGGGATCTTGTCATCAGTCACCTTTTTTTAGGAAAGACACATGGAAGACTAGATGTACACATGAAGATGAAGGAAACTCCAAGTTGTAAGAAATAATTCTAATCCTATGCAACAACTTATAAGGACCATAGTACTTGGGTGCTAACTTATTGTCCTTCTTTTGTTGCTTATGGGACCTCTCTTTGTATGGTTGTAGCCTAAAAAATACCCAATCCCCACTTGAAATTTCCTTACACTATGATGTTTTTTTTGTAAGTAAGTTTATGAGTCTTTCTATTATTGATAATAAACATGGATTACAAAAACGATATTGTTGGCCTACCACTTGGGAAACTAGGACAACAATTGGTAATGTCTTGCAATAGTTTTTTGTTATACCTTCTTAGACGAAAGTTTAATTGAAACATACCAGTTTTGGAGGGAGGACCTGCACAAAATTATTAGGAAACTGGGTTTCCCCCTTCCACGACTACTCAGATAAAAGCGAAGAAATATAAGCAGACTAAGGACACTAACAACAAAGATGTTATTGGAATTTTTTTTTTATAAACAAGCAAACTAAACCCCAAATTGAACATGGAGGTTGTCATTGGTTGAGATTGAAACACCATTTAACTTGGAACGCCTCGTAAAATGTTCCCAATAGGAGAGGCGTTTTAGTAATCTCTACTAACATGTCCAGATTTTCATCCAGTGCATGGAAATATTTCTTGGTATCTTGAATGTGCTTTCTTACGCCATCCTTCAGAAAATCCTGCTCCATGAGAGTCCTTAGTAGAGTCCTTAGCACCCAGATTTGTTTTTTTGGAGAGATAGAGACCTGGTCCTCCTCTAAAATACCTAACATCCTCTCCTATAACTACTCTATCTCCCAATGAATGTGCAAATGGATGTTCTGACTGAAAGTATCCTCTGTGAATCATGTTCTGTAGAACTCTCCACCTCACGTACTTATTTCTTTTTGTTGAGGAGCTATAGTTGCAGAACCATAAACACACCAGAGGCTCATAGTCAATCAAGATTTTCCCATCTCCAAAGCTCCTTTCACTAGCCGAAGCATTGGCACCTAGTTTTTCCCTCTCTTTCATGGCATAAATAGTCTATATTCCATAGCCGTAGTTCAATTGCTCTCTTGAATGTGTAGAATGGATGTGAAGGGACACTTTGGAGAATCCCCTCTTAATGTTCTCAATCCTCATTGCAACTAGATATATCCTCCTTGCATCCTAGCGTCCCATCAATGGTGTTGGCACACACATTCCCTCCCAGCTTTCAGAAATCACTCAGATCCTGGGGGCTTGGATCCTTAAGAAGGATATATTTACAATTTCTCTTTAGTTCATTCTCTGCCAGAGATTCATTTATCCTCTGTGCTTGATCCCCTCATTCATGAGTATGTCTACTAGAGAATTGGCCTCTCTTCCGATGTGTTGTGGAATGCTGCAGGTTAACTGAGATGAGAGAAAAGCAAGCTGACAGATGTTGTCTTCAAGTCTCCATTTATTCACAATTTTTTTTGACAGGAGTTCCGTTTTGGACACAATTTTCCATACCAATAACTATTTGAGATTTTCCTTCAATGACAATATAAGAATGTCCATTCCTGAGTGCTATGCCAAGATATTGCACCATCGTTGAGATTTCAGCCACGTTATTACTATCAAGCCTCGCGGGATCCTCAATAGATCCATAGCAAGCCACCTTGTTCATCCCAGAATCCTCCTCCAAATCCTGTAGGTCCAAGATTTCCTTTGGATACCGCATAAAAGTTAAGCTTGATAAATTCTGTGGGTGGAGGAGACCATGTTTTCAAACGAAGTGGAGACCTCACCTTGCAGTAGTGTAGAGATGAAAGTTAGAGAGAGAGCATGTTCCATTCTTTTAGAATTCTCTTTTCTTCCTCTATCACGGGAAAGTCATGATCGTTCCCTGCTTGAAGATGAATGGATTCTTTAATATTTAACTTGACTATGGCCCAAGTGAATTGTGTGTCATTGTATTGATCCTTGAAGATCCATGTGTTTCATTCTTTCCACATGGTCCATACCAAGGAACCTGGGTAAGAGTTGCCAAATTGCAAAATAGTTGAGTGCTTGAGAATGGGTTGATGTATTCCTAATTGCACTTTCATAGATAGCACATAGAAGGTCCTATAATCCCTTTACGAGTGAGATTATCCCAAGTCAGAATTTTCCTATGTGTCGACAATCATAGGAAAGAGGCTACTCTCGACCATAATCTCTTCTTCGACCAAAATTAGGTCCAAATATGTTCTTATGGGGATATTAGTGTCTTTTGGCTAAGTGGTACGTCTCTTTCAGAGTGAAATCCTCTAAAGATTGATATCCCCATATGATTCTATCTTGACCTTCCTTTCTCAATATTTGACATTGTTGTAACTCTTACCAAAGCATCTATATGTTCTCCCCATTCCCTTTTGATGGCCATTGAGAGGGTGGCAGCCATTTTTTGTACCTCGTCTCATAATCGTTGCAGTCCCAATAATCCCTTACAATTAAGAGGGAAGCATTTAGAAGAGCCTAATGGGTATTCAACAAAGGATGAAGATTGTCAAGCTTGGGTAGATGTTGCCAAGAACATTCACAAAACATAGCAATTTTTCCATATTTTAGTTCCAAAAAGTGATGTTCTTGAATTAATTCTTTGTTTTGTCAAACTGAACTCCAAATTTAGGATTTGTTTTTCTCTCCTATGAGTATGTTAAGGCTCCAATGGGGCGCGTAAGGAGCATATTTTTTCTTCCAAAGCTACAACCATTGCTCCTAAGTGTGACTCACCCATTTCCTCCATATTTTGGCTCCTAGAATTTCATTGTTGGTATTTGGGTCTCCTAGCCCAAGGCCACCCATTAGTTTAGGAAGAAATATTTTCTCCCAACTTACTAAGGCCTATTTTAGTGTTGTTGAGTATTGTTTCAAAGGAGGTTTCAATAAATGTTCTTAAATGGTTTTGATAACTTTTATGGGAGCAATCATAACAAAAAAAAAGTTAAAGGGGTATGGATTGAAGCACCTATTTAACCAGTGTAAGGTGGCTAGGTAGGTTGAGAGAACTAAATGTCCAACATGAGAGTTTCACTTTCATATGGGATAAAAGTTATTTCCAATGGGATTATTTAGACAGTGTATCAAAGAGAGGATCCCTAAGTATTTAAATAAGAGGGTTCTTCCTTGGATACCAAGAATACAATATTTGTTTTGTTGAGCAATGAATGAGGTGTTAAAAAAAACACCTTGGGCTTGTCAAGGTCAATATAGGTTCTTGAATCTTCCATGAAGATAGAGAGAGGATTCATTTAGTTGCTCTATCTTCTCGCATAGAGGACTAATCCATCAAGAGTGTATTTTCCATAAATTGATGGTGGGAGTGTGTAAGCCTCTGTTCATGCATGTGAAATCCTCTAGTCTCTCCTAACTGAATATTGGCGTTTATACTTCTACTTAATCCTTCTTCCTCGAGGATGAAGAGGAAGCCTTTTGAGAGGGTCCCCTTGTCTAATTCCTCTGGAAGGGGGGAATATTGATGATTGTTGGCCCTTTTGTCCCGAGGCCCAACAATGATGGAGTTCCATTCACAAGGATGTAAAAAAGGGCAGAAGAAGTCCAATATAAGATCCATTTCACCCATAAATAATCAAATCCAAAATAAAGGAGAGTGTGCTCGACGTATCACCAACTCAATTTGTCAAATGTCTTGGACAGATCCAATTTTTTTACCACTTCCATTTTTTTGTCATCTTGAGGGTGTGTATGATCTCATGGGCCAGTGCAATACCATCAAGAATTTGTCTTAATTCTACATACCTTGATTGTTCCGGGGATATCGGTAAGGGAATAAGGGATTTCAAGTGATTTGCAATGAACTTGGAGATGATATTATATATAACATTATAGAGGGAGATGGATCTATACATAGTGGTGTCCTTTGCATTCTCCTCCTTGGGTATCAAAGCTAAGAAGGTATAAGTTAGAGTCAAAAGCACTCCTGCTAATTGGAAGGAGTTTTCTACTTTCTAACACGTCCACCTTAATGTTTGAACAACAGTTTTGGAAGAAGTCACTAGTAAATCCAACCACGCTAGGTGATTTTTAAGCTGCCATCATCATAACTACCTCTTCCACTTTCTACTAATTCTATGGACCACACGAGTCCATTTTTTTGCTTCGGTCTAACTATATGAGGGATATGTTGAGTGATTTCTTTGATAACTTCCATTCTATCCTGCCTCATTTCTAAAGCAAATAATTATCCGCTCATACAAAGATTACCAAAATATTTGGAATATCGAATAAGCCATAATAAATAATGTAGTGTATTGGTGATAAGATAGATGATATGATAGATGATTACAATGGTTGATAACCCGCCTATTAAATAAGGCTTGGGAATTGTGAGTGAAAGGTCATGTCCTTTCATGTTAAGTATAATTAATTATGTTTATTATTAATTATTTAATTATTCTATTTATTTTACGTTCGTTACATTGCCCTCTCCTTAAGGGAATCTTTGTCTTCAAAGATGTATTGACTTTAATGTCTGGTTTTCTTTAATCTATCGTCTCAGGATTCTTTCCCTTTTTGTATTTATTTGCGACATTTGAGGAAATGAGCCGATAAGAATTACAGATTCCCCTGGAGAATTGTCGCATCGTATCTACTGTGGTCCATCCCATATCTATTTTTATTGGAGCTTTGAGATCTTTTTGTGGGACAATTCATCTCAATTGTTGCTTAGTATGTCGATATTTTTGCATGTCCACATAAGTCTTCTGTGAATATTCATTTTGACCCTGTCGTTGGTCAAAATGACGATTATAATTAGGATGTCTGTAAGGTGTAGGTGTTGTTTGTTCTTCTTTCTTTTGGACTGCGGCGAGGACTGTGTTCACTTCCCCGATTTGATTTTTGAATGCATTTTCTTGGATTGTGCCTCTTGGTTCTCCAGTAGATTGTTTATGATTCTGAATCTTTTCGATCTTTTCATCTTGCGAATTTTTCTCAATTTCTGACTCCTTGATCTGATTTTGTAGTTCCTGATTACGATTATTTAGACATTGGTTTTCTTCTTGCTTTTTCAGTATTTTTCCTTTGAGGTCTTCACCGGAGTGTTCTCTTTTGCTACTGTTTTTCAATTTTTTGTTTTTTGCAATCAATGTTTTGTTATTATTTCTTAATCTGAAAATTTCTTCAGAATTGCTTGATAACACCTTGTTGACTTTTGTCAGTTCTAACTTATGTGTCTTCTTACTATCGTCATACTGTTGCTGGAGTTTTTCTTTTTGCTGTTTATGATGACGTAACTCTGTTTCTTGATTTTCTAACTTCATCTGGACTTGCGCAATTCAACATCTTTTTCCATGATGAGCTTGTTTAGATGTTTTATTTCTTCTTCTAAATCATTATCGTTTCCATATGGTGATTTGCTGTCAATTTTTTATTTTCTGATCTGGTCTTCTAGGTTTTGATTATGAATTTTTAAACATGATATGTCTTTTTCCTGGTCGGATAACATTTTCTTGTTATCTCTTATGGTTCGTTCTAGCTGTCGATTTTGATTCCATAAGCGGCAATTCTCATCGTCCTTCCACTCTTTCAACCATTTTTACGTCTCAACCTTAGCTTGTAGACTTTTATTGATCGTCTTATATTGCTCTAACTCGTCCACTGTTGTTTGTAGCTATGCCCTCATTTCTGAATATGTAGTAGCCATTGTTTGTGACTATGTTTCTACTTTACTTATGTCTTCTTTTCTTCTAAAAAGGTAGATACAAAAGCTGTAATAATTCTCAATATGTCTCTTTTGGAAAAACTTTCTTCGACTATTTCTTGTTAGGTCAAATAACTTTTTTTTTCAACAATAATTATTATTATAATTTTCTTTTTATAATAAGGTGGCAGAGAGACGACCGTAGGTGGGTTGCGGGCAGCGATGGCGGCGGTGGGAAGGAATGCGTGAGGGAGGCAGACGGCAGGGGAGCTGGAGCAGGAGGAAGAAAGCGTAGGGAGGAGGGGCTGCGAGTGGAGAAGCAAAGGAGGGGGGCTGTGTTTGCATGGAGATGGGTGGACGGCGGAGGACGTGGAGGGGTGCGGGATGGAGATGGAGAGGGCGGTGAAGGGGAGATGGGGCAGACGCAGTGGCCAACGGAAGGATGGAGGCAATGGAGGTGGGAGGTGCAACGTGGAGGAGGAGTGGTGGATAGCAGGTGGACATGAGCGTAGGCAGAGGGAAGAGAAGGTGGATAGCAGCGTGGGTGGATGGATGAGGGGAGGGATAGCGAATGTAGAGGGGAAGGCTGTGTGTAGGAGGTCATTGGATGGGAATGGGAGCTCGTGGGTGAGGAGTTGGCAGTCGTGTAGGTGGATGGTTGTTGGAGTCGAAGGGAGCAGCGATGGGAGGGAGGAGTGGACGGATGCTGGAGGGAGCAGAGAGGAGGTGGTGTGGTGGAGGTGGAGGCGGAAGGCTGCGCCGAGGAAGAGAGCGGCAGGAAGGAGGGGATGCACAGAAGAGCGTGTGGGGGGAGTGGAGCGGTGGAAAGGAGAGAGTATTTTTTTTAATAATAATATAATTTTTTTTTAAAATATTTTTCTTCTTCTTTGTGTAGATGGCCAAGGGCCTTTTGGATTGGTCAAAGAACAGAAATGAAATGAGATAAACTTTCAATATGATGGCTAATAGCCTGAAATCAGTGAGGCTAGAGGAAAGGTCAGCTCAGATACCACATGAAACGAATAATTATCCGCTCATACAAAGATTACAAAAATATTTGGAATATCGAATAAGCCATAATAAACGATGTAGTGTATTGGTGATAAGATAGATGATTACAATGGTTGATAACCCTCTTATTAAATAAGGCTTGGGAATTGTGAGTGAAAGGTCATGTCCTTTCATGTGAAGTATAATTAATTATGTTTATTATTAATTATTTAATTATTATATTTATTTTACGTTCGTTACAATTTCCGTAAGTAGGCCATTGTAGTAGGTCACTTATTCTCTTTTTAAATCCCCATGATCATGTAATGTATTACCTTGTGCATCTTTGAGGAAAGTAATCTAATTATGGTGTCTATGTTGAATCATTAATCATTGGAAGAACTTGGAGTTCTATTAGGATTAATTAATTAATACTTCATGAACCACCATAGTCTATTTGTCTTTTCCTAGCTTAGGAGGTCATTGCCACTTCACTAGTGCCATGGGGGACTCATATGGGACCAACCTAACACTCAATGCACATGGACCAACCCTATAATTTAAGAACCCACTCTAAGTGCCACCAGCAGTTGAACCTAGTCATTGTTTAGTTATGTTAAGTTGTGCTCTGATTCCCATTGGTTAGTTCACATTCAGTAATCCTAGAGCCAATTTTCATTATTTAAGGGAGGTTGGGCACATTTTATCACCTACCTAGATCAGTTAACTAATTGTGAGCTTATTCAGTTATCTGGAGTTGCATTAGTGAGCTCTAGTGGTGATTTTCCCACACTGAGTTAACACCAGATTCAGTCCAAATTAGTGAATTCGAATCCTAACTAAGTCATTTGCATTCTTCCTATTGTAACACCATTGCATCACATACATGTTAAAGATAATTCATGTAATGTTATGCTGACAAAATTTTGCCTCATGAGTGTGTAATTTGCCATGAATCTATTGATCAGTTTACACTTAATTATCTCCCTTGTGCAGCCTTCTTTTCTCCTTGAATTCAGTAAGGAATGAGGATCCTATGCTTCACTAAATTAAGAATGGTATAAGATCAGGTATCCATGCCATCTTCAAACCTCAGAAACTTCCATTTATGCACTAGAAGCAATTGGGTTCCACATAATTCCTGGTATTCTTTCCTTGCTCCCTTTGGATTCTCTCCAGAGAAGTTTATCCAGGTGTGATGCACCAAGAGAAAGTGCACATGTCGAATTGGAGAGTGTTTGAATTGGTTTGGTTGTTAATTGAAGTGTTTTGCAGTGTTTTTTGCAGGTACATTCAAATATTTTCTGAAGAATTAGTTGTTTTTGAAGCTGTAAGATGGAGAATTCAACAACTTTGACACCTAGAATCCTCACACCCTTCAACTATCTTGATTCGAGGGATAATATGCAGATTGTATTGAACAACAAGGGTATGTACAAGGTCACCATAGGAAGAGAGGTCTAACCTCAACAACCTCTTGAAAATTCGAAGCATGTGAACAAGCTGGATGGAACATTTGGCTTCATATGCATCCACATCTCCAAGGAGTTTCTCTTCTAACTTGATGGACCGAGAAATTTAAAAGAAGTATGGGATAAGCTCAAATCCTTGTTTGGAAAGCAATATGAGCTCAGGGGCATATTCTGGAGAATGAGATGATAGCACTACATCCCAACAACTTCAAAAATATACAACGGTTCTTCTCAAAATTCAAATCCCTTGTCATGCAATGCAAGCAGTGTAGGATTAATAAGAAGGATGAGCAATTGGTGCTCTCAATTCTAAGAAAACATGGGATATAATTCTCAGTGTTCGTATCCACATTTCACTCTGGGAGACTAACAACTCCTAATTGGCGAATTCCATCCCTTGATGCCTTCATAGAATCTCTTATTGAGGAACATGGCAAGTTGATACACATGAGATCTCCCAAAGCCTTCAAGAATCCGACTCTCTTAGCTGGGGAGACTAAGAATGCGCAAGAAAAGGGGAATCAGAAAGGAAAGGAGAAGAAGGAAACTTATATCAAGCCTAAGGATAAGCAAAATCCTTCAAAAGGGGCCTTTGGTTCCAAGAAGGACAAGCACAAGAAGTTTGACGAGGCCAAGTGCTCTTACTGCAAGAGAGGAAATCATCTAGAGAACCTGTGTATTACGAAAACCATAGATCAATTGTCTAGGATCCTTGAATAGAACAATATTTCCCTTCCTCAAGCTGAAAATAAATCTATTGCTGAAAATAAGACTGGATATCATGAGAGGTGCCATGCTCTGAAGGTAGTATTTTCTCAGTCACAAGATTTTCTCATTGATTTTGAAGCCTCCAACCACATGGTTTCCTCCAAAGAATCATTCACTTCTTTGGATCCCTATGGAGGACCAAGAATCCACATGGGATATGACTCACAAATCTCAACTGTCGAGAAAGGTTCCATAAAAATTGAGCATGGAGTGTTCTAGAATGTGCTCTATGTACCTTCCATGGAAACAAACAATTTTTCTGTATACCATATGACACATACTAGATCACCTAAGCGAGTCGCATTTGATCCTAACACAATGGAGATCTCAGAAGTCTTTACTGGAAATTTGATAGCGAAAGGAGTTGCTAATCATGTCTTCAAGGCATATGAGTTTTCTCACTTTCTTCCTAATTCATATCCTAGTGCCTTATTGACTCATGCCAATAAAACACGCAGGTTGTGGCATGAAATATTTTGCCACTTGAACTTCAAGTATCTCCACCAGCTGCACAATGAAAAGATGGTTGAGGGATTTCCTCTTATTAAATATTCTAAAGGTGTGTGCACTGGTTGCTTGGTAGGGAAGCATACGGAGAGAAGATATGAGTTTGGGAAGGAAAGAAGAACTACTTCCACGCTGGATTTAATTCACAGTGATGTCTCCAGACTGATGTCTATAGCATCTATGTATGGATCTAGATACTTTCTAACCTTCATTGATGACTGTTCAAGGTATTGTTGGGTCTACTTTATGAAGCAGAATTCTGAGGTATTTGAGACCTTCAAAATTTTCAAAGCCTTAGTTGAGAACATTCTCATAAAGAAGATCAAAGCACTTAGATATGATAATGGAGGTGAGTATTTCAAAAGATAATTCCAACAACTTTGTGCATCAGTAGGCATTCAAATGCAACAGTCAGTCCCATACACACCACATCAAAATGGTGTAGCTGAGAGGAAGAACATATCCTTGAAAGAGATGGCTACATGACTTCTAGAAGCAAGAAATATTCATCCATATATGTGGGATGAGGCAATAAATTGTGCTTCGTACATATGGAATATAGTTCCTCACAAGTCAGTGATTGGGGTCACTCCTTTTGAAGCATTGATGGGGCATAAGCCCAATGTATCACATCTAAGAGTTTTTGGCTCTAAGGCATGGGTCATAATTCCCGCTGACAAGAGGAAATCCTTCCTAGCACAAAGTAGTGAATCCATATTGTTGGGATACACAGATGATGCAAAGGAATACAAACCGATGGAACTTGCAACTAAAAAGTGCTTCATAGAGCGCAATGTTCAATTTCAAGAAGACCAGATGCATGATCCACAACCAATCGAAGAAGAAGGTATAATTTATCATCCATTTCCATTTGCATATGATGATGAGTATGACCTAACTAATGTTTCAAATTCAAAAGATGAAGATCAATATGATCAAGTTCTTGATACTGAGAATAAACCTCAAGTAGATCCAAATCCGGATCCAACATCTACTCCCAATCAAAGGCCTAAATGGGCCCAAAATATCATTGAAGCAGTTGGGAATAGTGTTGTGGGTCCATATGACAGAAGAAGAACAATATCTTAGTATCATGATGAAAACCTTGAAGCTTGATTTGCTCCAATTCCTTATCCTCCATTTCCATTATAGTATTGTGATGGATTGATTAATGATGAGGTGGATGTGAATTTTGTCCTCCCCCCTCATTAATTTCTTCACGCTCTACTATTTTCTCTTCCATTAGTATTTCCTCTTATGTTATTGTTTGTATGTGAGAGGGTTAGGTTTCTATAGGAGTTGTGTCTTTTTCGGTGAGTGTATTAGGGCTGCAAAGTTACTTGGACTATCCTTTTGTTTCAGTTGTACTATTGTGGATTTTTTCTTTGATGCTTTTACCAGCTTATAACCTTATTGTATCTCTCCTCGTCCCTATTGATTCCCTCCATGGATGTTGTGGGTGGTATCTTAAGAGCGAAATTTATGAACAAGTGCCCATGCTCATGGCATTTGTGGCATATAAAAGGTGCATGCTTGTAATATATAGTATATCTCCACTCGTGTTTGTGGGTGATACCAATGGCTTATGGTAGGGGTTTGGAGATGCTCTTGAAGATGCATATTCTGGAATAGGAGGTCTATTTTCTGCCTTGGTAGCTTCATAAAATTTAACAAAGGATCCTAATGAATTTCCTATTCCTTCCAGTTTTTCCTACTTCTAGTATTCTTGAGGAAGGCTATATATTCTTATCCAAATTGGTGTTGCTTTGAAATCTTCCTTCTCAAGGATGAACTTTCTAGTCCAAAATTGAATGTATAAACTTTCCCAATTAAAGAAGTATGGTCCTCCTTCAAAGATTATATTTTGGTCTTCAATATTGGAAAAGATCAGTATGAAAATCCCTTCAATCATAGTTGTAGATCATAGTGGCCTTTAGGTTTCCATTTACTTCTGATTCACCATGCAAGATATTTTTCGATGGATAGATGCCAATAAACTTACATATTATGGCATGATCTTTCAAGTATTGAATTCTATCATTAATTCTAAGAGAAGTGATCTAGTATTTTGGAATTACCTTTTCTTTGTGAATGCATTGTTCTGGTATAAACCTATCCTTTTTCTTTTCAGTGCTCAATCCTTGTTTATTTGATAAGATGGTTAGCTAGTTTGAAGTCCCCACGCATTCCTTTCCTTTCCCTTCCCTTCTAGAGACGAATTAAATACCAAGGAGATGATGTGCTCTCCCTACTAGTGTTGTTGATAAACATAACTACAATTGGATTTGGAAGAGGGAGGATTGTTTGTCCCTCCCCATGTGGTGGCCATAGTGATAACACCACTAAGAAATGAGATGAATATATTTAATATTCTAGAAAAGAGAGAGAGTAATCCCCACAAATAAACCTTAACCAGGAATATCATAGAGCTCATTTTTCTGATCCAATATAAACTTGATTGCCAACCTTTCACTATGATGTTAATGTAATTGTTGTTTCATCCTATTTTGTGCCATAGCCAAGTTATCTTTCAATAGATGGAGAACCTCTTGTTCTTGCTCTATGTGATCCTCCACTACTGGAACCTTAGCTTTCTCTTTTAAGAATGATGTGACGGAAGGAGGATGATAGCCATAAAGTGCCATAAATAGTGACATTTTTTATAAAGTATGGAAAGATGTATTATACCATCATTCTACTTGCTAGCACTAAAAATGTACCCCCGATTGTAAAAGGGTAAATCTCGGAAGGTAACCACAAAACCAAGCTTTAGGAAAGAAAGTTGGATTCTTTCTTTCAAGAGAGGGATCTCTTAATAATTGTTTTCACAAGGCCAGATATATGAAAAAGAAATAAATTTAAGATTTTTGCTAGTTGAAACAAGGCAAGTACACATTGGGCATGGAGTCAAAATGATTATAACACTTACAGTTCTATTGCATGGAAATTTTAACAGAGGAAAGGTAGAAATCTCATTACAGGAAAAATGCTTTTGTCTGGTGATATAGAAGAAAATCATAAACAATCCATTAATGAGGGCATCTAACAACGATGAATCTGCATTAACTTTAGATGAACAAGTTTTGTGAATGTTTGAAAACAATGATTATGAATTCTGCACTATTAAAAACTCATTTCAAACATGAAAGGGTAAACATAATGGAAGTAGTAAACTGGAAACACATGCACATGAGAATCTCTAGAAAAATACCAGCTTTGGCTCTGTAATTTTATTAAAAGATAGATCTCAAAATACAATGTTGAATTCTCTCGGGTTCCAACCCTTGCTCCATTACAAAAACGTGTTCTTATACAAAATCACTCCTTGAGCTGAATAACTAACTTCTAAAAATAGGCAATAATCTCCTTTAACATCTATCATCTACATTTCTTAACTAATAACTGATCTTGAAAAATAAACTAAACTCCTAGTTAACTAGTCTTCAAAATCAATCTTCGATAATCTTCAATAGCCTTCAATAGTCTTCATTCATGTAGCTTGTACTTGGATCTCCCATATTTTTCAACCAACTTCCACTGATCAACAGACGACAGGTCTAGGCTAGCCATTTCTTTCGCCAACACTCTTAGCTCCATGTGGTCTCTGTTAGAAAAATATGGCAACTATGCACATGTGGCTCTAAAGTCAAATAGCATTTCAAAATCTTTTGCCAGCTTGTCAACTATTGTTTTCCCAGACAATGATTGTTGCATATATTCAAATTTTATATGGTCTAACATGCGTTCGACCAACCGATCATGATATTCTTTTTGGGAAAACATTCTTCCCTTTTCTTCCCAAAAAGAGGAAAAACATCTTTTGTATAATGGGGGAAATGAATCAATAAACACTTTTATTTGATGATTCATAACATCAATCTTGGATTCTAGTGTCCAGATGCTGGTGTTTACTTACAACTTTCCTTACCCAATGGATAATGGAAATTATGTCTTTGATATTTGTTGTCTTCAGTTCATTCTCTGTTAGGCCATTTAGAAAATAAAGTGTTGTTGACAGTCTCTATGGGTTTCTTATTCAACTTTTATTTCACTGTTGCTACACTTTGCCTGGCAGAATGCATTACAATTTCCTTATCCAAAATGTAATCTAAGTAGGGCCTTAATTTGGCTGCTTCAGCTATAAGCACATCCCAAATAATGTGCTTGGCTCCCTGTACAAGCAGCTGTCCTGCCACTTGTTTCATAAGCTTGTCATTCTGTAAGTTTTAAACCTGTGCAGAGAAGCAAAGCATACATATTCTTTTAAGCAAAATAGAGATCACAACACATCATTCACACTTAAACACAGAGATTTACCCTGGAAACCCTTAACCGGGAAAACAAGAAAACCTTGGAGCCACACCTCCTATTTTCTCTTCATTACATTATGAGATCCTCACAATACAAAATATAGGTATTCTGCAACATCCAAATACCCTAATCCGTTAACCCGGATTAGAAAAAGACTCCAATCCCTTAACAGGGATTAAGTTACATATTTTTATACAACTTCTAAAAATAGCCACAAACAACTATAAATAGCCATAAAATCTATAAATAGCCAAAAAAAATTGCTCGCTGCGCTCGCATCGGAAACAGGGCCTATGACCTGTTTCCGTTGAAGGTGCCTTTGGGATCGCCGAGCTGCAGCGCTGACATGTGCACCTCCCCTCCATATGCACATGCAAATAATATAACATATACCCAACATTCTCCCACTTGTTGTTTCATTTGCATAGCAATGAGTCATGTACTCATAAAGTCACAAGTTCAGGGCATCAATGCCCATAGATTCTCTGCACCAAGAGAACTTCTCTGTACTAACAGACTTTGTTAATGAGTCTGCAACATTTTTCACGGTGTCAACCTTCTCTAGAAACACCTTTTGTTCTTCAACCATATCTCTCACAAAGTGATATTGCACATCAATATGCTTTGTCTTAGCATGATAAGCAGGGTTCTTTTCCAGGAAGATTGCACTTTGGCTATCACATTCTAACCTTACACCTTTCTGTACAAATCCAATACCTGAACACAATCTTTGCAACCACACAGCTTCTTTGCTTGCATGAGTGGCTGCTATGTATTCAGCTTCTGTAGTTGAGAGTGCAACTACAGCTTGTCTCTTGCTCATCCAACTGATAGCTCCTCCAAATAGGTTAAACACATACCCACTTGTAGATATTCTATGATCAAGGTCTCCAGCCCAGTCTGCATTAACAAATCCATGTACATTTATTACTCTGTCTGGTCCAGGCCTTCCTTGGTAGTAGATTGCATAATCTGTGGTGCCACGCAAATATCTGAAAAACTCTTTGTAGTTGTCCAATGCTCCTTTCCTGGTTTTGACATATATCTGCTCAAAACTCTCACTACATGAGCAATGTCTGGTCTTGTACAGACCATTGCATACATCAAACTACCAACTGCACTGGCATATGGAACCCATGACATGTCTTCTTCTTCTTCCTGTGTCTTGGGACACTGCTCTACAGATAACTTTACACCTACAGGAATAGGAACCTTGACCGGCTTACTTTCCTGCATGTTAAATCTTTGTAGTACCGTATCAACATATTTTCTTTGATTTAAACTGATCATTTTGTTTACACGATCTCTTCTTATCTCCATTCCCATAATGAAGTTTGCAGCACCGAGATCTTTCATATCAAACTTGGAGGACAGTTGAGACTTCACCTCCTTTATAACATCTTTGTTGTTTCCAATCAACAACATGTCATCAACATACAGAACTATGTTAATGAAGTGATCACCAACATGTTTGGAATATACACAGTGATCAGCTTTTCTTCTCACAAACCCCAATCCAAGTATGTATGTGTCAAACTTTTGGTACCACATCCTTGGAGATTGCTTTAGACCATAAAGGGACTTCTTTATTTTACATACCAACTCATTCTTTCCCTTTAAAACGAACCCTTTTGGTTGTTTCATGTATATTTCTTCTTCCAAATCCCCATGTAAGAACGTTGTCTTCACATCCATCTGCTCTACTTCAAGATCAAAAGCAGCAGCAATAGAAAGCAGAAATCTAATAGAAGTTCATTTTTCAACTGGAGAAAATAATTCACCAAAATCAATCCCCTCTACCTGAGAATATCCCTTTGCTACCAAGCGGGCTTTATACTTATCTACTTTACCTTCTGCATTCAACTTCTTTTTAAATAGCCATTTGCTCCCAACGACTTTTCCCCCAGCTGGTAACTGGACTAGCTTCCAAGCTTCATTTTTGTCCAAGGAATCCATTTCTTCATCGATGGCCTTTTTCCAGAGATCACTATCCTCTGAATTAACAACTTCCTTCACATCTCTAGGATCATCACCAAGAATAGACATAGCAAAATGAGAGCAAAAATCAGGAGGGGAATACCTTTCTCGTTGCCTTATTTCTCGAGATGCTCTCCTCAAAACTGGAGTATGAGGTTCTTCTTCTTCTATTGAGTCAGATTTTTCACCTTCTAACTTAAACTCTATTTTCTCTGGTTCATTTTCCATTGGGTTTACTTCCTATCTGGGGACTTCTTTGACCTCTCGAAACACAACATCTCGACTGTAAACAGTCTTCTTAGTTATAGGATTCCAAAGCTTATACCCTTTCATACCATCTTTATAGCCAATAAAGATACACTTCTCAGCTTTGTTATCCAACTTGCTCCTTTTCTCCTTTGGAACATGTACATAAGCATCACAACCAAAAACTTTCAGATGCTTAATAGAGGGTTTCTTACCAGTCCATACCTCTTGTGTAGTTTTATCAATCAATGCTGATGTGGGTGATCGGATTACCAAGTAACATGTTGTCTCCACTGCTTCTGCCCAGAATTCTTGTCCTATCCCAACACTGCTTAGCATGCTCCTTGCCTTTTCCATCAACGTCCTATTCATCCTCTCAGCAACTCCATTCTGTTGAGGTGTGTATGGAGTAGTCTTTTGCCTTGCTACTCCACACTTCTTACAAAAGTCCTCTAATTCATTCCCACAGAACTCTCCACCATTATCTGTCCTCGACACCTTTATTTTCTTTTCTGACTGATTTTCTACAAGAGCCTTAAATTCTTTAAACTTGGCAAATACTTCAGATATCTTTCGAAGGAAATAAATCCATATGTTCCTTGAGAAATCATCTATAAATGAAACATAATACACAGATTTTCCTAATGATGGAACACAAACATGTCCAAACACATCACTATGTATTAATTCTAGAATTCCCTTTGCTCTTGTAGCACCAGATGCAAATCTTACTCAATTTTGTTTTCCATATATGCAATGTTCACAGAAATCAAAATCCAGAGTGCAGTTAGTCATACCTTCAACCATACCTTTACCTTGTAATGCTCGAAGTCCCTTTTCTTCGATATGCCCCATTCTTTGATGCCACAACATTGTCTTTCCTCCTGATGCAGTCAGGGTTTTGTCATCTTTACCTCCTTCCTCCAGCACAATAGAATTGTTACATTCATCAATGATGGTTTTTCCCAATAATTTGTACAAAGTTCCATACCGAAATCCCCTCATCAATACCATTGATCCTCGAACCATTTTGCAACCACCATCTCCACACACAGTCTTTACACCTGCAACATCCATCTTTCCGACATATATCAATTTTCTTGCTAGATTTGGAGTGTGTAGCACTCCAGGCAGAGTTCTAATCCTTCCATCCTTCAGTTTTACCTTGACTCTACCACGTCCAATGATATTGGCTGGTGAATCATCTCCCAAGTACACATCTCCTCCATTGTACTTTTCATATTCACAGAACCACTCCCTATGAGGGGTCATATGACATGACGCACCTGAGTCAATCAACCATGTATCACGTTTTGAAGGATTACCCGTGGAAGCTAGGTACACATCCCCTCCTTCTTCTGAGGAGTTATTCACATTTGTGGAAGGGGTATCCTCATATCCCTTTGCTTTCTCAACATTCTTAGATCTGCAATCCTTTTTATAGTGCCCAGCTTTACCGCATTTCCAACACTTCCTTATTCCTTTTCCTGGGGATTTAGATCTACCCTTAGATTTAGATCTCCCCCCAGATCCTTTATTTTTGTTTCTCTCCTAGGGGAGACCTCTCACGGACAAGGCATCCATGCTATGATTATCCATGGTTTTCTGCCTCATCTCTTCTGATAGTAGGGATTATACAATTTCATCAAATTTTAAGGTCGCCTGGCTAGAACTACCTATTGCAACAATTAGGTTGTCCCAGGAATCCGACAAAGAACACAATAATGTAATACAGTTATCTTCTTCAGCCATTTTAATACCAACAGAGGTTATTTGACTTACCAGAGTATTGTAGACATTCAAATGCTCTGTTATAGTGTCATTCTCATCCATTCTGAGGTGAAACAACTTCTTTTGCAGAAACAACTTGTTCACAAGGGATTTTGATTGATACAAACTCCCTAGTTTTTCCCATATTTTTACTGCATTATCTTCACCAGATACGTTCAACAACACAGAGTCTGATAAGCACAATCGTATTGTACTCCTCTCCCTTCTTTCTAATTTATCCTAATCTTCTTGTGACGTTGCAGTGGGTTTCGTACCCAGATCCACAGCAATCCACTGTTCCTGATCTACCAAAAGATTCTCCATTTTGAGCTTCCATAGCTCAAAATTCTGGCCGTTAAATTTCTCGATCTTGATTCTTGAAGTGCTTGCCATTCTCTTTCAATGCAAAAATCAACACTGCAAAACTCCCACTGAACCCAGGTTTATCACAGACCCTAGATCTATCAAATGCGTCGAACCCTTAGCAGCAAAGGCGTCCCCCTGATGCCAAAATCGAGCTCTGATACCACATGTAAGTTTTAAACCTGTGCAGAGAAGCAAAGCATACAGATTCTTTTAAGAAAAATAGAGATCATAACACATCATTCACACATAAACACAGATATTTACCCGAGAAACCCTTAACCGGGAAAACCAGAAAACCTTGGAGCGACACCTCCTATTTTCTCTTCATTACATTATGAGATCCTCACAATACAAAATATAGGTATTCCGCAACATCCAAATACCCTAATCCGTTAACCCGGATTAGAAAGACTCCAATCCCTTAACCGGGATTAAGTTACATATTTTTAGACAACTTCTAAAAATAGACACAAATACCTATAAATAGCCATAAAATCTATAAATAGCCAAAAAAAATTGCTCGCTACGCTCGCATCGAAAACAGGGCCTACGGCCTGTTTCCGTTGAAGGTGCCTTTAGGATCGCCGAGCTGCAATGATGACATGCGCACCTCCCCTCCATATGCACATGCAAAGAATATAACATATACCCAACACATTATTGTCTGAAAGCTCTTTGTATTTCTTTTACCAAGCTTTCTTATCTTCCTCCCTCTTTAATGCCAAGTTTTCCAGGTTCTTATTCTGATTTCTCAATCCTACTATCTCTAAATCCCTTGGGCTAACTTGAGACATAGCCTGTACAACATAGTCTGCACTGGTTTGTGCAAGGGGTGAAATAATTTGCAACTCGGGCTCCTTAGTTGTTTCATCCAGTTTCTTCTCTAATTCTGCTTGTTTTTCCTTCAAAGATTTCTCATTCTCAACAAAAAGGTCCATATCTCTTTACCATTGTTTCTTTTCGTCAACAAACTTTAAGAGATTTGCTTTACAATCCTTTAATTCATCATTAACAGTGTCTTTTTCTTTCTCCAACTTAGTAAGCTTTGTAGCTTGTATGAGTTGGGTAGCTCAAATTTTTAATTTCTTTTTGAGGAGTTGAATAGTGTTCTCTTTTTTATTTAGCAAATTTTGAGTAGTTTCTCCCTTATCAGTTTCATCATCAGCAGTTAGTAAGTCACCTTGAAGCTTCTTTATTTGCTGCTAATGAGCTTTATTTTCAACCCTCTCTTGTTTCAGCTGATTTTCCACTTTACTCGTTGCAAATTGCAATCTAGACACCTTCAAAGTGGCATTGAGTAGGCCAGTATAGATTACCTCTCCAGTCCGTTTGTGAAGATGAATCATATCAGGAATTGGAATGTTTTCTAGACTAATCCTCATCTCAACAACTTTGTTCTTTGTTGTTATGGCCAAGTTCAGAGTGTTCTGCTTGTGATCTTTGATAGTTACTAAAGATACATCTTTGTTGGATATTTTCCTAACATGTGACATATAATTTCAAAGATTCATTTGTAGTTGTATCATTATCATCTCTATATTTGTCAAAAAGCTCAGCCCTAATTTTGAACTGAGAAGTAGAATCCTTAGGTGTATCTGAGAAGGCATGCTCTTTGATTTCAAAGGCTGGTCCTTTGAATCTCACCTGTTTCTTCTTACCTTTTGCCTCTGTTTCTTCCACCATTTGGCCTTCATGTTCAATCTTTTTCTGTTTTGGATTTTGGGAAGTATCTTTTTCTTATGTATCCATTGCATCTAAAAAATCTCTTTTATTTGTCCTTTTCGAATGACTGGAAATAGGTGTAATAATCTCAGCAGCTGGAATAATAGCCAAAGGATCTAGTTGTACCTCATAATCACCATCCATCATAGGTGATGTGGATCCCTATTGAGTATCCTCCGCATTTTGTGTCTCTTGAGGATAATCCATCCAATTGGCACTCTCGGCTAGGCCTTCAATTTCATGATGCTCAAATGGTTTGTTCTTTTTTACTTTCCTTCCTATTGATATAACATGATGAGGATCATAGATAATTGCTGGAACTGTTTGAAATTTCATTTCCTTCAACAAATTCTCCACCACAGACAAAGAAACCCTGCTTTTTATTATAAATGGGCCAACTACCCATGGAAATTTTATCTCAGACGACTTCTTGAAATTTATAAAGTGCTCATTTTCAACAACGAGCTTCTTCCTAATCAACTCTAAGGAAAATATTATGGGAGTCAATAAGGATGGTAAGACATATGGTGGATGACCAAATCCATATACTTTCCCTCTTCCATTAAAAACCTGTCTCCCGATTCTTTTCTCAAGTGAAAACTGTAGCATTTCCTTCATAAGAGGTAACACCCTAGAAATCTTTTGTTGGAAAAACACCTTGTACACTTTAGACATAAAAAAATTCATATACTTTCCTAAATTCCTACTCATTTCATCAGTGACGACCAACTCTAGGAATTGCAGGTTCTCTTCATTAAAGAATAAAAACATTTTCACCAAATAGGTATGGAATCTAAAGAATTGAGTATTGTGGAAGTTCATTAGCTGCGAGTGGATACTCTTAGCTAATAAATCATCAAATTTAATGAAACGGGACTGGCCTGACTCAACAGACTCAACTTGACCAGTACTTAATCTAAATAACAGACTCAACAGGGACTATGTGACATACCTATCAATATCTAAACCTAGAAACTGACTCATCATGGAAATGATAGACTGAGTTTCATTAGTAAACAAACTCGTATCAACAGGAAATTCTTGGTTATGTAGGGAGACATCAGGCTTGAAACAAGTACTGAAGAAAGTTTGCTTTTGTTCTACAATATCCTCTCTAAATGTTTGAATTAGGTTTTCTTCACTGAACTATTTAGACAATTGGGTAAAGGTAGTTGGGATAGGAAATGTGTCTTGGATTACTAAAGGACTGATAGGACTAAGGATTTTAGACTTAGCCACGTCCATAATCACCCTCTCGGAAGAAGAATAATTGCAGGTGCACCAGTCAACAAATTATGGAAATTTTAGGGTTTGTTCAGTATTGAAAAATTGAAAATGAGAACGAAAAAATCCATCGACATCTTTTCCTTGGTCTTTGAGGATTTTTAACTTTCTTTTCAATAGGTCTATTGAACTAACGGACAAAGTAGTGTTAAAAATCTCACAATCCTTGTCTTCAAAGACCTCTTTTATTTCCTGATACTCTAAGTCTTGGGCCTCCATTCCTCCTACATTTTCCATGTATAAATAGCCTTGGGGAATATGAAAACAACCTACCTGGTTGTTTGACAAGTGGACAAAAGCTTCGTCTTAGTTGGCTTCTTCCACACAATTGTGATCTCTCGCTTTCTAATGCAAATACAGACAAATGATTCCAATCCACGTGATTTTTCTTTTATATATCTTTTATTCTCTTATTGGCCATGCATCTTACTCAATCAAATTCCTTCCTGTCCATAGATCTAGTGTTCTTCACTCTAATCCGTTGATCCTATCCACCATTTAACCATGCTACTTCTCACTCCCGTTATATCTCCCATGTTTATCTCTCTTGTAACTTTCAGCAGCAAAATTGATCTTAACCGTAGATCTACATATGATTCACTTTCCGTCGTAGATCTTCACCTTGTTTTAGCACCACCTGTTTCCATCATAACTAACTTGCACCTCGATTTAGCGGATTCATTTTCAACAACTAATCTTGTCCCTTGAAAATCTACACCGTTGATAAAGTTTTTCCTTTAATATTCCGCTCAGCCTTAGCTCCACAACGAGTGTGCATCTTCTCCCAACGGAGTGATTTTACATCGTAGATCTAAACCTCCCTAGATCTCAGTCGTTCATCCCTGATCCCCTTTAATCGATTCCACTGAGATTTCTCTTGGTTTTTC
This sequence comes from Pseudotsuga menziesii, assembly GCA_001517045.1. NCBI lineage: Eukaryota > Viridiplantae > Streptophyta > Pinopsida > Pinales > Pinaceae > Pseudotsuga > Pseudotsuga menziesii. Next base: position 1,081,827 of record LPNX011014149.1, read on the forward strand.
TCGTGCATGTTGATTTAGCAGAATCACTTTGGACCATGGATCTTGATTTGATTAAATATACACCATTGATTATTTGGGCCCTTTAACCATTTCTGTTGGTTCACAAACTTTCTTCACCTATGCACTTTCCACCAGTAGAATGATTATGAACCCTTGATCTAGATCGGGCTTTAATCTTGATCGTTAAAACATGTGTCCTGTACCACATTCCGCTGATTTGATTTTTTTTCTCCGCGCAGGCTCACCCAACAGAATGAATATGGACCATTGATCTTATTCCACGTTTAATCTCCACCCTTAATCTATGATGGCTCTACCGAATTCCGTTGATCTCCGAAACTATTTCCTCTGCGTATGTTCTTCTAGAGGAATTCATACCAACTGTTGATATCACCTTGATTCAGATCTATGTCGTTAATATTTGTGAGAGGTTACCCTTTTCCGTTGATTGGAAAAGTTAATCCTCACATGCATGTTTCATCAGTGGAATCTTTACTAGTCGTAGATCTGCTTCCCCCTGTTTATCGAACTGTCGATCTATGCTACATTTTAACCCATTCCGTTGGAAACCAATTTTATTTCATCCTTGCAACTTTTTCCAGCGAATTCGTCTACAACCGTTGATCGTTCTTACTGCAAATCTTTGTCATCCAAACTTGCCATGATATGATATAGGGGCGGAATTTTCATATGAATCTTATTTCTAATGTTTAAAATGTGATTTATCTTCGAATATATGACTTTCAAACATAGGAATAAGCCATCTTCTATTATTCTAAACCCCTTTTTGCAAACCTTCAAGTCATATGATGAAATTTTAAATCTTACCTTATATCTTCTCTGGTCTGACCCCCTTCCAACTGCTATCCTAAAATGGTGCTAACGTTGTTCAATGGAAACACTTGGTCCATTTTGTTTGTTTACCAGATGCAAAGCCATGGATATACCCTTCTAGGAATTTGTTCACAATCTCAGTTTTTTCATTAGATTGAGGATGGTAAGAGGAATTGCGAGCCAATTGAGTGCCCAAACAAGAAAATATTTCCTTCCAAAAATTACCAATGAAAATTGGGCCTCTATCACTTACATTAATCTTGAGGATTCCATGTATCTTCTGAACCGTTTCCATGAATTCTACAACTACTCTACTTGCTTTAAAAGGATGAGAAAGAGAGTGGAAATGGGCATGCTTTGTGAGTCATTCCACTACTACCATGTTGATAATATCTCCTTTCAACTTTGGTAGACATGTGATAAAATCAATCTAGACCTCTTCCCAATGATGACTTGGTATGGCTAATGGTTGTATAAGACTCATTGTCTTGATTATCTCTCCTTTGTTATGTTGGAAAATCCAACATTCTACCACAAGCCTTTGGACACCATTTTTAATAAATTCCTAGAAAAACTCCTTCTTAATCCTCTTATGGGAGAAGTGTGCAATTCCAAAAGGACATTTTATTTGAGTTGATAATATATAGGTGATATTGGTACCATGATGAATCATTATTCCACGAAATAGGCTCATCTTGTAGTTGTTGAATTATCTTGCATGCCTTATAATCCTATTTCCATTATTTCCTTGCTTCTTCCACCCAATAAAATTGCACAATGGAAATAACACAAATTAAGCCCTCTATGCAATCTTCTTTTCTTGAAAGTGCATCTACCACGACATTATGTTTTCCTTTTTTGTAGATAATTTCAAAGTCATAACCTAACATATTCGTAACCCATTTGTGTTTTTATTTTGAAGATAATATTTGTTCCAAGAAGTACTTAAGGATTTCTTGATATGATCTTACCTTGAAGTGTCTTCCTATTAGGTAAGGGCGCCATTTCATATTTGCATGCAGTACGACCAACATTTCCTTTCATAAATTAGTTTAAGCAAGTTTTCCCTTTAATTTGGAAACTTTCAAAGGCAAGGGTCCTTCCTTATTACATTAAAACTAAACCAATTCCATGCCTTGTGGCATCGCATTTCACAAGAAAGGTGTTTGTGAAGTTAGGTGTGGCTAATACATGATTTGAACACATATCCACTTTAAGTTTTTCAAAAGATTTGTTTGCTTTTTGAGTCCAAGAGAATGACTCCTTTTTCAATAACCTTGTTAGAGGTGCCACTATTTGACCATAATTCTTGACAAACTTGTGGTAGTAGCCTATTAATCCTAAGAATAATCTAATATTCTTCAAGGTTTTAGGAATTGACCATTCCATGATAGCCTTAATTTTGTTAGGGTCCACTTTGACGCATTTGTGAGATACAATATGGCCTAAATATTCCACTTCCTAAATCCTAAAGGCACACTTAGAATTCTTAACATATAATTGTTGATCCTCCAATAGTTTTAATAACTTGTCAACATGTTCTACATGCTCTTCCCAAGATTAACCATATAGTATATCATAGAATTCATCAAGCTTTGAAATATGGAAGGAATATTGGTAAGGGAAAATGGCATCACTAAAAAGTCATAATGGCCTTTGTGTATTCTAAAGGTTGTTTTCAAAATGTCTTCTTTCCTCATTTTGATTTGATGATCTCTAAAATGTAGATCCAACTTGGTAAAGAAAATTGCTCCATGTAGTTCATCTAATAATTCATCAATTATAGGATTAGGAACTTATCTTTAATGGTCATCTTATTAATATCTCTATAATATGTACATATATTCCATGAACTTTCATTTTTTTGAACCAACACCACTCGTGCAAAGAAAGCACTTTGGCTAGGTTGAATGATGCTTGGATCTAACATTTCATGAACCATATTTTCAATCTCCCTCTTTTGTGCAATAGGTAGGTGGTGCACTTCCTGGTTGCAAGTGAATAGTATGGTCATGATCTCGAGCAGGTGAATACCTTGAGGCGTCTCTTGAAATACGTTGAAATGATTGTCAATAACTTGTTGAAGATCCATTGGATTAGAGGGGGTATATATGATTGGATAACTAGTGAACACAATTGTGCAATTACTCAACAATGTCCCCTTTTTAGCAATTCTGTCATGTTGTTAAATATTATAACTTTATAGAGTTTCGCTAGAATACCTCTGAGTTCATTTTCCTTTCCTTCTAAAGACAATCTCATGAAAATTTTCTGAAAATTAAGAGCCAATATTCCCAAAATAAAGTTTGTTAACCTCAATTATTATTATAAATTATATTCCCATCAATATTACTTTGTCATACAAGAAACATATAAATCAATTCTAACTATTCTTCATCGTGTAATGGTTCAAGACTCAAACCATATGGCGTCCATTTTGTTGAATATAACATTTGTAAGTCTAATTAATTAAACTTACCATTTAACCTTTAATTTCAACTTCTTTAAACGTTGTCAACAAAGTTTATCTACTTAATATGCTTGTCAATTCGAGCAACAAAAACACTATTAGTCTAGATTGCAATCATTTTTAATCAAGAAGTATTTATCTATGTAATACATTATTCTGAGGCGAATTTCTATTTCAACTTATTATTTGAATCAAGCATATTATCTATTAAATTAATGTATAAGACTTGTATCATCCTCTAATTTAGAAACATTCTTAATTTACCATATCCGCTTTTCACTTGCGAACTAATAATCATTTGGCGAAATGCATTTTCATTCTTACTTAGTTAACTTTATACGCATATTGTGGCCAAGCCAGTGCTTTGTTTAACCATATACCATATGATAATAACAAATCTGATCGCAACACCCTTCAATATAGCATGACGATCTTCACATCTAATCTATTAGTAGAATATATAAACATAAGAAGCTATATTTTAACAGTTCATTCTATAATAAATCTTAACAAAATATTCTGAGCAATTTACAAGATCATACTTAGGCGAAAAGGTCAAATCAAACAATTAAGAACTCATTACTATGAAAGTAAGAGTACTCCATCTTCTATCTTTAGCGAAAGTTACTTTCTCATAAATAATATATTATTTAATATTCTTAAGAAAGTTAAGAATGATTAATTGAACTCATAATCATTTGGAAACTAATAATTTTTTAATCATATTACAATGATACATAAATGAAAAGCATATTTAAAGGTTTATATCAACACTTTCATAAGTAGATATTTATAAAAGTATAATGTACAATAATAACAAAGAATATGTAGAACATTTATCTGGATAGGTAGATAGGTGTAACTAAAGACATGACTACAATGTTTCACCCAACCTTTGGCTCTATGTCTGGCGTATATTCTTTCCACTGAGAGGTCATCCCAAGCTAGGAAACAAAACCACTAGTGCAATAGAGTTAATAAGAATCAATTCCTCAAGATCAACTCTCCAACTCTCTTATAACACAACAGACCAGACTAGTTCTTATTCACACACCAAGCATGTATACTTTACATAGGTGTTTATAGTTTAATATGTTTTAATACAAAGGTGTTGGGGCTATGCCCTTTCTCCACCCAGCTTACACATAAAGTGCACATTCCATGTAAGTTCTAACCCAAGGGTTGCACCCTTTCTTGGCTTCCTTCAATATATATATATATATATGTGTGTGTNCATGTATACTTTACATAGGTGTTTAAAGTTTATATGATTTAATACAAAGGTGTTGGGGCTATGCCCTTTCTCCACCCAGCTTACACATAAAGTGCACATTCCATACAAGTTCTAACCCAAGGGTTGCGCCCTTTCTTGGCTTCCTTCAACATATATATAAAGGATTCAAACCAAGGGTTTCACCCTTGTTGGTTCACTCCACACTTTTGTATAATATAAAAACCACTCTCTAAGAGGTGTCATATGATATGACATATTGGATTCAATCAACCAAGAGTCTTGATCCAACTGTGTATTTGAGGAGGCCAATACACGTCGATTTTCTCTTCTTGCAAAGACGTTCCATCTTTCAATTGACTTTCCTCGGTCCCTTTACCTTTCTCAACTTTCGTCGACTTGCAATTTCGCCTATAGTTCCCGACTTTATCGCATCACCAACATGTTTTCATCGACAGACCATGAGAACTAGTTTTAGATCTACCTCTTGTCTTCAATCTTCTACCAACAGTTTTTCCTTTTACTATGTCTACCAGTCAACCTCCTACCGACAAGGTGTCATGGGTCGATCCTTCCATGTTCTTTCGTCTCATCTCTTCGGACAGTAGAGGTGTGACCACAATGTCAATATTCAATGTGGTATTATTGTTTCCAATAGCCACGACCAAGCTATCCCAATAATTTGGAAAAGAACACAACAAACTAATGCTCTTTTCCTCCTCGGTGATTTTAATATCTACGGACAACAACTAACTAATCAAAAATTTGAACGCATTCAAGTGCTCTGTAACGGAGTCACCTTCTCCCATCCTTAAAAGGTATGACTTCTTCTAAAGAAGCAACTTGTTAACCACAGGATATGACTAGTATAGGTTCCCCAACTTTTTCCATAACTTCTTTGCAATGTATTCTTATGACAAATTCAACAAAACATATCCACCAAACAAATTTAGATTGCGATCATTGCCTTTATGTCAATATTTTTCCAATATTCCTCTGACACACCCGCTGGAGTCATTCCTAAGTCGACTGCCATCCATTGTTCTCGATCTACAAGGAGATCCCCATCTTAAAGCTTCCAAATCTCAAAATTTTGTCCATTAAACTTTTCAATTTCTATCATTGAGGATTCAACCATCCTAACAATGAATCAATATCTCTAGAGAATCCCACTATAATAGGTATTACCCCAGATCTAGGACCAAACAAAAAACTCAACAACAAAGGCATCCACCTGCACCGAAATATAGCTCTGATATTGATTGTTGGGTTCTTAATACCAATTGCAACAGGTTTGCAATTTGATTCATACAGTTAAACACACACACATAAGACAATGGCATATAACAATATCAACACAACACAAATCATCTTTGAAACCCCTTTCATAGGGAAAACCAACAAACCAGTGAGCTTCCAACTCATTTATTAATCAAACACTCAAAATAGATGTTTACAACCGTGACTTGCTATACAAAAAATCACTCTATTACATGATCATGCTACACATTATACCCCTCACAATATATGCTTACATTGTACAACATGCATAGCCATTACATTTTATTTATAGATGTAATACAACCAATTGCTCATTAATGATAATCCATAACTTCTTAACCACTTTTAGTTATTCTATTACAGTCAACTTCACTGAGTCAACTTTGGTCGATTTCTCGTTGAGTTTCTGGTTGTTTTGTCGATTTCGTGCTCACCAATTTTTTGCCTTTGACCAAGCAACTATTTCAATCGGTTGGCCAACCAATCTTCCCCCTCCTGTCGCCTCCAACTCCAATAAACTAGTACCGATCGTTCCAGTAGATCCATATGCTAAGAATGTAGCATTCCCAATAGAGCAGGCATATGCTTCATAATTCTAAAGGATCTATTCTAACAACAAGCATAGCCCATGACCGTAGCACTTTGGGAAAGTGACCTCTCATGATGGCAAAGAGTGTAATGAAGTGGGATTGTTTAAAGGAATCCCCCCATATCGTTCCATGAAACTCAAAGAGTAATATTGCCTCCATATCATCAAAGAGTGGAAACTTCTCCGCTCCCTCATGTGACTTCTTCTTTCTCGAACCCTTACTCCATGCTCCCTCTCTCTCCTTCCAAATCCTTTGCAACACTCTTCTTCTCCCAATTTGTGTCCCTCCACCAACCTGTGTCATTGCTCCCCTCCAAACCCCTTACACCCCCTCCCCCATCTCCTTAGCCCTCCACAAACCTTCTCCCATATTTCCCAATGCCTACATTAATAGCTTTCTATGGGTGACAATGTTGTCATCATGCACTAACAATAAAAGTTCATGCCCTTAAATGAAATTGTTGCACCGGCTATTAAGACCTAGTTGACACTCAAGGAAAACTCAATGTCAACGTTATGCAATCTACAAAGTGGAAGACTCAGTTGAAAAATCGCCTAAGCGTAATGGAAGAGAAGAGAGAATCCTACAAGTTCAAAAATGAGGCTTGTATGGACCACCTCAAAGAAATACCGAGGATTAAGAAGAGTTAGTAATGGCCCTTCAAGATTTGGTTAATGCAATTTGTCAATTACATGGATTACTCTTCCATGAAGAGAATTCCTCCCAACGTGCCCTCTGAATTTGATCCGATGGAAGAACTTAGCACCAAAACACATGTGGAATCAAGTGTGAATCCTTCCATGAGGTTTTAGTTTATCTAGCTTTGATATGTATTGTCTTGTCTATTTTTATTCTATCGCTATATTAGACAATACCCTTCCCCCTGATCCAAGGCAAAAGAGCATTCATATTTTTATTAAAATTCTTGCATAATGGAGCTTATCCTCTACAAAGACCAGACTATCTATGTTTGTAACCTATTTTGAATGCTAACCAAATTAGGTCAAAGTGAAGTTTCTATAAATTTATGTAGTCATCGTTGTGAAATTATATTATCTTGTAGATGCCTTTTAGAGTTTGCTTCTCAACCAAGCTTTTATGGATTAGCTTTATTCATGAAAACTTTGTACATACCAATTTTAGTACCCACGCACCTCTAATATATAGGAAAATGGAATTAGTGTACAAAATATACATGTAGAAAATGTTGATGCATCATGTAAATGTGTTTGCTCCCTTGCTTCCCCTTGTATTGTTCATTGCATTCCCACATTTCAATCATGAACACACATCAATGTTACTACAAACGAGAATAGCATATGAATATACAATGACTAACTTACCAACAAATGGATGCAATTCATCATTAATACGTCACTTGAAGGTACTAGGTGCATTCAAAGGACCAAACCGCATCATTAACTAATCATATAAAAATGTTTGGAAGAAAAAATTTCATTTCATCAACACCTTAATTCAAATTTAGTAGTAGCACTTCTTCGATTTGCCTTGGAGAAGAAACATGACCATCTAAGTCCATCCATGAAAGATATGGAAAAGTCATTTTTACAATGGTTTTATGGATTTCTTAATATAGAATGAATACATGATGTCCTTGCTCTGGATTCAAGAGAAAGAAGTATTTTTCCACAACCAATTCTATTGAGTACTTGAACTAAAACAAATGCATGATTTCCTTTTTTTGTCTTTAGAGACAAAAGAGCAAGATATTATTTTTACAATTATTCCATTTAATGCTTAAACTAGAACAAATGCATGGTTTCCTAGTCTTTGGAGTATAAAACATCACAATGAAATTAGACCAACCCTCTCTCAGGTGACCTTCTTTAAATACGTTTTTAACCTATGTTTTATTTTTTAAATTAAAGGCAACTTTAGTTGGTAAATCAAAACCTACAAGAAAATCCATTTGTTGAGAAACCTTCATTTGCAAGTGGGCCATAGACTGTTTGTATTCTTTTAAGAGGCTTTGAAACCTAAAAGATTTTCCCCTTTCATGAGATGAATTTTTTTTTCAAGTTTTATGGAACAAGTAGATAGCATTCTTTAGATTCACTAACAAGTATCATGCAAATGCATACTAAAAGTGTGTATTATTTTATCATTTTCTTTCCTCGTTGAAAAGAGAATGAGCTACTTCCATCTTTCTCAAAGAAATGGGTTTTGAATTTTTTATCACAAGACATTGATTATGTTGTCCTTTTTCGTGGCCTTTACAATAATATATAGCAAACAATAGTATGGATAAAATAATTCATCAGTTTTTCTTTTAATATAAAACCCAAATTGAAAATAACCAATACTAAGAAAATATACTTGTGTGTACAGATTGAGTGGGCCTAACGGTTAAGAGCATGTGTTTCCTCCTAGGAGGTCACAGGTTCAAATCCAGAGGGGGGTAGGGTATGTACACCTCTGTAAACTTGAGCAGTTAAATCACTACACAAAGGGGGGTCCCTTGTCCCACAAACAAGGGGTCTCATACACCAAATTGGTGTCTCGCTTGGCGATGACCTTAAAAATATATTATTATTATTATTAACAAACCTCTAATTGCTACCTGAACCATTTTTAAATTATACAATTTCCATCACCCTAAGTGCATGGACCTCTTTATTGTTTAGCTTCCTTGTATTCTATTAATTTATTTATGCCTTTCGATACTATGATTGTCAAGAAGAAAGGAATTTAAGTGTTTCATACAAGTCCAAGTCTATTGCAATCAAGAAATGAAGGTGCTCTACTCACAATAAAAATCTTTGTAGGAGGTGCCATCTCAACACTAAAATCCGTAGCCTTGTAAATTTCTACTCACTTCAATAACCTAATGTTCTCAACTTTTCCCTCAATAGAATGTGAAACTAACAAAAAAACACATACAACCAAAAAAATTATAAAAAACAAATGAGAAACAAACAAATTTTCCCATAACACTACAAAGAAAAACCTAACAAATCCTTCAAAGAAAAGTATGCTCAACATCCATGAAAGTTCCTAGTAGCTTAGTAGGTAAAGAGAAAAGATATGAAAAAACATGTGTTAGACTAGAATTGATGAAACGAATGCAATGGTATAGTCCCACATAAACCTTCGTTGAGAGCAATGTCATGGTTACGGTGTATATAGTTGAAAAGTTATACAAATAATTATATCGTCATGGTTAATAAAATATTAAATATAAAAAATCATTTAAATTAATTTAAATTACTTAGTAAGCATGGATTATAAATATTGAATTATAATATTAAACAAGTCAACAAATTTATAGAGTAAAATTAATTTTGAACTTTGATATCCATGTCATTGTATGTGATGGCACATGTCCTTTATAAAAATAAATATTTATAAAATTTATAAAACTAAACATATATGATTCAAAAGAATAAAATAAACATATAAGTTTTTAATAAAAACAAACATATGTAAATTTCAAAATAATAAATATATCAAAAATATATTTAAAACCACACATATGTCACTTCCAATTTTAAAATGGTAACATTATAAAAACACATTTATATAAATATATATCAAATTTCAATTTCAAATTATATTGAAACAAAACATTAAAAAAATTATGAAACCAAGAACATGTAGAATCCAAATTTAAATGGGTTAAATTGTAAAACACATACATACATACATAGACATATACATACATATATATATCAAATTTCAGTTTAAAAGCCCATTCAATTCAAACCTAAAAAATTCCACCTATTTCCATATATATAATCCAAATCAAACTTTAATATCTGAATAGATGCATGCATATAGCTTTAGCATCATATTAATTATGTGGATTTTGGAAGTGGTTGAATTATCACCTATTTATATATCTTTATTTACATGGCAACCTGAATGTCTGTTCCTTGCCCCAACAATATTCTTTTATTAAATAATCATATTTGAGTTGATAAAAAACAAATTTTGGCTGACAATTTTATGAAAGGATATTTCTAATTTATTTATTTTGCATTTTACACACACTCCAGCATAGATCCATAATAGGGCGCACACACACACTCCAGCATAGATCCATAATAGGGCGCACACACACACACCAACTTAGATCCATCTTAATTATGGCTCTATAAAGCATCTAGAGAGATCAACTCTCTTGAGGTGCAAACCTTTCCTCAAGTTTAGCACTTTAAAAAGGGTTTGAACCTCTATGGATTTGATCCCTCTAGGCACTTGGTCAAACCATTGTTAAGATAGATCTATACTGATAATTGAAATAGTTACATAATCCTTTCCATCTTATCTTCCAATGTCATCAATAACATCATCAAACTCATAGTCTTCATCTCATTAATCAATATCAACTCTAAAACTGCACCTCCCTTCATTTTTATCAAGAGCCATCTAATCTTATAACAATTTTTTCCCCATTTGCCAAAATCTAGCAAAATACCAAAAAATTGAGTTCCCATCGATCTAGAAATTTTGATAATCTAGATCAATTCAAAATCAGGCAAAGCCTCCCAGCATTGTTCCACCATGCACAAATCTTAAACCATGGTATGACTTTGCCCAAGCTTGAATCTTTTGTAATATTCCTATCAGATTTAAGACCAGAAAGAAGGTTTATTTGCTACAAAATCAGCTAACTCCTGGTCATTTCTTCCCTACAAACACCATGCTTCTGCCCTACTAGAAAAACAACACTTTTTGAATACATGCATTCCATTAAACAATGCCAAAGAAATGAAAATTAAAAATGGACTTAAATGCCATTAACCTTGTTGGTTGCCAATTAGCAAAAATTCAAACTATGTAAGAAATTATTTTAAAGAAATCATCCTTCACAAAATTTGGAACTTCAATACGTTGATGGGTTCTTTTCTCCTCTTCAACTTTTCATTTCTCTGAACTCGTGTCCTCGATCCTAGAAGCCAGTCCAAATATTCAAGCCCTTCTTATGAAGACATCATTCTTCATCAATACATTGATGGGTTCTTTTATCCTCTTCCACTCAATTGATTCGCACTGAAACAACTTTAATACAAACAAAGAATTTCTGTATCGTTGCCTTGACCTCACGATCACCATCTATGACTCCCTTAGATGTGCATTGCTTTATATGAAGCAACTTATAATTAAGGGCTCTGTATCCACTGGGTTTTGCACCCGAGTCATTAATATAAATGTCTCAACCAAAGACCGACGAACAGCAAACACCTCATTAACTACTCAGAAACCAATGTCGCCTACCTTCATTTGACCTTATTTCTAGCCACCCTCTTATTTGCTGGTAAAATCTCTTTTTGAGAAATGTCAATGGCTTTGTTGAATCCCATCTCTGGGGCACGGGTTTTGTTTTCTAAATATATGATGAACGGTAATCGAAATGGATGAAAATGGTAAAATCAAGGCATGGGTGAAATATAGTTGCACTTGCAGCATAGCTTGTTTTCTTGAAGATTTTATTCTGTCCATGGGACACAAAAAATAATCATAAGAATGCTATTTCAGATGCAATTTGGGGCGACTGGGTTGGCAATCAATACGTTCAGTTAGGCGATTGGCCAATCGCAATAATAAATATTAAACATTACTGGGCAGCTGCAAACAAACTCTGATAATGACAACCAATCTAATTCAAACTATATTCTGACCAACCTCTGGCAGAGATTAGCATCTAACCGAGAATCCCATTCCACAATATGTGTGTTGAAGATTAGGTAATTAAGATATTCAATAAAAAATGAAACATTCCTAAATTTAAGCTCATCTACGAAACAATGGCATAATGATTTTCAGATGTTTTGCTTGTAAGTCTGGAAAGGATTGGACTTTTAAAACAAAGGGCGCTACTTTTGTAAGGAATCACAAACAGCATAAAAAACCTGTGCCACAGTTCAGAAAACTCTAGAGTATAAACCATTCAAACAGGCATGGAATTTTCATTCATTAATATCATCTAACACACCGCAAAATTTAACTTTTCTTCAAATGTTATATGACCTTCCCCCCATACATTTTGTTTTCTTTTTCTGCTATTGGGATACATTTTTTTTGTTGAAAGATTTTATGATTCAACCAGTCAGGATAGAAAATCCAAGCATGTTTATTAACTACTGATGGGCATTATAATGAGAAGGATACAATTAAAAGAATATTTGCACTCTGCATAAATTGTGGGAAGTCAATGTGCCATTAAAAATGCAGATAGAAGAGGCTTTTGAAACTATTCATAGAGCTACATGGTCAAATTTATTCTCTTTCCGTAGGATGCCTATTCCAAACATGGATGAAGACAACCTAATAAAAAAAGTTGGACTGACATGAAAGAAAATAACACCAGAGAAGCTACTGATGGTAATTCTCAGTGCTCACTTGTATGAAACTGTGACATTACAGGTGGTGAATTCCACGCAACTGGCACAGCTTACCAGAGTACAATCAATTGCAGGGGCCTTACGAAATATAAGAAAAAACTGAGCTCACATATTAAATTTGATGTTGAAACATTCTTATACATCTGAGAACTATCCCTTCTTATTGATAAAGGAAAAGGTTGGAATTGGTTTAGGGGTCATCTATCAATTCCACATATCCATGTAAAAGAAATAGGGAAACATATGTGTTGTGTTGGGCCTTTAAAAGCTTCCGGCTCTATGTATAGGATGCATTAGTTTAGCTGCTCCCTTTGAGTAACTTTATGATCGAGGATGACCATCAAGGCATTGCCAATTATGTTGTGGGCATTGAACTTAATATATGGTATAAAGATACTCTCAACTTCAACTTCAACTTCAACTCATCTCCTCTGCTCTAAAATTCATTGGAATTTTCACTGTTCGACAGACTATGACTTCCCATGCTTCCACTTCTCTTGCAAGTTTGATAAGCTTCTCTCCTAATTTGAAGAATGCTCTGTTAGACTACAAGCACAAACACATTATTCCATTGGCGGCGCCTACTCAAGTAGGAGTTAAGTGAACTGTTTGTACAATAACGTATGCTCTAGGTTAAGTATAGAGTTGATATACTACTGTAAGTATTTATCAAAGCCTCATCACCTGCAGCACAAAAATATCTCTCAAATTTCGATTTTGTTGTAATATTTTAATAAAAAATTATCGAAAACTTTTACAATGAATATATCATACCTCTTGCGCTTGGATTTTAAAGTGGTAGATGAGGAAGGATTACTATGCCAGTTACGTTTGCGCTGGTTGATAAACCAATTATTGATCTGCTTAAGCTGCAGGCCTGTTTCCTGTACAAGTCTCGCCTTCTCATCTTCCTGAAAAACATAATAAAGTGTTCCAAACACTAAGCAGGGTTCCTCAAGGTTTCCACAGGGATAATATCACCTTCCAGAATCTCGCATTGTCCATTACATAATAAATCCTATCATGTACCACTTTGAACTAAAACTAGACAACCCAGGAAATACACTCGGATGAAAGATATGCACCTTAAATGAAATTGCTATCCTACATATGACTGACAAATATTTATTGAACTTATGGTGCACAACTCCCGTGAATCAGATATGCAAGTACAAAAAACAAGTGATCTAGAATCCAGATATATAAGCAATTATTTACAAGAAGTATCCATGAATGCAAAATCGAATAGGATGAATTCAATTACAGTTGGGTAAGGCCATTTAGAATGTGATTGCCACCAAGTCTTCAACCGAGATGTTGTGTCACCAGGAAGCTTTCCCGCTCTGCGCTTACGCAAGATCTCCTCTCTTACATCTGCAATTTTTGCTTTGTATCCCTGCATAGAGTTTACATCCAACCAGATGGATTCAATGCCCATTCTCCACCTAACATCACATATCCTCTTAACAACTTGACAATTAACAAATAACAAACAGAAAAGCAAACTTGTATTGCTCTTAATTCTCCGACTACATGTGAGTTCGGGCAAGAGCATCTTACAATATGCATAAAATTCACGAATACTATAGTTGATTTACCTGCTTCAGGTCTACCTTGAGCTCCTGTCTGACCCGTTCCATAAGAGAGCGTTCACTCTCAGTGGGTATCAGGGGCCCAAGTCCTACAGTATCCTGCCCACCATCTAAACCTCCATCATAAAGATCGGTGTCACTGTCTACATTATCATCCTCATCATCTGACATGGTTGCACCAGTGCCTTCTCCAGGTGAAACTCCTGTTTCAAAATATTTTAGTAAACCCAAATTTGAGTATTTCTAGTATTTCACAGTAAGATGTTTGGACAGATCAGCACAAAAGTAAATTTTATGAATTCTTGTTTTGCGATTCATATAAAGAATTCTTGTTTTCGGAGATATGGAAGCATCAGAACAGGACTTTGTTTGAGGGAAACCAAAGAGAGCTGAAGAAGTTAGTTTGAAAGCACCGGGAGCTTTTGGGGAAATCCAAAAGGACGGAAGGCAGGTTGTAACTGAGTGTGTTACTAGAGCTCTTAGTTTTGGGAACAGTTGGCCTATTGGTTATTTTGATGGTGCACTCTGGATCATGGTTTAAAGTGTGGAGCTAGTGTAATTCTGAAATTGTCTAATTCCTTACTGTTCAAATTAAAGATGAATTGAATTGGTGGACTGGTACCAATGTTAGAGGGGAATTACTTTCTCTTTGGGGTTTTCTATATTTTGCTCGGTCTAAGCACATTGCTCAATTGCAGGTAGCTGGTGACTCAAAAGTGAATGTGGTTATAGAGTGGGCTCTATCTTGAAAGCTAGAAACAGAAAATAAGAAATCTCCAGGCTCAGTTTGCAGTTGCAGAGATTAGTTTTCAGCATATTTATAGAGATTTCTATGTCGAAGTAGATTCTATGTCCAAACAGGCTTTCGAGCTGGTTGAAGGATCCATTCATTTTGAAGAAATAATGGATACTCTGGTGATATTGGAGGGAACAATATCCATTTTCTGATTTTGAGATGCTACTTTCAGTATTTGTTTTTTCATGCGGTTTTCTGGATTCTGTATTTTGGTACTTTTGGAGGATGACTGTAATATTGATATCAGTTGATAGATGCTTTCTAGTTTCCTTTTGTGTTAGTTTTACTTCGAGGTTCAGTTTTAAGACTGAATTTTTAAGGACCTGTTTTGTGATCATCAATATAATCTGTCTTACTTGGAGGAAAGTTGGTGGATAGTGCTTATATCAAACTCTGTAATGAAGCTGGTTTAGCTATTTTATATTATTCTTAATACAAGTATAGTATATTTTTCTCGGTGCAAAACAAAATTCATTTTTATTAATTTCAATATACAACTTTAGAAGTTTCTTGAAACATGTGACAATAAAGTTCAAACTTGCCCATGCAGTTTTTATACTGAACCTAGTTTCAATAATTATAGACTATGAGTTATTGATTTGATCAGTGATGTTTATTACTGATGAAACAAAACAGTGTTTCACAGGGATGCATCCCGTAGGGTCAGGGGTGCACTCCCTGCATTTCCCACACCTCCGGGACAGGGAGGGGGCGCCCAGCAAACATTTCACCACATTTGTTTTTGCCAAACTCCCTGAAATCTATGGCGAGGAGTTTCGCAAAAAGAGGGACGTCTAGGTGCCCCTCCCAAAAAGTGGGGTGCCTAGAGGCCCCCTCTTGATTTTTGAAAAAGAAAATTCCTAGGAAAAAAAATACTTATACAAAGATCCTGATTTCTGATTTCAGACTTTGGTATTTGTTGAGTTATCTAATATTAAATGGTAATATTAAATTCTTTCTCCCTATCTTTCATCTATTTTCCATCTTTCATTTCCTATCATTTTACATAAATTTTTAACATTACCGTTAATTGTTTCAGGATGTTTGAGAGTGGTTCCAACCTCATCAGACTTCATATACAAAAAGTAGAATTTTAGATCCAATCCAGAATTCAACAGGCTTAACACTATTCTAGATTTCAGGATTGCAATGTTTCCATTGGATTCTATCATGTATGAGGGTACAGGATTGGCATTTAATAAGCACATCAACCTTCCTATGTACCTTGATGTCAGTGGTGCTGATTGTTGAGCTCCTCTATCATGACCTTAATAAAAATGTACCTTCGTTCAACAAAATCATTTATTAAGCATGGAAAGCTTTTTGAATTTTCCACCTTATTTTAAAGCTTGGATTAGGAGGTTTCATCAAAATTGTAGGGAGTTGACTAATGTCTTTGGATGGTCAACTTCGAGATTCAAGGTAGAGACAAGGGCTAGAGCCTAGAGGAGGGGGCATACACGGTGCTATTGATGAATAGGATACCAATACATGAAATTCAAATACTGAAATATGATCAATCATATTGATGATCGTGATTACATTACACAACAATGAATTTAGTATTTAGTATTTAAATTATGATGGAATAAGGCATTGTTATGTTAATATGTTGGGGTTCATAATTTTTAATAATTTTGGAGACGAGGCCCCAATGTTAGAGACCCTGTCCTCCCCTATCTCCCATGAATTTTTCTAAATTTGGAGGTGGTTTCTATATGTAACTTGTTACTCTTAGGAAATGAGTTAACAAGCTAATAGGAAGTTGAGATTGCCATTCGTTAAGGAGGATAAACGGGATAGAAAACGATGCATGACCATGGTTGGTTTAAAGTAAACCTAAACCAAGTGAGTTTGATTATGCAGTATGGGCCGAGCCATTGTCTTTGTGCAACTGCACACTTGATAGCTTAGATTATGGAATACGGGGCAAGTTATGTTGAATGACATCCATTCTACACCTGCAGCAGCACTGTGGCACGTACTCAACAATGTTGGTTAGAATACGATGCCTGAGCAATGAAATTCCACCTAACAAAACCATGAGACGTAACTGATTGGAGGCCAAGTAGTAATGGATTCTGAGTGCTCATCTCTGATGTGCAAACAATACCTAGAAGACCTTTTGGTAATTTGTAAATGGAGGCTCTTTTAATTTTGCTAGGGTTTGTTCTTAACGAAAAGCAGTTTCACCAGATTTTTCTCTCTAGCCTCAAATGTTAAAAGAGCTCCAGCTGGTTCCTCCCAAACTCCTCCCGATATTACGTAGTTGTACACTATCAGTGAAAGATATTATCAAGCTTTACCTTTACATCTTTAAATCTTTTTCAAGCAGAGCAAAATATTTTTCTCTATGTTCACTTTCATTGGCTAGTTTTGACGTAATATACCCCTATAATAAGTAAAGCTGGCACATTAGTAAATAAGTCAAATCTATTTGACCTCCTCAAAGGGTTGGATATTTATTAAGAAATATAGTTATATTTTCCGGGAAACACACTTGACTTCCTCACTGTAGATTTCAGGTAAGGCAGACTTGACCCTTCGTGGCTGGCTGGGATGGAAAAGAGGGTCACTGGTCAATTCTAGTGTTAAATATGATCACAAGTAGATCATTAGTATAGCATAAGTATCAGAACTTGCAAAAAAGTTAATTTCACATAAAGGAAGAATATGTGTCATATATGATGATGATGACAACAACGACAATTATGACAATGATGATGAAGATGAAGATGAAGATGATGATGGTTACATTTTATGTATGTTTCTTTATCAAATGTCTTTGAACTCACACTCCAATCAATTGAGCTACCTTTTTGAGGCTAAATTTAGCCATCAATTTACATAGCAACTTGTTATATTACATTTAGTTACAGTTATTTGGCAAGTCTTGATAGCTTTGTGAAGATGACAATCATTGAACATTATGTCTAATAAAATATATTCTTATCATAAAGATAATATTTTGTTGATAATAATAATAATTTATTTTTAAGATCACAACTTAACCAAGTGTTAGACCTAAATCTGTCATCCTATTTTTCTTTCTTAAGTTTATTTCCACCTGGTCAAATTACCTAGTCTCACAATATTTCCAATATTTCTTGTTTTTAAATGCATTACATTTCAAGTTTAAATGCTAGTTTTTAGGCTGGCTCTTAATATTTGATAATCTCTTTTGAACATCTGTATGTCTTAAGTAGCCATACAGCTTAAAATTAGCCCAAGGATTGAATTTTCAATGCTGAAAAGTACAGTTCAAAGTTTTGAACATTCCGGCAGCGCGAATCATCATTCCTCTTCACATGCGTGCTGCCGGAAAAGAAAATGATACGGCAGAGTTGATTGAAATGCACTCCAAGTAATGATTGCATTAAAAGGCTTTGGAAAATGATTTAATAATTTGAAAAGTGCCTTTTTACTTTGTATTAATGTTTTGTTATGGATTCTTCGCTCATTCCATTCCAATTCATTATAGCTCTGTTATACATTATTTCTCGATCGGCTGTGAGATATATTTCTGTACTTTGTATTAATGTTTTGTTATGGATTCTTCGCTCATTCCATTCCAATTCATTATAGCTCTGTTCTACATTATTTCTCGATTGGCTGTGAGATCGTGGCGGTATCATGTTTTGGGTTCAATTCTCTTATCAGAAGGATAATCCCTGTTCAAAGTGGTTTGGCTTTACATCATATTGTCCAGTTTCTTCAGTGTGTGCCTGCAGAGATGAGAAGGGCAAGCGGTCCAAGTGGAAAGTTGTTGAGATTCGAACCAGAGGACATGGAATGGACTAAGACACTTCTGAATTGTGCTCATAAACTGAAAGAGGTGGTCCAGTTTTCCATGTGCGAGAGGATACATGGTCACAATGTTCAGGTCACAGAGCATTTTGCTCTTAACTTTAAAATGTCAATCAGTTGACTTCGTCGGTTTTGAATTTCAAGTGACCGAGGAATCAGTTTCAAATGCAATAGGGGTAATCTTAGAGGGCGAGAGGTGGTTTAAAACACAACCAGCCAACGCAAATTATAATCAAATCCCGCTACCTCAACATAAAAACCCCAATTGGAGCAAGGGGATCCACAAGAGCTTTCTATAAGAGGAATGGCGCGATATCCTGGGTATTGTTCAGCATTATGTAACCTGTGAGGGGAGGTTTGCCACAGTCTATATGTATCATTTAAGATTCCTGGCTCATATTGCAAGTATTAAGAAGTTGAACTTACCCTATTATCCGCTAAAAAGTCTTTCCAAGATGGCTACTAGGGTTCAAAATCACCCTGAACATACAAGCCATAGCGTTTTTCATCATGGCTTGGTAAAATTACCTGTTTTGGAGGAATTAAAGAAACACAACAGGTCATAGTCACGATTTATACTGGTCAGGTTTTAAACTTGAGCAAGAAACGTCGGAAGATGACAAGGATAGGGTGGATGAAAGAAGAGAAAGCAGCCTGAGAGTTCAATGAAAATATTAAATCAGCCTCTCAATAATGAGCAGAGTCGAAAAGATACGCAGAAGGAAGTCTCAGAAAGTAAGGAACAATTTAAACCAGAGCCTGAACCTGTAGTAGAAGAGGTGAACTCGTTAATACCAGTGGAAGTTGATAAAGAGAAAGCACATTCAGAAGTGAATCCGTTGGAATTGTTCAGATACAGAAAGTTCCTACTCCTAAAGATACGGCACAATTAAAGGGAATGTTATGATGAAAGGTTCAAAAGATGAAATAGAACTAGATCCTGTAGATTTCAAAAGCAAAAAAGAATGTGTAAATACACATGAATTAACTGAGTCTTCTAGCAGACCAGACATTGCAGCAGCAATGGATCATTCCATGGAGGTCCTGTTGGATCTGAGATCTACAGAGAAAATGATACGCAGAAATTAAATAAGAGACATTTATAAATGAACACAGAATTTTAATGTGGTAAAACCCTTGAGAGAGAAACATCCACGGAGCAATGGTATCGGTCTTCTTATTATTCAATGAATGAAGATTACAACAGCTTACAACTCTTCGACTACTTCTCTACAAGAATACAAAAAAAAAACATTTCTTACACAGTTACTTATAACTGTACAAACTAAATTATTTTGATAAGTCCGTTATGCAGCCACCAAGAGAACGGTTGTCACCCGTTTCCAACAATCTCCACCTTGACAACAATTTACCTGATACCGTGCTCATTGCTCTATTTATCACCTTTCCTACAAGCCTAGAGAAGCTAGGCACCACAGTAGCTTCTCTAAAGTAACCAACTTCGTGGACATGTCTGCACTATTCTTTTAGTGTGAACCTTTTCAAGAACCACTCCACCTTCATCAACATGTCTAACAAAATGGTATTTTACGGGAATATGTTTTGCCTTGCTGTGATAAGCTGGATTTTTAGCCAAATGAATAGCACTTACTATCACAAAAAACTTTTATAGTGTTTTGAACTTTTCCTAACTCACCCAGCAAACCTGTTAACCAAACTGCCTCTTTGCAAGCATGGGAAGCAGCTATATATTCTGCTTCTATAGTGGATAAAGCAACAATATTCTGAAGCTTTGACATCCAACTAATAGCTCCACCTGCAAGAGTAAAGACATAACCTGAAGTGGACCTACTCTTGTCCAAATCACCTGCAAAATCAGAATCAACATAACCACAGAGTTCATCACTACAACCATCAAAAGTGATACAATAGTCGCTCGTGCCTCTAAGAATTGAAGCGCCCATTCACTGCTACCCAATGCTCTTTTCCTGGATTTGCCATCTATCTACTGACAACACCAACTACATGTGAAATATCCGGTCTTGTACTTATCATCTCATACATTAGACTTCCTACTACATTAGCATATGGTATATGAGACATATATTGCTTTTATTCATCATTTTTAGGACTCAAACCTGAAGAAAGCTTGAAATGAGAAGCTAAAGGGATATTAACAAGTTTCACCTTATTCATACCAAATCTCTAAAGTATTTTCTCCACATATTTCTTTTGTGATAACCACAGCTTGCCATTTTTCTTGTCTCTGTGTATCTGCATGCCCAAGATCTGATTTGTTGCTCCTAGATCCTTCATATCAAACGTCCTAGCCAACTAAGCCTTTAACCTGCTGATTTCAAACATGCTCTTGCTTGCGACAAACATATTATCAACATATAACACCAAAATAATGAACATATCATTTTCCAACTTTTTAAAGTGCACACAATGATCATACTCGTTCCTGGTAAAATTCTGGCTCACCATGAAAGAATCAAATTTCTTGTACCATTGCCTGGGAGACTGCCTCAGGCCATACAATGATTTTCTGAGCTTGCAAACAAACCTCTTGTTGCGATTCTGAACGAACCCTTCTGGTTGTTTCATGAAAATTTCCTCATCTAAATCTCCATGTAAGAAAGTTGTTTTGGCATCTAGTTGCTCTAACTCCAAATCATACAAGGCAACTAGTGCTAACAAAATTCTAATAGAAACAAGTTTTACAAGTGGTGAAAAAATCTCATGAAAGTCAATACCGGCTTTCTGAGAAAACCCTTTTGCAACCAGTCTTTCTTTGTACTTCGGTATAGTGTCATCAACTCCTTTCTTCAATTCGTACACCCATTTGCATCCAACCACTTTCCTACTCTTTGGAAGTTCCACAAGATCCCGTGTCTTGTTCTTTGCCAAAGAATCCATTTCTTCTTTCATTGCAACTTTCCATTTGTCAGTGTCAGACACTTTCAACGCTTCCTGATAACTTTCACGTTCTCCTTCATTAGAAATGAAAGCAATAAATGTGACCAAATCACCATACGTCTTTGGAAAAGTTTTGTCCCGAGTAGATCTCCGTAGAGATTGTTGTGGTATTTCCTCTATTTCAATCTGCCCATCCTCTTCCTGAAGAGTGTTCTCATGAATATCCTCTTCTTGGACATCCTCATGATTCCCCTTTGTAGATGACTGAGTATCAAACTGAATTTGCTGAAACTGTGGTACATTAGCCTGTTTCAAATCATTACTCACATCTAAATTTGATAGAGAAAGTTCATTAAATGTTACATCTCTGTTTATGATGATTTTGTGGACTGTAGGATTCCACAATCTATATCCCCTAACACCATCACCTTATCCAACAAAGATCAATTTTCTTGATTTAGGATCTAGTTTGGAACGCTGATTTTTGGGAATAAGAGCATATGCTTCACAACCAAATACTCTAAGATTAGAATAATCACATTGTTGACCTGTCCATACCTCTTCCGGAATTTTGCAATCAATGGTCGTTGATGGTGATCAATTCACCAAGTAACAAGCTGTAAGCAACGCCTCTCCCCACAATTCCTGCTACAACTTTGGATTACTGAGCATACTCCTTGCTCTTTCAAGAAGAGTCTTGTTCATGCGTTCAGCAACGCCATTATGCTGCGGAGTGTAAACAGTGGTCTTATGCCTCTCGATCCCATCCTTCTTGCGATAATTATCAAATTCCTTAGAAGTAAACTCGGTTCCATTATCTGTTCTAAGACATTTAATGAACATGCCAATGCTCTTTTTAACCAAAGTTCTAAACTGCTTAATTATCAAAAACATCATATTTTCTCTTTAACAAATAGATCCAGACTTTCCTCGAGTAATCATCTATAAAACTAACGAAATATGATGATCCCCATAAGAAATTTTAGGAGATGGTTCCCATAGATCAGAATGAATATAGTCTAGGATACCTTTAATAATGTGTTTTCCAGATTTAAATTTTTGTCTAGCTTGTTTACCATAAATACAATGCTCACAAAACATCAAATCTACAGATTTTAAACTAGGAAGCAACTTTCGATCAACAAGTACCTTCCTTCCTCTTTCGCTGATATGACCTAACCGCTGATGCCATAGACGAGTGAAGTCTGCTGCACCAACTAATGCTACTGTTGCGTGATCGATTTCCGTTCTCCCTTCAAGTTTATATAGGTTCTCGACTCTGTTTGCCTTCATAGCAACCAAGATACCTTTCGATATCTTCATAGCTCCACCTTGAACCGCAAATTTGTAACCAACATCATCAAGAACTCCCATTGATATCAAGTTCTTCCTTAGTTGAGGTACATGTCTCACATCTGTTAGAGTCCTAACAATCCCATCATACATTTTAATTCTGATACTCCCTATCGCAACAATTTTACATGTAACATTATTTCCCATATAAACTATCCTGTCATCTACAGATTGGCATGTGTGAAACCAACTTCTATGAAGACAGATGTGATGAGATGCTCCATAATCAATTAACCAGCCATAACGATATTTTGAGACAGTAGAAGTAGATAATACCTCATCAATCATACCTGAATCATTTTCTGCTATGTTTGCCTCCTTTGTAGAGTTCTCCTCCCTAGAAGCTTGCTTGCGGTTCCAACAATCTTTCTTAAGATAAACTGCTTCATTGCAAAACCAACACTTCAATTTACTCTTTTTGCCCTTCAACTTTGATCTTGATGTATCCCTTGAATGTTGTCCTCTTTCACTAGTTCTTCCCCTGGCCACCATTACTTCTGATGTCGAGTTTTCAAGACTAGATTTCTTTCGAGTTTCCTCAGAAATTAAGGCTCCCACAACATCATTGAAGGTAATAGGTTCAATAGAACTAAAACTGATAGAGGTTACAAAATGTGCCCATGACTCAGGCAGAGAGCACAAATAAAATCGCCTTGTCTTCAGATTTAATAATATCTTCCATACTAGACAACTGACAAACAAGAGTATTGAACGCATTCAAGTGATCAGAAATTTTTGTACCTTCTTTCATACGCAAGGTAAATAATTGCCGCTTTAGGAGGATTTTATTTGTCAAGGATTTAGCCATGTACAGACTTTCCAGTTTTGTCCAGAGACCTGCTGCTGTAGTTTTAGACACAATGTTAAATAAAACATCGTCGGCCAAGCATTAACGAATAACACTAAGAGCTTTTTCATCTATCTCGTTCCAGTCTTCATTTGACATATCATAGGGTTTCTTGGTTTTCCCTACCAGTGCCTTCTCCACTCCTTGTTGTATCAGCATATCCCTCATCTTGACCTTCCACAACTCGAAATTGTTGCTCCCATTGAATTTTTCAATTTTAAATTTAACACTCTGCGTTTTCGCCATTTTCTCAAGAAACTTTTAATGAACCAATTTCAGCCTTCCAATATATTCTAGAAAAACTTTTCTCGGAAATATTCTTTGAATATTTTAATATCAGAAAAAATACCTTTCAATATCGATCCTTCGCACAACCGCGGCTTCCTCCCTCAGGGCGTCTGTGCAGCCTTGGTTTTCTCTCCACGCAGCTTTGGTTCAAGCGTCCTCTCACCTTCCTCTGCGCAAGATTCAACACACAACAGCCAAATCTTCCTCTGCGCATTCACTCCACTGGTTGTTTACTTCCACGTAGGACTGTTCACCTATCTCCTCCACGCAGGATCACCCTTCACGCTCTGGGCGGCCTTTTCTACCTCTACGCAACCGCACAGCCTTCATGGCTGGGTCTTCCTCTACCTCTGCGCAATGCGCAGCCTTCACGGCTACCTCTGCGCACGGCGAGCTCTACCCTTCACGCACTGAAAGCTCTCTCGGGCGTCCTCTTCACATACACACTTCTGGCTGCGGCTGCTACACATGGGCTTCCAAGACTTGTTCTTGTGCTGGCTTGATCCTTCAATGAAAAAGCACAATGTCATGACGACTCTCCTCAACGTCACGGAGACTCCTTCACTTCCACCTGCTCTGATACCACTTGTTGGATCTGAGATCCATAGAGAAAATAATACGCAGAAATTTTAACAAGAGACATTCATAAATGAACACAGAAGTTTAATGTGGTAAAACCCTCGAGAGGGAAACATCCACAGAGCAATGGTATCAGTCTTCTTATTATTCAATGAATGAAGATTACAACAGCTTACAACTCTCCGACTACTCTACGAGAATACAAGAAATATATACATTTCTTACACGGTTACTCATAACTGTACAAACTAATTTATTTCGGTAAGTCCCTTATGCAGCCACCGAGAGAACGGGTGTCACCTGTTTCCAACATGTCCCTGTAGATGAAAGTCATTCTAGAGAAAAATTGGACAAAGAAAATCTTCAAAAGGAACTTCAGCAGTATAAAATACAAAATGCACATTTGAATGAGTCCACGATAGGATGATGTAGGCGAACCAAATGTTAAAGGAAAGAACTACAAGAGCTAAACACAAGTTATGCAGAATTGGTCCAGGTAGTTGAAGAAGCAGTGAAGAGAACAAAGAAGTGAGGAGCTCACAAAACAGAATGAAGATCTTCTAGAAAGGCTTTATGTTATGTAAAAGGAATGTTCATGACTACAAAGGAAATCCCAAGCCTTAGATGGGTTAGTTGTGTTGGCTGAAGCGGCACGTCATGTATGAGTCAATCTCCAATTCTCAAGGAATCGAAGAGGGATTGGTCAAATCTCAAAGTTGTTTTAGATAGTCATTAAAGGTTCGAGATTATAAAAGCATATTTTTTAAACCTTGGCTCATCCTACCGAAATCAACAAGGGTCTCAAGTTAATGAAGGAGTTACAGCTGGCAGTTATTTTTAGGATATGTTTTTGATGAATCGAAAACATGAATTAGATGCAAACCTATGTTTTCATTATCTAGTTGATTTGCAACTATTTTGGGCAATATTTGATCCTTTGATTATGGATCTCAAAATGTAAAAAGTTCGAGAGTAGAAGAGGTTACTGATACGAGGGCCGAGAGGATATTTTGGAGATTTTAAGACATACACTCTATTCATTTTAGAAACCTATAATTGATGCTGAGATTAATATCATATTTTACGAGCCATGTTTTAGCTTTTTTTAGCTTGAATGTTTTGCAGTTTATTTTATCTTTCATGGTGATGTTATTTTTATGAACGTTTATATGGTGTGTTTAAACATGTATTTTACTTAAATTTAGGGGATAATATGGTTTGAGACTTTACTTAACTTACTCAACGAGAATTAAGATGACTACAAAAGCATGTATATAATCTTTATTTTAAACAATAATAATTGATTTTGATATTAGATAACGTTATAAACATCATGGCATGTTTTCATGTTAGTCTTGGTTATTATGTTTAAGTCACCAAGTTATTCCTAAAGATGTTTGGGTTACACCGGGATGCTAAATTATAATAGAAATACCGTTACATGCCTTGGGTAAAATCCTTTATAGTGTAGCAGAGAAATAAAGTGTGATGTAAAGACGTGGAACGGTACTCATAATAAACTTGCATTTATTTGAAATAATTACCTTCAGTAATGATTACTCCCAAGTGGGTAGATGTGAATGGCAAAGGTTGTATTAAATCATTAGCTAATAATATTATATCATCATTGGGACTAACATTTATGATTGAAGCTCGTAGTTTTAAAAAAAAAGGCAAAGAGGAGATTTGGTATGTTACAAACCCTAAGGTTAAAGAACCCCAACAGAAGGCAGTCAACAGTGTCATTAAACCATAGTAATCCTAAAGGAAGGATCAAAAGGTCCAGCCATAACCATCCCTCAAAAGTGCTGACAACATCCATGTCCTAGCCCTGAAGAAAAATGCGGCCCCCTCTCTTAGGAAAACAACTGAAGGTGCGCTAGTACAGGTGTAGTGTAACATAGTGAAAGAGCTTGAGGTTTAAGAATTATCGAAGTCTTGTTAGTGTAATTAATATTATTGGTCATTAAAAGTAAATAAGAATTTATATTTAAATAAATAAAAATACATTAAAGTGTGCTTTAACTTAAGAAATAAATTTAAAATGAAAGATCTTGTGTAACCTTTTCTCTTCTTCACATGTATAACTGTAAAGCTTAAGTGGGAAGTTATTGTTCATTGTTTGGAAAACTACTAAGGGAGTAGAGAAACGTGAGAGAAACTTCAAATGGGGAGGGATTCAATGAAGGTGTGAAGCTCTAGGATGATAACGTGGAGATGAATTGTGGATCAGTGTCGCAAACATCATCAATGTTCCGAGAAATCTTGTGATTTTTAGAGAGACGGTTCTTTGTGAAAACATTGCTGATTTTTTCACCCGATTTATCTCGATATATTTTCGATTTTTTCTTGATTTTTCTAAAGACGATTTTGACTTTGTTGAGGGTGGAGTGTGAGGAGCCTGTTATGAAATATGCCCTTGCAAAGCATTCTTACAGCACAAAGCATCATATCCATATAGAGAATGCTAATATATTGGCCAAGGTTGAAAAGCAAAAAAATAGGTTGAACACAAATTATTGGCTTAAGTTGAGCAAAAAATAGAGGCTAGTTATAAACATTCTTTGAACTCGACAAGGGACATAACTATTTATCTATCTCGTCTCTCATTGAATAGTGGAGTCTTGGTTTGATGGTTTGATCATTTGGTCTTCTTTGATGTCTAAATTTGGTTGTTGTGTTTAATCTATTTCACTAGGGGCTATCCCATTCATGGAGCACTTCGCTCTGGCTTGAAGGAGCTAGCTATAGAATTGGCTTGTGGATTCATTTTTCTCATCTTGCTTCAAGTTTGGCATCTCCCTAAATATGGGTTATCTCTTGACTCTTAATAGTCGAAAATGTTGGACAACAAAAAATTAAAATACATGAAGGTTTTTCCATAATTTTGTTAGAATTGTAATTTCAAAGTATATTTGTAGATAGTATCGATCCATGAGATATTGGACTAGTGTTAACGACAACTTGAGGAAATCCATTTCCATTGGGGCACATGCATGTAGAGAATTTCAATATCCTAGTTGAACTAATTAATTTCATTTATTATTATTATTGACTCATGATGATGATTATGAAATACATTTATTATATTTTTTTATGACTTAAGAGTCTGTAATGTCCCCTTCCAACTAAACCACCCTGAGAACGCCCGTTAACCTATCTGATTCCCATAGGTTTGAGCGAGTACTGACAGTTAGGGAATCAACTGAAGACTGATGCCATCTACAGAAATCTAGGGCATCAATATGTTATCACCATTAGGTCAAAGAGGGCCACCAACATGCATGACATCTAAGCATTATTTAATTATGCATGCACCCATTTAAGTCTCCATGCGCATGCATGCAAGTCAACTGCAAATTAGAAGTTAAAGTGACCTAATTAGGTCCAAGTTAGGGTTTTCGCAGTTGAAAGTTATAAAAGAAAGATAAAGTGAATGGAGACTTCACTTTTGGATTATTATTATTTTGGAGCTCTTGAGTAGCAGCACAGCATGCAACCACAACAGTTGGGGTTGGAGACGACGTCTTTAACTAACGGGGTTTCGGCAGTGAGATATCTGCCCTAGTTTCATCCAGGGTAAACCATCCAGGTTCACCATCCGCTTTTCAATTTATTCATTCCTTTACAGTTATCCAGTATCCATCAGAGATTGTTTGCAGGGGCACGTGTGCAGCCGTAAGGGGTTTTTTAGCTAGAAAACCCCAAATCATTCGTTGGGTCTTCAGATCTCAGTTTACCTTCAAAACCCAGGCACCATTCTCATCATCGGTATCATACTCCAGTACCCGGTGATTATCAGATCCGGTCTTGCTCATCCGAAGCAGTTATCAGCAATTTCGGGATTAGGGGGGCGTGAGCAGCTAAACCTCCAGATCAATTCGCTAGCCTGTCTAGAGACCTCAGAACTTCCGCATGTGTCAGGCATCCTCTCCGGCACGGGAAGACTACCACTCCTGCAAATTCTCAGCTTCAACGGACACCTCCTTCACTGAAAACGTCACCCTTAGCTGATTTTGGGTTCGTGCTACTGGGGTATCACCGGAGGCAGAAGGTACCAGGTCATCTACAAATCGGCTCTTGATGCATTCATATTCTCTCAGGAGCATTTCAACCAGCTTATCAATGGTAAGTGTTACATTCTATCCTGCAAACCCTAACCCTAATTTCAGCTATAAAATAGAGAATTTTTGCATGGCAGTTTGCATGCCCGGTTATTTCAGTAACTTTGCATAGAAATAGAAAATATCAATATAAGGGATATTACAGAGTCAAGATTCAGGACACAATTTATTTTTGATGTGTGATGTATCACTAGACATCTTATATATATATTGTATATCAATTTGCTTTCAATATTCATGTGGCAATGTGTTTATTTGATGTTATTGTTGCTTTCGATGTTTAAAATTTGAAAAAAAAACAAATATATTTGTATCTTTTTAATTTTGTCGATATATTGTCAATGTTTGTCAACGTGTTCCTGAGATATTCTTAAACGATGTTTTCTAGACCCTGTCAATTTTTTCGCCGAGACGATGTTTACAACATTGTTATGGATAGAAGCAAAAGGTATGGACATTGTTGCAAGATCAAAGATAGAAAATGTAAAACGGTGAGAACCTCTAGATTATATACATGTGATTGTTGAAGACCTTCTTGCAAGGTCTAGAACATGGTCATATTGTCTTATCATTTTGGTCTGAAAATACTATTTCTATTCTACAAATTCATGTTGTTGCGCAAGGATTTCCATGAGGCGTTGGTTCTACCATTGTCAAATATGCCAAGAATTGAGCAAACACTGGGAGATTACGGTCTCTAGAAAATTGTGTTTAGTAATAACGAAAATCCATAATCTAGATGA
Organism: Pseudotsuga menziesii; assembly: GCA_001517045.1. Taxonomy (NCBI): domain Eukaryota; kingdom Viridiplantae; phylum Streptophyta; class Pinopsida; order Pinales; family Pinaceae; genus Pseudotsuga; species Pseudotsuga menziesii. Next base: position 1,111,607 of record LPNX011014149.1, read on the forward strand.
ACAATATATTTCATTTTCATGTCAAAAACAATGATCTACGGGTTATAGGCACAACATGGACCGAAGCAGAAAGTCCTCCTAGTGGATTTAATCAATAGAATGGATAGAAATCACAAGATGTGCAAAATTGAAATGGAACATGCTAAATTCTTCCTAACACTATGGTTTTGAAAAAATAAAAATTGCAAAGAAGATGTAACAATGCGAAAAACTAAGGGATAATAAGTTGCATATGTAACAATGCCCTAGAATTAGAAAAGGCAATTGTTATTGCGCCTATAAATCACTTCTTGTGATTGGAATTCAAAGCTCACGGAGAGTTTAGAGCAAGAAAAAACCTAAGGATAGCGACATTACAGAACTCTAAAGAGGTCCTAGATACCAATTAATATGAGTAGTGAGCACACTACCAATAATGGAAGAAAGATACTCACCTACAAGTAAGCAAGAAAAAACCTAAGGATAATGAAATTGCAATACTCTAAAGAGTCCCTAGATACCAATTGATATGAGCATACAACCAATAATCAAAGAAAGATACTCACCTACAAGTAAAACATAAGAGAGCAAGCATGCAAGTATGAAAGAAGTTTGTCAGAATTGTAAACAACTTGTACACTCATTTGTTTTAACAATCTATAGAATACAAAATTGGAGGAGTGATCAAAGTCAACCAAGTCTACAGTGTACAGTAAAATACAATAAAGTTGGTTTGGGTCAATAATCAATTTAGACCAAGTCACCTAAAGAAGAAAGAATAAGTACAAAAAAGTGCTACGCTATAAATAGATAAAATACATTTATAATACATGTCCATTAAACCAAGTCTCATCATAACAATTAATAATATGAATGTCTTCACCTACAACCTACCCACAAATCGCTAGAAAACCTTTTACATAACAACAAAATAACTCTTTGGGAAACTAACATGAACCCCCTGCCAATGTAGTTCCACAATTAAGCAAATATGTGTTAGAACCTAAGAAAAAACAATCTAGACGTATTCTTGTACAACACATACAAAGCCAATAATGGTAAGTGATAGAAGGAAAAGTGTTAGAGATAGAGGTGTATCTCGACATGCCCTCCATGTGGTTTTGCCTCACATGGAGGTACATCATCAGTATAGGAAGTAGTGTGGAGTGTGAGATGCACGTGTCATGGATTCAGTAATTGAAGACATGCAGTGTTTCAATGACTTCTTCAGTCAGATGTGTAGAGTGCAGTGGTGCATTAGTTTATGATGGGTGAGATGCATATGCATGAGGGTAGGTGTGCATGTGCATGAGGTTGCAAGATGTATGTGCATGAGCTTTGCACATTACATGTGCATGCATGTAGTTTAAATTATTTTTAATACACAATTTTTAATGCACTAAGTGCTTGAACCTCAAATTAGAGTTTTAGAACTCTAATCTCAGCATAAGATTATAAAAGGACATTCAAAAGGAAAAAAACATTATTACTTGTGAGTTTCAGGTGATCAAGAGGCTGAGCAAATTGAGGAGGAGCATTCATCTGGGAGAGTTAGGGGCACATTCCTGAGAGAGTAATGGAACATTCTTTTGAGACATGGGAGGCACTTCATTTCTGTGGTGAGAGAGATTATCTCACAAGGTTTCTTCAGAGATTGAAGAGCAAAGGAGTTGGGATGTGTTACTAAGATAGAGGGGCACATTTCTCTAGCTACACACGTGTGAGAGCAGAGGCACACGTATTGAAGCCAGGATGGCCAAGAGAGACGAAGGGGTTGTCTTCAGAGATTGAGGAGAACACACAGAGACCTTAGACAGAGAACACACAGAGACCTTAGACAGAGATTGACTGAGGCAAACAAAGAGGTGCATCTCTGAGATAGAGGGTACACTTCTACAGCTGGGGGGTGTCATTCAGAGATTGAGGTCGTACTTCCTCATCCAACAAAGCAAGGCACTGAAGAAGGGCAGAGGGAGCACTTCTTCAGAGGTTAGAGAGACAAAACTTCTTCTAGAGATTGGCAAAGGCAGTCATCAGAAATTCAGATATTAAGGCAGATAGTTGGGGGCACATGATTTCCCAAGATCAGTAGTTGCAATTGTATGCATGTCTAGGGTTTTGACCCATCAGGTCCCTATTGATTGTATTTTTTATTATATACTCTCTTTAATATTTCCTCTAGCTCAAGATTGAAGAAAACCCCAAGTTGTCGATTTTTCCCTTCGGGCTTTCTAGGGTAAAATTTGAGTTTCATATGTGTGATTGTCAATTTATGGGTTAAGTTGTAGAGAGATTTCTTGTGTTTTATGTTATAAGTATCTTGCATAGCTGTTACCTCTCTAGCAATGAGAAGTTGGGTTTTTAGTATATGCTTGTGGCTTATTAAGACTCAAGACCAGTTGAGATCTCAAATTTCTAGAGAGACTAGTGATCTCTAGAAAATCTACAAAATGGAGGCAAAGTACAGCTTGTTGAGAATGAGTCATCCAACTCTACGTTGTATTTCCACCTTTCACACACCTAGGGGGAACGTGGCAGAAATCTTCAAGCCACTCGATGTGTCCTTGAGGGAAAGTCATGAGTCAAGGATGTCACCTTGTTATTGACTGCTCCGTTTAGGCCAACTCCTAATCGAAGACAAGGAGGGTAGACCTTATTGATTTCTAAGGTTGTTAAGGCTTAGTGCGATGACTTGTGATCGAGTGAGTAATTTAGGAGTTTTGATGAAACAACTGAAACAAGATATTCCAATAAGAATTGTAAGCACAACAACATATAGATTATCTTAACACATGATAAATAAATGATATTGAAGCAAATTATTGTACTAGTGTCGAAAGTGGAGTCGAAATAAGAAAGTGTTGTTGTAGTGCTGAGAAATGTGTTGCAAATGCTCTTGGTCAGTTTTAGCTTATTGTGAATAAATGAGTGAATTAGATTAGGGGGAAGGGAACTTCGAATATACTTGACAGTACGCGAAGTATGTCCAAAACCCTTATTTCTATGTGGTTCCACGCAAGGAATATGTGGGCTGGATCAGAATCTCTAGGATGTGTCCAACTAACGGTATCCCGAGGACACTACCCAGTTGTTCTCGATTGCTCTGTGAACTTTCCTCGCAATGGATTAATTTGAGGCGTTGGATTTTCACCTTGGGAGATTAATTCGAATGTGAATCTATCTTAACTAGCCACCCTCATTGCTTTTGATGCAGCCAACTGTTCGGTTGAACCGCAGCGGTGCAGAGCATACACAATGGAGTCTTGTTGATTTTAAGGATTTTAAAGGCTGTGTTTGTTTGTTAAAAAGGAAAATATAAACCTCCAAGAATCTCTTTTGGTTCAAATGAACCTCAATCGAGAGAGCAAGGAAGGGTTAATTTTAAACGAGAAGCAAAAATTAACACAAGGAACAAAAAAATCAATGGTTTTCTAATTAAGCCTACCACGCATCTCTTTCCCCTTTCGAGTAACTCGGGAAGTCATGGAGTTAGTATTTGTATTAGTTTTGATCAAATAAAGATATAACAAATGCATTGAGCAAAGTATACTACTCTGCAAAAGAAACTAAACTAAAAACAAAACATGAAAAATGGCACCGACATAGCCTACTCAAATTTTTTATTACAATCGGTTACAATGTTGGTTAGGAAAGGCCACTTGGTTCTTACAGAAACTGAACCCAGGAGCTTACAAATCTTTGGTAAGAAAGCTACAAAAGTAGGAGGAACACCTGGGAAGCTTCAGATGGCCCAAAATTCAATTTTTTGGCAGTGTTTCTCTCTTTTTCCATGGACATGCTAAAAACCAGCAAGCTATTGTCTATGAAATGTGCCCAAAAACACTTTGGAAGTGTCTTTGGACAATACAAAAAAATTATAAAAAGTTACTAAGTTAAAGTTGATAAAAATACAAAAAATAACCAAGGAAAGCAAGTTTTCCTTGGGATCTTGGCTCGCTTTTTGGGCAGCCAATGAGACTATGCACTTGGATGCAAGATTCAACTTTGAAATGATTAAAGAAAATACATTCTAAGCCAGATTAAGACCTACTTTGAAGCAAGCTTGCATGGAAGTGAACTTTCATGAACTAGATCTAACTAGAAAGCTTATGAAACTTTTAAAATTTGAGATCTAGCTTTTTTAAAATGCTTATAGATGAGATCTAACAAATAATTTTGACTAGAATAACTTAGATACTCATAAACAAGCACAGTGACCAAGGAGAATTTGATTTAAAAAATGAGGAAGAGGAATGAGGCTTAATTTCTTGCTGGAATAAATTAGTCAAGAGAGGCCCTTTTGTGGAGTGTCGAGGGACAGTGTCTTGAGTTTGTTGGAAAAGGAATGAAATCAATCTTGATCCACGCTTCTTCCATTCTTAGAAACCTGAATCCAGATCACAAATCTTGCACACACCTCGTGAGATTTGGATACATATATGAAAAGAAGGAAAATAACATGTAAAATAATCTTATTTAAACATGTATAATTTGGATCCTTGAACATATATGATACGAATAAAAACAAACAAGTAATCTTACTTGCCAATTTAAACTCCTATTGATTCAACTGAATTCTTCAAAGCCAGTACACAAAGGAAGCAATAAATGAGAAAAAGTAAAAGTCACCACATTTGCAGCATGATGCCGGTAATCCACACACGAAGGCACTACACAGTATAGCCTCCAAAGCTTCTTTATTCTCAGAAAAATAATGAATATTACAGTATTAATTGCAATAGCCACCAACTCTTCATCCAACTCTTTCTAACTTGAATGAAAGGGTGTATACTTTATTTATATATAGTCAGAGAGGAGGGATTGAGTGCATCTAACACTGGCAAAGGGATTCGAGTTGATTAGAGTTTGAACTAAGTTGAAGTGAGTGAAACTACAGAGGTAGCTGCCACCTCTTCTATCAACCCTCACCAAACCACTCGCTAGCTGCCAACTAACCCAAACGTGAGCCTTGAGGGTGGCATCATCTTCTCACGTGCGAGCTTATGGAGACCCCTCTACCAACTTTAATCGTATCTCATCAAACCATATGATACATTATCACTTACCCAAAGTTTTAATACCCTTCACAAGGATGAGGGGTCCACTTGCCATGCAATCGCAACCTTGACTTGGGTTTGGCGCTTTCTCTTATGTTTGACGTCGTCTCCCCAATTTATACCATTCGTGACTCATTATTTTAACCAAAGTTTTGATGCTTTTACAATTTTTATTAAGTCACTAACCATGGGGAGTCCACTTTCCATGTCACCCACTAACCATTTCTTGATTTTTGACTTTTAGTGTCAAAGCGTTGCAACTTTAGCATTAAAATGTTGCTTTGACGCACTTTTATAGAAATAATGCCTTTCGGGATGTTTTAGCCACTCGAAACATATGAAAAGTGGCCTTTCGGTAAAGAGGAGGCTCTGAGTGTGAAAACAAGCATCCCCACGCCAAAAACATACTCAGGACCCAACTTTTATAACACTTTAAAAATTTTAATTAAACCATTAAAAAATAGCCTAATTTTGCGGGAAAAAATAATTTTCTCGGAATTGAACAAAAACCTAGGGGAGCCTAGTACATGTCCATACAATTCAATTCGAATGCCTAACATGTTTATAAACTTTGGCACAGAGGCTCTAATAACCTCCTAAAGCCTAACCACCAAGACGACTACCCCAACTTTGGAGGTGTGAGTGAAAAACTCAGAAATTATTAGTTGTTTGTTCAACAACAAATAATAACCAAGGGAAAAAAAACTCTGGGCTAGTCAACTTGATGCCCAAGTCTAGGAAGCCAAATATTTTATAAAATTGGCCATGCTAGCACATTTCTTACAACTTCCCCAAGTGGGTATGAACATGTGTTACAATAATTTTTGAAAAGTTTTTCAGAAAAAAACATGGCAGACTTCTGAATTCTGAAGAACGAACTAGTATACTTGTTCTACTTTGTCGGCTCGCTTGAAAACTCCACCAAGTACAACTTAAGTGGTAACACGGTTCCCCTTCCAAAGAAGCTATGGTCCATTCAAAAGAGATAGAGAAAGTAGTGAGTTATGGCCCTTCTCCATCATTCTATTGCAGGCAAAAATTTATCCTCATCTTGAGTCAAGAAGCATGATGGGTATGTGGTTTTTCCTTTTGGTTCCATTTTGTATTACAATGGTGGTGTTGGGAAGTAGAAATAACCTAATGAATAGTACATACTGTGAATAGGGGGAAGAAGTAGGCATTGGCACATATTGTGGAGATGTGAATAGCGGGAAGAAGTAGGCATTGGCACATATTGTGGAGAGGAGGAAGAAATGGAAGGGGATGATGATAATAAAGTATGTGGCAAAATCACAAAGAGACTTCAAAACCCTTGTGGAAGTATGTGACATATCTAGGGGAAGGAAAGGGAGGTGAAACCACAAAGGTTGTATGCCTCCATTGTAATAAAACTTACACAAGTTTATACACCCATGTGAAAAAGCATCTTCATGAGATTATGCCATGGAATAAAGGTAAGATTAAAGGAGCCAAAACTTGTGACCAAGTGCTAGTGAAAGACAGAAACAAATACAAGAAGGAAGAGAAGGCCACACAAAAGAAATAAAAAATATCAAGGGTTGAATCTGACACCTCATGCTCACATAGAATGTTTGGTGGCAGATCTCCATCCCCCCATGGTAGTGGATTCTTGACTATGCATAGAGCAATATTATTTCCTTGATCAAGGTTGTAAGGATGATGTGGATGCAATTTTTTTAGGTTTCTCTATGCATGCAGCATACCATTCAATTTTCTTCTCTCATTGTATTGGCATGAAATGGTACAAGCCATCAACGGTGCCTTGAAGAATACGACAAAGCTAGAACCATGGGACTTGACAAGGAAAGAGACAAAATCCATAATGCTCTGGGACAATTTACAAATAGTTGGACCACATATGGGGTATCCATTATATCTGATGGTTGGGCAAATGTGAAAGGAAGACCACACCACTAGCGCGCACACCAAAAATATTTATCTTTTTGGTGTGCCTGCTAGTGGTGTGGTCTTCCTTTCAACCCATGACTACCCAAATTGTCACAAGCCTATTATTAATATTACAAAAACCTTTATTAAAACCATTCAAGAGATTGGGCCATATAAGGTCATTCAAGTCATCACTGATAATGTTGATAATTGTAAGGTAATAAGAACAAACATTGAGGATATGTACCTAACATATTTTTGTTAAGGAGTTAGGTTCACACATCAAATCTTATGATGCATGATATTATTAAGATGAAGGACCATGATCATAAATGGACTAGTGTATTGTACAAGAGGGAAAAAATGATGAAGTTTATTACCAATCATAGCATGGTCCACCACATTTTTGCAATCACTTAGGTTGGAGCCACATAAGATTGCAAAGACTAGATTTGCTAGCTACAACCTCACCATCAAACACCTTTTAAAGGTAACAAAGGAATTTGCTAGTATGGTCTTAAGTAATTCACAATAGGGTTTGAAAGAGAGGGCTACATCCGCATCTGATAGACATGAAATTCAAGAGAGGGGAGACACCATTCTTGATGGTCAGTTTTGGGCACAGGTTAGGAATGGCCTACAATTCACCAAGCCCATTTATAGTATAATTCCATTTATAGATACAAATCAATCAATGACTAAGGAGGTGTATCAGTAGATGGACAACATGCTAGGCCAAATCAAAGATAGTGTTTAGCCTAGAGATGTGATCTTGTATGAAAATATTCATAAGCATGTAGCCAAGAGGTGGGATAATCTGAACGTTCCACTCCATGACCTAACATATGTCCTCATACCCAAATATCATTCTCCATCTTGGCGGCCAAACCAGCACTTAGAGGTGGGGATAGAAAAAAAATGCACATACCAAGAGGTCCAGAGTGGGTATATGCTTGCATTAGACAAGTTGGTCCCTGATGAAGAGGAGAGTGCTCAAGTACAAAGCGAATTAAGCAAGTACATTAGTGAACATGGAGTCTTGACTAACCTACAAGCAACTAAAGATCTAGATAGGTTGAATCTTATTGAATGGTGGAACATGTATAGATCCTCTATCACACATCTGCTTAAATAGGCGATGAGGGTGCTTTCAAAGGTTGTTAACACTTATTTTACAAGGAGTTGTTGGAGTACCTACTACTTCATCCATGGCGTGAAGAGAAACAACTTGAATGTAGACTAGGTAGAAAGCTTGGTTTATGTGCGCTACAACTTCAGGTTGTTGTCCTAATATTGTGAGTGACAAAGAAGGGTAGAACATATATGACTTGGGACAACAATCCAAATGAGGTTTATTTGGAGGATGGAGCCATAGATTTAGAGTGGTTGGAAGCTGAAATTCCGAGTGATCACAAAGGTGATTAATTTCATGCAACAAAGATGCCAACCCCAACTACCATGAGGTTTCCGGATGCATGATCTTTGCCTTTGGCTTCACAATGTCCATCATTGAGTGGGATCCATGTAGCTGTTGCTCACGTTCCACAAACACTTCCACATGCTCCTACTCCCGTTCATAGATCACAAGAAAAGAAACTTGACGTTTCTCACTGCAAGAGAAAGCTTTGTAGATAGTAAATCTATTTTCTTTTCTTATTTAGATATAGTCTTGAACTTAGTCCTTTGTCTTTATTATGGTCTTATTTTGTAAATATATATGAGTCTAAGTTTGAACTTTTAACTTTGAATCTACCTTTGAAGTTTGAATGGTTAACTACATCTTACGACTCTTTGGTAATGAATATGATGCTCTATTTCATTTTGTAGTTCATTTTGTCTATCACAATTTGTTGATGGTAACTGTCATATGTTGTGGTGGTTGATGATTAATTATTTAATGACAATGCTTTAAGTTTTAACTACTAAACAATTAATTTGTGTGCTAAATGGGATGATTTAATGTTCATCATTGATCCAGTTAGATCTAAGTTTTCGTACTTTTTTTAACTAATTCTACATTCTGCATGTTCTTTTAACATATATGCATCAAAATATATTACAAACGCTAAAAAAAACACTCTGCCCCTTTAAGCTTTTGAAGATTGTGCTTCTCACTCCCACTCCAACACTCCTAACCGCTTTGGGTCCAACACTAATCCATGGCTTCTTATTAACAAATTTAAAAGTGACGTGATATGTCCTGTAAAAGCCATAAAATCACTTGAAGGCAGGTTTGAAGTTTAACACTGACATGATATGTTGAAGAGCAATAAAGCCCACCCACTAATTCATGGCTTTTGATTGACGAGAAAACCCAATTGCTGAAATCTAGGTTGAATTGGAGCTATGTCGTCATATTTCTTCCGAGGAGACAATGATGGTAAATAAAAGTACAAGGAGATCCTGAAAGGTGGTGTCACCACATTCGCCACCTCAATGTGTAGGATCCTTGAAATCATACAAATGTGTAGGATCCATGGATTTGCCATGATCCATCATAGAAATGGATTTCTTGCAGAAGGAAACGGATCTTGCCGTGTTACCACATCCGCCACCTCAATGTGTATGATTCAGGAATCCACATTTGGATTTGCCATGATCCATCAGAGAAATGGATTTCTTGGAGAAGGAAACGGATCTTGAGCCATGAAACAAATCCTAATGCAAAATCTATTTTCAAAATTGATTTTGAAATTTACAAGATTTTTAATGAAAAAAACTTCCAAAACACTAGACACTTAAACAAATCCTAATGCAAAATCTATTTTCAAAATTGATTTTGAAATTGACAAGATTTTTAATGAAAAAAACTTCCAAAACACTAGACACTTAAAGGCTAAACCCATAAACCTCATCTATGGTCAAGGTCTGTTCTATCCTTATATATGAAAATCTACTATTGAACTCTGTCCTATTAAGATTGAATTCTTATATCTCAAAGTCCTCTCTGCACATTTCTGTTTGATTTACCTATCAAAGTCCACTCTGCAAATTTCTGTTTGATTTATCTTTATGGTCAAAATCCGATCTATCTTCATGTGTTATGTTGCAGCTCACTACACCCACACTATTATGTAGTCTTGCCATGTCAACCTGCTTCATGTTTACGTAATCTTATCAATTAGGGTAGACGAATGGCTAACAGCAATGTGTCTAACTTTTGGGGGTTGTAATTTATAGTTTTCTTTCATCTACTTTTTTATTTATTATAAAAAGATTTTTATATTTTTTTGTACTTGTCCTTCCTTTCCCATCGTATCCAGAAACTCAGTTTTAAAAAATCTAGCAAATCCATATTCTTAATATAAAAAGATTTTTATATTTTTATGTACTTGTCCTTCCCCGCCTTATCCGTATCCTCACTTTTTAAAAATTTAGCAAATCCATATCCAGGTTCGTATCCGGATCCCAATCCCAATCCCAGTAACTTAGAAGAAAGGTCCAAAATCAAGGCCGACATCATGTTCTCATAGGAAACAGGAGACAGAAATTATTACCTTACTACTACCAAATATCCAAACGGACTTCAATATCTTGAACATGAATATTACTCAAGTTAGTTCAGGTATTTTGTCGAACGGCTTGTATTTACTGATACTCTTCTTGGTGAGGGCTTGAGAAAGAGAAGTATAGGGTGAGTTTAGGCATGTTCTAACTTCTTCTTCTTGGTGAGGGCTTGAGAAAGAGAAGTATAGGGTGAGTTTAGGCATGTTCTAACTTCTTCTTCTTAGTGAGGGCTTGAGAAAGAAAAGTATAGGGTGAGTTTAGGCATGTTCTAACTTCTTACTTGTAGAAGTTTTATAAATCAAACCAACTTGACAGCCACCAGCAAAGGCTTAAAAGGTGGCTTCTGGCCAAGAATAAGTTAATCTTCTCTCTTTCTTGGCATTTCATATTAAAAAAATTATTTAATATTGGTTTTGTGAAGGTTGTGGTAAATGATAGTTAGTATAATAGTGTAGATTTATTTATTTGTATAATAAGTTCTGAGTTAAAATGGATTTGTATTATAATTTTACATTGTAAATACTTTTTAATAACAAATAACCTATAAGTTTAGACAGATCTTCAACATATTTCAGATAGCTAAGCAAATATTTTAACATTCATAATTAGTTTTATTAAAAATTATTTTTATTTCTTTAAATTTTAATTAAAAAAATATAACACATAACAACTCAACTATATAAATTACACGTCTTCCTATACTGTGGCGTCACAAGTGTCTCTGTAACAACAATTCCTTTGAACCGTTATGGCGTAAAGATATTGTTTCCAGTGTTGACTGCTAATTCCTCCATGGATTAAGACTTAAAAAAAGGAATTATAGTTCCACTATTTATAACAATTTGGTCAATTTTGAGATCTTGAAAGATATTGATTGGACTTGTGAATCTAGATCCCCTCGATAACCTGTAAGTCACTTAAAGGGAATAAATTTAACAGGGGAATGACGGGAACCCAAAAAGGTGGAATATACGGGACAGAGACTTTTTGGATCAACATCGTTTGCATTAGCAACGACATGTTTAGACAATTAACTCACACTGAATTACATGAACGAATTTGCTTCCTTTCCCATCAAATGAGGAAGGCAAACTATAACTTTACTTTCCGCCGCCATCTTCATCTCTTGCCTTCCGCTTCATGCAAAATGTGGAGCCTAAAATGAACTTATACAAGTAAACACTGTATACGTTACTAAAGAGTGTGGGCCCGAGATTTTTCTACGAACCGTTCCCTCTCGCTTTTCATTAGATTTTGTGTGTGCCGTTTTTTATAAGATTATGTATCTATGCTTTTTCTTTCATTTACCACGATATAGGGGGGACGACCATTAACAGAGTTTTAACCAAGCTAACTTTTAGGCAAGGAGGGAAGATAATAAAATTTAGTTTTACCAAACCTGTTTGCTGGTCTTTCTAACATATTGTATTAAGAGTAATAAGGTGTTTTGCAGTGATGTTTTCAAGCTTAACATACTTGAAAAAATATTATAGATTTATTTTAAAATTAAAACCATCTGAGGGATTGTGAAGAAATGGTTGTAAGTTGTAATCTGTATATTTTGAGAATAAATTTTTATATAATTTTGTGTAATTTTTATTATTTTATTTCTGTCTTAATTAATCTCTGTTTGATTTCATACTTCTATATACAATAAGTGGTATTAGAGCCAAGAGCCAAGTTACTAGAGATCAAAGCTAAGCCTGGGTTTCTAGTGGAACTATAAAGTTTTTTCTTGACGAACTTTTAAAGCGATAATTAAATATTATCACACCCCTTATCTCTGGGAAGGAGCAAAAATATTGGCATACTTCTGAATTGGAAGATTATCACTCCCATAACACATGAGTAGCAGAAATTTTGAAATACAAGGGAAGGAGCAAAAATATTGGCATACTTCTGAATTGGAAGATTATCACTCCCATAACACATTAGTAGCAGAAATTTTGAACTACTGAAATTGGGAAAATATTGCCTCATCTCATTACAGAGACCAAAATTTGGAAATTATTGCTCCCTGAAGTCAACGGGGGAGCGAAAATCCTTTAAAGCACATTGGCATTAGACGTAAGCAAGCGGACTTTGGCTTACAAAATATATATATATTTTTTAAATAGTGAAAAGAATGCTTGTCATTTGAATGAAAAGGTGGATCATGGGATTTTTTTTTTTTGAAATAATATTTCTTTCAGACAAAAAATACATTGGTTTTATAAAGGGGTGAATTTACAAATTATCGCTCCCATGAGTAAACGGGAGGAGCGAAAATCCTTTAAAGGTGAAAGCCCGTTGGCATGAGAGGTAAGAGGACTTTGGCTTACATTAAGCAAAATATGTATTTTTTTTTTAATGGTGGAAGAATGCTTCTCATTCATTTAAAAAGGTGGATCATGGTATTATCCTTTTCTGAAATAATAATTGTTTAAGAAAAAGAATAGATTGTTTTTATAAATGGGGTGAATGCTTACATGGTTAAAGCAGTGAAGGACTAAAGATCACATTGATTTTTAAAAGGTGGATCATGTCTTTTATTATTTAAAATTTGCTTAAGGGAATTATAAGGTGAACTTAGGTTTCAAAGTATTAAAAATTTATATATTTTTTGTATTTACTTTATTTTTTTGGAATTAAGTTTTGGTATATATTTGATTTTTATTTTAAAAACTTTGATTTATAAGTTTTGATTGGTTCGTTTGAAATAATGGCAAAGATCTAGAGTGTTAAATTTGAAGTAGAAAAATTAAATGGGAAGATAAATTTTGAGTTCTGGAAGCTTAAAATGAGAGATCTATTTGTCCAACAAGGAATGCAGAAAGTGTTAGTGGACAAATCAAAAAAGTCTGTGGATATGTCAGATGAAGAATGGGAGGAGCTAGATTCAAGAGCCCTTAACACTATATGTTTGGCCTGGCAAACGAAGTTTTGTTCAACATTGTTGGAGAAGAAACAACAGTTGGCTTATGGAATAAGCTAGAAAGCCTCTACATGACGATCCTTGACAAAAAGGATCTTTCTGAAGAGGAAGTTGTATACCCTGAGAATGGATGAAGGTACGAAAATCCCAGATCATTTTAATACATTCAATGACCTGATTTGTCGATTAGCTAGCTTTGATGTAAAATTTGAAGATGAAGACAAAGCATTTACCTTGCTCTGTACACTGCCTAAATCTTGGGATCCTCTCATCACTTCTATGTGGTTTAGTAACACAGAGACCTTTGATTACGATATTGTTGTTGGAGCTTTTCTATGTGAAGACATAACAGTTCAAAAACCTCGACGACAACAACAATGGTGGCTAAAGGTCGATCTAGAGAACGAGGACAGAGTTCAAGAGGAGCATCCAGATCCAAATCAAGAGTTAAAAAAGACAAGATGAAGTGCTTGTATTGTAATAAATCAGGCCATCTAAAGAAGGATTGCTAGAAAAGAAAAGCATCCAAAAAAGACTCCAAAAAAGAAGCGAACACAACAGAAATAAAATCAGATATGGTTGATGAGGTACTATTTGTTTCTAATGTTTCCAAATACCATCATGATCGGTTGTTAGATTTTGGTGCCTCTCACCATATGTGTCTTCACAAAAACTGGTTCTCAACCTACCAGTCCATTAACAATGGTATAGTTTATATGGGAAATGATATTTCCTGCAGGATTGTTGGGATTGGTATTATCAAGGTCAAAATGTATGATGGTACTGTGAGAACACTAACAGAGGTGATGCATGTTCCTGAACTTAGAAATAACTAGTATCTATGGGAGTTCTAGATTCTGCTGGCTATAAATTTGCAGTTCAAGGTGGAGTCATGAAGGTGTCCAAGAGCATTTTAGTTGTCATGAAGGTGTCCAAGGGCATCTTAGTTGTCATGAAGGCAAAAAGAATCGAGAACCTTTATAAACTTGACGGAAGTACGGAGGTAAATCATGAAGTTGTAATATATGAAGATGTACGAGACTCTTCTCGTTTATGGCACCAACGTCCGCCATATGAGTGAGAATGGACTTAAGATACTTGCAGATTGTAGGTTGCTTTCTAATTTAAAATCACTGAATTTAAAGTTCTACAAACATTGTTTATTTGGTAAACAGTCTAGACATAAATTTAAAACAGGAAAGCATGTAAGTAAAGGTGTCATAGATTACATCCATTTAGATCTATGGGACCAACCCCTGTTGTTTCTTATGGAGGATCATCATATTTTGCAACATCTATAAATGATTACTCTAGAAAGGTATGGATCTACTTCTCGAAAAGAAAAGGTGATGTGTTTAATGCTTTTAAGCAGTTTATATCTTTGGTTGAGAAGAGCACTAACAGTTCAATCAAGTATTTGAAAACAGATAATGGCTATGAATTCACATCTAAGAAATTTGAAAACTATTGCAAAGAAGTTGGGATTGAAAGACATAAAAACACAGTTTATACTCCCAAGCAAAATGGTGTTGTTGAACGCATGAATATGACTCTTCTAGAGAGAGCAAGGTGTATGCTCAATAATGCCAAGTTGCAACAAGACTTATGGGGGAGAGCAACTCTTACAACATGCTATCTAGTAAACTGATCACCATCAACTACAATAGACTATAAGATTCCATAAGAGGTATGGACAAGACACCCCTATGATTACTCAAATCTTAAGATTTTTGGTTTTGATGCTTATGCTCTTAATTCCAGGAATCAACATTCTAAGTTAGATCCAAAATCAAAAAGATATGTCTTTGTAGGAAATGGTGATGGAATTAAGGGATATAGATTGTGGGATCCTATCACCCACAAGATCATCATTAACATAGATGTTATATTTAATGAATTGTCACTCATTAAATTAGATGTGGTAGATGGTGAAATGAAACAAGTCCTATAGATTCATCGAATTTAATTGTAGACTCATTCATCTACAGGTGAGGAGGACCATGAAGACGTTCATGAAGAACCTCCTGCAGAAGATGAGGTTACAAAAAATTCCGAGGAAACTGAGGAAGTACCGCGACAAACTCTGTGAAGATCTACACGAGTCAAAAGTTTTCCTAAAAGGCATGAAGATTATGCTTCATCTGTTGCTTTGATTTCTATTGATGGGGAACCTAGTTGTTATTAGGAAGCAATGGAGGTATCTGAAAGTGCTAAATGGAAATTAGCTATGAAGGAAGAAATGGATGCCTTGAAAGGAACAAAACATGGGACCTGGTAGAACTTCCAAAGGACAGAAAAGTTGTTGGTTGCAAGTGGGTTTATAAGCTAAAGAAAGGTGTTGATGATAAGGTTGATAAGTACAAAGCGAGACTGGTAGCATAAAGATATTCTCAGAAGGAAGATATTGATTTCCATGAGATATTCCCACCAATCATTAAACTTGTTTCTATTCAATTAGTGTTAGCAGTAGTTGCTTTAATTGATTTTGAGTTAGAGCGCCTAGATGTTAAAACTGCATTTCTACATGAAGATTTAGATGAGGATATCTATATGAAATAACCAGAAGGGTTTGTTCAAAACTACAAAAAAAGGTTTGTTTGCAAACTAAAGAAATCATTGTATGGCCTGTAGCAATCTCCAAGGCAATGGTACAAGAAATTTGATTCATTCATGGTGAGCCAAAACTTTACCAAGAATGAGTATGATCATTGTGTTTACTTTATAAAATAGACATATTCATTATTTTGGTTTTGTATGTTGATGATATGCTTGTAGCAAACAAAAGCATGGTTGAAATTAGCAAGTTGAAGGCTCAGCTGGCTAGGACATCCGATATGAAGGATCTAGGAGCAGCAAAACAAATCTTGGGCATGGAGATAAACACAAACATAAAAAATGGTAAGATGTGGTTATCACATTAAAAGTATGTGGAGAAAATACGTCAGAGATTTGGTATGAATCAAGTGACACTAGTAAGTCTCCCTTTGGCTTCCCATTTTAAGCCTTCTTCAAGTTTGTGTCTTAGTAATGATGAATAAAATGAGTTTATATCTCGTGTACCATATGCTAATGCAATAGGTAGTTTGATGTATTTGATGGTCTCTACTAGACCAAACATTTTACATGCAGTTGGAGTTGTCAATAGGTACATGGAAAATCCAGGTAAAGAGCATTGGGCAGCAGTGAAATGGGTGCTTCGATATGTCAAAGGCACAAGTAATTATTGTATCACCTTTAATGGTTCAAGTGATGTAATCTGTGGTTATGTCAATTAAGATTTTGCAGGTGACTCGGACAAGAGATCCACTTCTCGATATGTTTTTACCCTTGCAAGTGGTCCTATTAGTTGGAATTGTCAAAGCTTCAAAACATTGTTGCTTTAACCACTACAAAGGTAGAGTATATATATGTTTCACATGCTTGCAAAAAGGCAATCTAGTTGAAAGGTTTGCTAGGTGACTTTGGAAGGTTTCAAAACAATGTAAAAGCTTTATGTGATACTCAAAGTGCTATTCATTTGGATAAAAATCCAGCTTATCACAACAAGACAAAACATATTCCTATAAAGTACCATTTTGTAAGACAGGTTATTGATGGAAGTGAAGTGGTTCTTGAAAATGTTCACACTCAATAGAATTGTGCAGACATGTTTATGAAACCAATCACATTAGAAAAGCTGCGGTGGTGCTTGGCTTCTCTTGACTTGCAAGAAATGTGATGAATAAATAATGAACAAGATATCAGGTAAATTGTTGTCAAGGTGGAGATTGTTAAATCTGTGATCACAACCAATTTACCATGAAATTGGATTTTGGCATCTTATAGTTCATATTATTGTTGCTTCAATTGAGATATGTTAGAATGTATAATGTATAATTAATTGGCCATTTTTCCATAAGTGTGTAAGAGATGCTATAAATTCATATAAGCCCGTAAAGACAAAACAATCTGAGCAATTGTGAAGAAATCGTTAGAAGCTGCTGTAATCTCCATGTTTTAGCAATAAAAATACCGATACTATTTGCGCCGTGGGATGTTTTCCCGTATAGGATTTTACCAATAAATCTTTGTGTCGATTTCGTAAGAATGCCATTGTTTCATTTCTGTCTTAATGGATCTTTGTCTGATTTCATGCTTCCGCAACACTGACAAGTTCGTTTAGAGTTATATGGCAGCGCTCAAACATAAAAACGAGTTCTTGAAATGGTCAGGGATAGTTATTTATTTACCGTTTCTGCATTCTTTTGCGTTTTGGGGATAAGATATGGGAATCCATTCCAAACTTATTTGGACTGGGCGAGTATGGATCTTCTACATATGTATCTGGCATCCCTTCTGGATAAAAAACCGTGAAGGTTCCTAACAGAGACATCCAAGAAGCATCCAGAAATGATATTCGATCGTATTATACGAGGGAAAGGTTCCATTGATAAAGCATATGTTAAAGCAAAAGGGGTGAAATTAAACCTAGAGAACGTGACACATGATTAAGAAAGTAAAGGTAATACATCCGGACACTTATTGGCAATGCAATTTCTCTTTTCATACACATACATTGTTGCATAATAGAAATTTCTATCTATATTCTATCCCAACTCATGTTAAAAACCTGAAAATGTTGGCCCATAAAACATTTTCGACAAAGTAACTAATATCATGCTTAAGGAATTCAATCCCATGTCTAGTACCTGTTAGTGTTAGAAGAGAATGCTGAAGGTCAAAGCATGCTCTCACTGCTTCCATTACATGAACATGAACGTGATATTGCAGCTGCTCCTTGAACGAACAAAGCAGTAAAACATACTGTGTCTGCAATAGAAACGCCAAAACATTTAGTAACAAAGAAAGGCAACAATCATCCCCCAAATAACACCACTTTATTTGACAAACTATCAAACAAGGGAAATGTTTTGAAAGATTGACGGCATAGGAAAAATCAATCTCTTTTCCTGTGATCATTGACTAGGTATGACAACACACTTCACACAATAATAATGAATATTCATTAACATTGAAAAAGGGAATGACACAACAACATTCGGAGCATAAGCAATCCTCACAATCCAAATCGCACAGAAATACGGTCAGAACCTTCAACGTAACATGAACAAAGAGACTAATTTTGTTGATAAATATTTTAATAAGATAATAATTCAAGATATATTTAGATTAAAAAATAATAAGCATAGTTGTTGCTAACTTAAAGTGTAAATTGTTCCAAACTTTTTTTCCTTTATGCAAATATCATTACGGATAGGCAAAAAGTCAAATCGCTCATCTTACGATACTTGAAATATGAACTATGTAATATGAAATATATGTTTGCTCAACAATTTCCAAAAATCATGATAATCAGATTTCATGATAAATTTCTGATGTCCACTTGGGATGAAAAAATTCTCTTTAACGGGGACTCTTCTCGCATGAACTTGTTGAAAGAATCATCGAACTCCATTTGACTTTTAGTCTATGTTTCATGCGCCTAAGCAATTCAGTTTGTTGATGCAAATTTCCAATAACTTCATTCCATTGATATCATTTGCCATTTCGGCAATGTTCAGAGAGATTATGAGATCAACTTCATCAATATGTTCTTAACCTTCTTTATTTTCTCTCGGAATTCTTTCGACTTAGAACCATGATAAGGTAGCGCCCCACTCTAGTTATGCCACGATCTGTCGTACACGATTGTTCATGCAACAACGATTATCTAACAAAACCTTTCGGGAGTTCCTGAACCCTGTATGCGAGATCTGTACAGTTGATATCTTCTTGAAATCGAAGGGTTTCCAAGTCTCTCAAATCTACAAATGATTCCAAACTGAAAATCTAATAAAATGATTAGAAGAACCTCTTGCTAATTCTTAAAAGGATTACACCAAAATCAAACAAAACTTAAAATCATTTTTTTTTTAATAATAGAAAACTGCTCGTTACATAACTTGTCGAAAATGAAAGGGAATAAAAATTTCAATATCCCATTGTGGTAGTGTCAAGAAAATTTTAGACTTTCATTTATATTCATAATCCCATGGCCTATTGGAATGATGGATTGGTGCACTGAAACAAAAAAGAGTCTCACTTAAATAAAGAAAGAAAATTGAAACATCACTACACAGAGAGTGTGAGAAGGATGAGAAAATCATCATTTGTCATGTCTCTACCCATGAATCTGACTAACAAAGGAGGACATGGATGATTTCTAGACTTCTAAATTTCATTCATAGCCATATTATGAATTCATAACACTTAAAATGCTTGAGCAATTGTATAATAAAAATACACAATGGAAATAAACTCTATCCACACACACATGGCATGCATATACAAGCTTAATCATCATAGGCATCAAATAAAAACATTGCATATTCAAATACAAGAGAATACTTAACTCTAAACAAAAAAACCCAAGCAACTAGTTGTGTAAGTAAAATTTTCCACCCAACCGTAGACACTCTATCCCAAGCTAGACTATGAGGCCACCAAGGTGAAAGAAACACCTATATGTTTCTTTCTCTAAGCCCACAGCCCATTTTTCTCTCTATGCTTAGCCAAATGTTCATCTAGAGCTCTACAAAAACCTCACTTAGCCATCACAGCCATGACACTCCTTCGAACTGTCCCAAACAACACAAGGAAGGCATTTACCTTCATTGTCCACAGTTCCTTTAGAAATCTAACCCTTATAGTGTTTACTAGTGTGTGCACTGGGAAGAGTCCAACCTATTGTATGTTGTTGTAGAACATCCTATAATGTTAATTAATGGTTTCGCAAGCATGCAAGAGCAGAAAAACTTGATGGGTAAAGGTTCCTAGATTCCCCAACCTTTATGTTCAACTACAACCATCTATTTTCCCTTGAAATCTGTAGCTCTGTCTCTAAATTTGAATTTATGGGTTACACATAGTTTGATAATGGTCATGAACAACAATAGGGATCTCTACATAGTGCAGATCTACATGAGAGAATGAGTGTTGACTCCAAACGGTATGAGATGATGGTGAAAAAACAATTGACATAACTTCTGACCATAGAAGAAAAGAACTTCTGACAACTCACATAACTGTCACAAAAGTGCATTGACACCCCCATGCTTCAATAATTGCATGAGGTGACTTTTCCCACCAACCTCACACATGCATTCAATGATAGGATTTAATAGTAAAATTGAATTAATTGGCTCATTTACAACACATGGCAGCAACTGGATGAGTTATGAGGTTGACACTTGGCACAGTAGAGGACTTAATCTTCCATAGGCCCCCCTTTCCTCTTCCTTTCTAATGGAATCTTAACACCTCTAGTGCCCTTTACACAAGCATCTTGGACCATTTCATTATTTTCCATCATAATATTTACATAGTTTCCGAGTTAGCATAACAAGCCAACCATACAGTCCTAATAAAAATATTTAGTATGATGACCACATGTGAAGAATAAGGGTTAGTGCTAGGACATATAACATCGACAAAAATAGTTCCTGAATGATGTTTTCAATTTCATTCTTTTGGGCAAAAGGATGGTGACAAGGACAAACATTGGGGGGTTGACTACCGAGAATTGAGGGAATGGCACGGTCATGTTCTCTACTAGATGGAGGTAAACCCTTGGGCACATCAAAAACTTGTTGGTGGTTGGCGAGAACCTATTGTTAGTTAGTGTGAATAGCCATGGGAGGGGTGTCCAAAACTTGGATGGCATTAAATTGAGCTATAACACGAGAGTGGCCCTTCTTCAACAATTTCTCCATGTTGTGGGAAGAGATAATTTCAAGTGAACCCAAAGTAATTCCCTAAAGGTGATGGGTGTGCTCGTGAGTGAAGTGGAGAAAAAGCTCACGAAAATCCATGGTGAGAAGATCTAAGGTCTGTAACCATTCAACCCCCAAAACGATGTCACATCCCCCCATGGTGATAATCGTTGACATATATCTTTAGACGGTAGTCCCCCGTTTGTAGTTTGATATTCTCACATTGGCCACGACATTTCATTGTATACCCATTGGCTATCAATATTTGGAAATTGGAAATGAGACGGATATAGCAACGGGTGTCTTCCACTACTAGGGGTTGGCTTTGATCAAGAATATTTTTCAATAATAACAAAGGTCAAGGCAATGACATATTTTTCAACACAATAATAACAAAGGTCAAGGAAATGACGCTTAGCCATGGCCTCCGAGGTGAGATTATGGATGTGAAATGGTGGGGTGGGAGGATTGCTAGAAGAGGGAGCCATGGGAGAAATTGTGCGAGGGGGAAAGAAAGAGCGCTTGGTTTCGGCATTGAGGCCCAATTCAAATTCACAAGCTTTCAACCAAGTGGAGGGTCACTGCATGACGATATGGGCACAAATTGCCTACATGAGGCTACTAATGAAACATACTCGAAAAAAAGAAATGAAGAAGTTTTCGACACAAATGGCCAACTATTCAAATGTTGTCATGCAGTCCACAATCGAACCTACTTGGCACAATTTAGTCAATCAGCCTAAATAATGAGTGTCAAAGGCAAAGCACTTATGAATGATCTTCACAAAATGGCTCCAAGGGACAAACAACAACAAGACTTCTAGTACCATTTCCACCATTGTCAGATTCACAATTTAAATATAAGACCATAAGTTTCATCGTTTGGAGCTCATCTTTAATGCCATGGACTGTAAAAGAATGTTCCATTTGAGTTACCCAACCTAAGGCACCAAAAGCCATCGAATTTGCACATGTCAATCTTCGAAAAATGATGCAATGAAGTTTTCTCTTTAAAGGAGGGAAACTAGTGTTCTGAAAAGAGAGAGAGAGTGCCCTAGTCGTTAGTGGCCACAACTTCATGATTGGAGGTGTCCCAAGGGGAAACATATCCACAATGTTAGGCAATAGTAGTTAGCAGGGGATGAGTGTTGGAGTGCTCGTTTCCTTGTGTGTTCATCCACCAGGCATGATGGTGCACCTCTTGGGTGAGTTGGCCCACGTAAGAGGCGAGAGTTGGAAGGTCAAGAGGCTAAGTGGAAGATTTTAGACTGGGTTGGGGAGGATTCTAGAATAAGGGTTTTTGGAGATCCTGATAAAGATTATGAGAAATATATTTCAAAACGATCAACGCAATGCAAGGATTCCAATGAGGTAGGTCACAAATAAGGTATTTCTGGACCTTCTTGACTTTGGGACCTGAATGTCACTGCAATGACAAAATTTCCAAATTCCTAGTAAATTCAAAGATGTAGGAATTTCATGTGACCTCCCCCAATGAATTTGCTCGTAGCTAGGGCAGAATGAAGAAAACTCACAAATAGGTTGCAAAGAAAAGTGTTTCCAGGTTTTCCATGGTTTTCAACTCAAAGATTGGCATGCACTATAGCTCTATTATATACTTGCAGGGTCCAAGAGTAGTACTCGACCCAATCTCTCAGGACACTGACTAAGAAGTATAAATCACGCCCTTAGCCTTACTACCTGACCACTCAAGTACACAAGAGCATCTTCTTGAGTGTTGTTCTTGATGACACTATAGCAACAAGACGACCGCAGGTTGGTTTTAGGTAACCTATGGGACTTCAATATAGGTGGAAGTGATTCCATTTGTAGATGTTATCTAATGTGGTACTACTCAAAGGGGTACCAATAGAAGTTACAGTGGTGTCCAACAAATGCACCAAAAGACAGTACAACGTGGCTAACTACCAATTGTATTCACTACGTGTATTTCTCTCCAGCGACAGGTTTATTCGTTGTACAACAGATCTCTGCAGTTATTTTTAGACGTCGAAACGCATCTCTTGCCTAGGGAAAAAATCCATAAATTCTTAGAGGCGTGTTGTCTTAGGATCGTGACTTTGATACTACTTATGGTGTTCCTTACCCCTGTAAATTGAGAATTACATAATATAAAACAATATTAACAATGCATTAAACCATAAACAAGTAACACACAACCAAAAATATGACACAATAACAACAAAATATGGCAGAAAAGAGCTTTCTTATTATGGTAACAATGTTCACAGGCCTCTTATGGTAAGATGGCCATTCACTTAAGCATAGCTCAATTACAATATTCTTCACAAAACAAATCATCGCCTTAAAGCTTCAAATGTTCAAAAACCTAAATACTTGATATGCCATTAAATGTTATCTCCTAATGGGGCTTAATTAATAAAGAGACCATTTTTACATTGATTGTTGAACACTAACTTATTCAGCCTTATTACAAAGTTATGGCCTGATAATATGTATGATTAATTCTTAGAGTAAGGCAAGTTAGGGTAGGACCCTTACAATTGTCCCATTATCGTGATGTGACCAAGAATGATATAACATATTTGACTTGGGATAACAATCCAAAGGACGATAATTTGGAGGATGGAACCATAGCATTAGAACGCTTGGAAATTGAACTATTGGGTGATCAAGATGATGATCAAATTCATACAACAAAGATGCCATGCTCAACCACCAACATGTTTTCAAATGTAGGAAATTTGCCTTTATCTTCACAACACCTAGCAATCCATGGGGACCATGCAGCAAATTCTCATATTCCACAAACACTTCCAGCTGCTCCTATTCCTGTACCTAGAACACAAGAAAAGAAAATAGAAGTTTGTCATGGAAAAAGGAAAGCTTAGTAGATAGTACTTTTGTATTTAATGTTTATTATGGCCTATTTTGTAAACATTAGATAAGTTAACTCTGAACTTTGAATTTTGAACCTACCTTTGAAGTTTAAATTGTTGATTGCATCTTACAACTCTTTGATAATGAATATGATGCTTTGTTTCATTTCATAGTAGATGTTATTTGTTAGAATTTGTTGGTGGCAAATATTATATGTTAAAACTTGAAGGTTGATGTTGTTAATGATTGATTATTTGAGGGCAATGTTATAAGTTATAGCTCCTAGATTATTGGTGTTATATGTGTACTGAAGCTTTCATGTTTTCTACAGCTAATTTGACATTATGCATGTTTTTTAATAAATATGCATCAAAATAATTAAAATACATATTATATAAAAAATGCTCCCAAAATGAAAGCTTTTGAAAATTTTGTTTTACTGCTCCCGCTCCCAGCTCTCTACAGTGTTGCTCAAGGATGAAGAATCATGACAAGGCATTACAAGCAAGAAGGAAGAAATAAACTTGTTTATGCTTTGAGAACCATAGTTGCCAAAATCAAAATCGACAATAAATCGATGAGGCAAAAGAGTGAAGAATTTGAATCGGATCGAGAAAAAATCAACAAACACAAAAAATTAAATATATACACATAATTTGAATTAGAAAAGACATTTTTTGTAGATATTCAAATAGCCATTACATATACTGCAAGCTATCGATAGTGGTCCAATAGATATCAAGGATTCAATAGATGCCCAAAATATATCAATTCTCATCCCCAAAATATATAAATTATCATCCATAAGATGAGTCCATAATGTCCCCAAAATATATAAATCATCATCCATAAGATAAGTCCATAATGTCCACACTCAGTCCACTGTTGAAATTTGATGTCGGCTGCCCCTTCACACTACACATTGCATAGTCACCTGACTCACAACTCTGGAGTCCAGACTTAGTACCCACCACTCACACGTAGTGCACAATGCATAGTGCATAGTCACAAACTCACGACCTCACTACTCGTGGTCACTACGCAAAACCTGGACGTGATTTGCCCAAGCGAAGGTTCAATGTGATTTATTATATGATGCCTATGGTGAGTGGTTCATTGCTCGACGCAAATGAATGAGAGACGACACTAGTCAATGAGAACAAACTTACAAAGCATCTTAAAGGGATAGGCAATGTAATGAACATAAATATATATGTAGACATCAATAAATAATAATATAATTGATGAAGAGACACATCCTAATTAAAAAGCATAACCTATCAACTATGGTGACCAATCAATACATATAAATATGCAATCCCATGACACTATAACCATTCATCTATTCTATCATCTATTCATTATTCATTTATATATTTGTCTTATATAAATTTGCATTGTCTCTCCTTATGTTGAATCTATGTCGTTGAGAGCAGGGAGCGAGAGCGAAGCGAAAAGTGAAATTTTGAAAAGCTCCCATTTTGGAAGCATTTCGGGAGCATTTTTTATTGAGTATATATTTTAATATATTTTGATGGATTTATATCTAAAAAACATGTAGGATGTTAAATTAGCTATAGAATACATGGATTAAACCATATAACATCAATCATCTAGTAGTTATAACTTATAACATTATCATCAAATGATCAATCATAAGATTGTCATCAAATAATCAACCTAGTATAGGAGCTTTTAGTATAGGAAAGATCGAAAACACCTTGAGAGTTCCTTGGGAGCGTACTCCCAAAACTGAGAACGTTTTGAGAGCAAGCTTTCGAAACGGAATAGAGGGATGGGACGCTCCCACACAACATAGTGTTAATATCTTTTAATAAATGAACGATCATTCATTTTATCCATCTTTCTAAGAAGATACAAGTCTTTTGAAGCCAATAGAACCTCCATCCATCGTAGACCCGTATAACCATTCATTAATGGAAACAAGTTTTAGAAAACAAATGTGAAAGAAAGAAGAAAGAAAAAATAAATTTACTTTTTCTAAGTACAATCAAATTCAAAGGAACAACATATATCTTAGAAGTTATAAAAGTAACCAAGCACTAATCTCCATTGATTATTTATTCGAACTTCGACCCTCGCGTAAAATAAGTAGAGTTCAAATTATTTATTTAATTCCTCGGGTACCATATGTATCTATACAATTTTTTCATGGAGGAATATGACTAGATATTTTTATTAACCAAAAAATCCAGAAGTATTTCATTATATTTTATTTGACATATTTAAGTAACTTATGCAATCTCTCTATCTTTGGTATCATTGGTTCCATCGTACCTTAAAAACAATATCCATAGTCATGAAGAAGGAGGTTCACTTGAAGTATATTTAAAGTAGGGTTGTATTTCACAAAGAGTCTTTCTCTTCTATACTTCATCATTATTATTAATTTTATTTTATAATTGACAATGATTTTGTGATTACTTCTAGCTATCTTAGGAGCCAACAATCTTATAGCCTCTACTTTCATCTTGTAGAGTACATCAATAGTTCTCAAATATTAAAGACAGAAACTAATCATCACATATCTTGTAATCAACATAAATAGCATATATGTAGGTACATAACACATAGCTTAAATGAATTAGATGAACATTTATTTTATCTTATTTCATCTATTATGAGATGGACAATATTATCTATTTATAGATCCTTAAACTTTGAGATCATGGATGCATTATGAAGACTTGAGGAGGGTTGCTTATTTATTAGAAATCTCATTGAATTGTAGAAGAAACTAGACTATATAAAAGTCCAAATCCATCTCCATTTGGGACCTTCAGTCATATACCTTTGTTAACGCTTAAATTTTGTACACATGCGACATTTTGGCTAATCTTACAAAAAGGCATCGTCAACAGACAACATGCAGCTCACCGAAGACATCTTCATCATATCCAAAAGATAAATTGAGCCTTAAAATGTCAAAATTAATCAATAAGAAAAATTGTGCAGCTAAATGCACTAGGAACCTGTGTTATTCGCGTGACCTACATATTCAACGACCCACGCGTACCTGTGCATATTTTCCTTCGAAAACCGTGCAATTGTCAAACGGCGAAACCACTTACTTTTGTGACACATTCAAGGCTCAAAACGGCTCTTAGCTCCAAAATTCGAATGAGGCTCTCACATGCTTAGAAGCATTCAATAGCCCCCCTCATGTACTTGGAGAACCGGTTCAAATGCAAGAGTGTTCATATTTGGATCTAGATGTTTCTTATCCTCCTTTGGCATATAAAAGGAAGCCATGAACATGCATTCTAAAGGAGAAAATCAAAGCAAAGTTATGCTACAATAGTTGTATTGAGAACTCATCTTTTAATCCACTTCTTACCTCAAGTTGGCATGCAAAATCTCCCTTGCTCTCTTCCTCTAAGAAGCAAGTGTTTCTCTATTGTTCTATGCTAGTTATATTGCAATTGTGTGGACAAAAAGGACCTCCTTAAGGAAGATTGTCGGTTTCCCTTTGAAGCCCTCACCTCCTAGGTGACACAATTATATTTAGCTAGACTATTGGGCAATCTACATTTGGTTTGACATACTCTTGTTCTATTTGTTTTTTTTGAGCTCTTGTTCCTTTTATTTCATATTAGTTTTTGTTTTATTTCAAGTATTTAGAGTTTGCTTTACCATTTGGAGTTTAGGATACTAATTTACAATTCACAATATTGGGTCTATTTTTTGGACAACCCCTTATTATTAATGTAATGAAAAGGGAAACATAAATCTTAGTGTCTTTCAAAAAAGTACTCTGTGTTATATTTATTTTAGAATCTAAACCTCAAATTTAATAAGGTGTAAGTTCAAATTTAATTCAAAATACAAATTCATTGTATTATATTATTCACTTTTTTTTGTTGACCTTAAATATTAAAAGATCACTCCTCATTTCACTTAATTACCCAATCCATATTTTATTAATAGTAAACTCAATTTACTTAACCATCACACCAAAATATTATTAATAATCTATATAAAAACTAAAAACTAAAATTTACCAAGTACAACCTTGATCACCCAATCCAAATTTTATTAATAATAAACTCAATTTACTTAACCATCACACCTGAATTTTATTAATAATTTATATAAAAACTAAAATTTAGTAAAGTACAAGTAGAAATTGGTCAATTACTCTCTTAATTAAAGAATTTTATTAATGATTAACTCAATTTACTTAACCATCACACCAGAATTTTATGAATAATCTATATAAAAACTAAAATTTACTAAAGTACAAGTAGAAATTGGTCAATTACTCTCTTAATTAAAATCTATGGGAGCACTTAAAAACAAGATCTAGTACACGTTCTTAATTTACGGTAGTTTGCCGATAGGCGACTCCAATAAAAATTTCATCCATGAATTACACTCTTAATTAAAATCTATGAGAACACTTAAAAACAAGATCTAGTACACGTTCTTAATTTACTGTAGTTTGCCCGATAGGCGACTCCAATCAAAATTTCAACCATGAAGGCCATGGCCGTCTTTTAATCTATGCTTAAGGATGTGGGGGTTGGAGATGAATTGGTTTGGTATATATTTTAATGAAGATTTGTCAAGCACACATATTTAATGGCAGAGATTTGCTGTGGACATACAACCTACCAAAAGTTGGTAATTTAGATATATATTATTCAGTTTAAAATATATAAAAAATATCAATGCCATGTCACAAATGTAAAACGTCAATAACGCTTGTAGTATTCAATTTCCCACTCAACATTGTAAAAATACAAAATAAAAAAATCGAAATAAAACATATCAGCCTTTTTATAAGTGAGCAACGGGAACTTTGAAAAATCCGAATAATATTTCGCATGGGAAAAGTTGATCCCAGTGACTGTACGACAAAAACTGGTCGCCTAATTTCCAACAATTGCTCAGCTGAAAGTCAAATAAGATTCACGTGTGATTTACAAAGCTATATTGTTGTTGATAAAAAAATCCGTCTTCTAAGCTCGGGTATGTCTCGTCTTTTCTGCGACACACATTGGACGTTTATATTCACGCCCTTTTGACTTTGAGAAATCCAAGTGATATTCATCATTGGATATGATGATTCCAATGACTACGTGCATTACACAGCCGTAGGATTAGTAAAATCCGGCTATGTCTTCTTTTTCTACGACACTCACGAAGTTTATTTTTCTCTCTAGCAAATTCATGAAGACTTCACAAACTCGTAACTCAAAAAGAAACAATATAACAGTAAGCCTTTGTTAAAAATCATCCCTGGAACTTAATTGAAGAGCACCAGTTCTCTTATATGTAATGCCTTGGATAGGCAGTGAATTATTGGATCAAATTTTGTTCTCTTTTTTATCACAGTGTCAGGAGGATGTGTGCTTTGGTTGTTTAATCGAGTGATTAGTAGCGACTAGCTTTTCTTTTATTATAATTTTTTTTAATAAAAATTGTAATTTGAGCGTATTTCATTAATGTTTAAAAAATAAATTTTATTAACCTTTAAGAAAAATTATGTCTGTTATTTTTTTATTTTCATTAATGTTGACTTTCACTTTTAGTCTTTACATTCTCTATTCACTTTTTTCTTTGACTTCTATTAATGTTACTTTCATTCTCGTTTTGAGGTTTTATTGACATTGATTTTCATTCTTTGTTATATATGGATTTATGGTTTTATTATATAGTGTTTCGAGGATGCGCCCCTGAGGATCGCGGGCAAGCTTCTATGTTTCCCATGCCCTTGGGATGGGGTGCCTATGAGTTTGAGCTCGAGTTTTTTTCATTGCCTCCAGCAAACTAGGCCTTCCTCATGGAGCAATGAGGCCTAACCTCCACCTCCTCCAGGGTCTTCATCTTCACTCTCGATCTAGCGGAAGATGTGGCTTGCTTATTGTTGATGAAAATGTTGAGTTCGCCCGTGTAGATGGAAAATCGATTGTTGGAACTTAAAAGCATGACAAAATACTCATGTAGCATGGAGAGCTTGTTTGGGCAATCTATGTTAGGTTGAGTAACCTTGGAATTATGTGGGGAAGTGACTTTTAAAAATAATTTATTAATATTAAAATATTGAAATTTAAGTTTACTAGGTGTAGAATAGATAATGAATGGGTGTATTGTTAAGGCATTCATTGCTTAAGGTTACTAGTTCCAAACTTTATGGGTATTAACCTTACCCAAAAAAAACATTATGCATTTAAATTAACCAATAACAAATAACTTTTATGCCAAGTGTGTTATTCTCTCCACTTTAGGGGGATGGAGGTGGATCTCTAGAATCCCAAAATCCAAGAAGTTTCATCATAGTCGTCATTAGTTAAGCAACACAACGATTGAGTAAGGTTAGGCAAACAGATTACCTCTGTCCCACAAGTTTATAGGTGGATGTGGCTTTCTCAAAACCCTAACAGCCTTGCAACTACTAACAAATTCAAGAACTACACAGAAGCTATTTAAATTAAACCAGATTGGAAGAAAAAAAAGGGGTTCATATCATTGGTGAAAATGTAGTTAGAAACCCTTGTGAGTTTAGACAGAGAAAATGGTGTGTTGGGAAGAGGTACAATGGCAACAAAAAAAACCCTCTTTATCGCAAGTTTAGCGAGTAAATTACAAGCTATGTGTGACTATGTGGATAGTGAAGTGCAAGCATGTTTCTTAATGGTTTGCAGCGACATTTAAAATCGACTGTGTTGTCGTCCAATCCAACTTCTTTATGTATGTTGTATTGCTTGTTGAAAGTTGGAGGATAACCAGTAGGGTCATCCATGGAAGCATAACTCTAAAGTCCATAGCAAAACACTCCTAAACAAGACAACACTATCAGTGGCACTTCTCTCTTGTATGTGTTGCTGACATCATTTGAGTCTGGCTTTCTTGTCCTAAGAACAAGTGAGTGTGGAAGTCTCTCACCAACTTGTAATTTCTACCCTCTTTTGTTGGCACGTCATCTTACTCAAAATTATCTAGTTGTATTTCGGTGCCTGCAATTACAATTCATGTTATACATACACAAAAATTCAATAATTTTTTCCGTCCAATAAGTCTTTAACAGAAATACAGCGATTTTTTTAATAAATCTAAATTTTGTATACTTCAAATAATGCTTCTAAATGCATAAATGAATTCAATGTCTTCAAATACTTAAAGTGTTATAATGTATTAAATGTCTTAAAGCTATAATAAATTTCATTAATAAAATATTCATAATATTAGAAAAAAAATTAAGTTAATTAATGAAAAGCAAAGAAGGAAAGAAAAACAACATTAATATAAAGAAAAATAAATGTGAATAATAAAAATTAATATTAATAGAAAGAAAATAATATTACTAATAAAATATTGATATTATTTAATTAAAAAAGATTATATTAATGCAATTAATAATAATAATATTAAAACATCAATGATGATTAATCTCCACTAAGACCAACTTTGGTTTATCAAGCCTTAAGAAGGATAATACTTGGTTTATTTTGAAATCTTGTTTCTGTGTTCCAAAAGCTTGTCAAGAAGCTTTCCAAGCTCACTAAAGTTTTGAAAAGTTAAGAGGTTATAAAGGTTTGTATTATTGCAAATACTATGAAACTCATATTTAATGTGGGTGTAAGCAGCGCACTCTAAGAGAAAGTGATTTGCATCCTCAACGCTTATAAACTCACACTAATGGCAAACTTTTACCATCCATGGAGTGTTAGGGATAAGCCAAGGCCTGTTTCGCTATGGAGTTCATGAGAGTTAGTTCTAATCTTGGCTATATTAATTTTCTTCCATGAACTAGTTACTAACTAGAGATACTTATAATCTTCCAAATTATGATTAAAATGACCTCCTTATAGTATCTTAATTTTCTCTTATCGCTAAATTTTCCTCACACCACAATTTCTCTTTAAACTTAGAAGTAATAATATTTTTGACATTATCAATGTTCTACAAAATGTCATTTTCATCATGCCCCAATGGTTTAACCAAGACATGGTATCTTTACACCACGACCGCTTGAGGCGTAGTTGTTCAATCTTCTTCCAAGATTCTCTTGAAATGTTGCACCCAAATATTTCTAAAAAATAAAAAATAAATTTAAGAAAAATAAAATAAAAAATAAACGATAGAAAATGAAAATTAATGTATTAAAATCATTTTAGTGATTAAATATAAATATATTAGATTAATTTAAATAATTGAATATTAATATATTAAAATAAGAATGGAACAACTTTGAACATATGGTTTCTTAAGTTTTCTAATTTAAAAGTGTAAAACATCCGCTTTAATGAATAGGAATAAACAAGAACTTTTTATAAATGAGTTAAAAATTAATTTGCTTCCTCTATCAAGTACAGACAACATTGAAGACCTATATTATAATTTTACCACAACCCTCTCTTATTCCATTAACAAGTTCTCAAGTGAAGTCTCGAGTAATAAAAGGAATAGAAAAGCCAACCCTTGGTATGATACTGATTGTAAAAATGTGAGGAGAGAGATTAAGGAAGCTCTTGATGAATCTCTTAAAATTAACAAGATAAAAAATTACAAAGCCCTTACTAAAAAGAAAAAAAAGCAGTATACTGACAAAAGGCAAGACAATCTCTTACACCTCTCTAAGACGACCCCTAAGAAATTCTGGAGGCAGATTCTAACTAGAAAAACTAAAGATAATAATAAAATTTC
>LPNX011014149.1:1144695-1161282 GCA_001517045.1 Pseudotsuga menziesii
AGCTGCCGCGATAAGACTTTACGAGAATGTAATTGCCAAGCTTAAAAGCAACGAGGGGTGGTCGAAAGATATTAAGTGTAATATCGGAGTTAAGCAAGGTTGCCCCCTCTCCCCTACCCTTTTTGGCATTTACATTGATAAGTTAGAGGGTTGTTTAGAAGAAGCGGGTTGTGCTGGTACGATCTTAGCTGGAATAGTCATCATCCTTCTTCTTTATGCTGACGATATTGTCCTTATGGTAAGGTGTTCTTCTGATCTTGATAAACAGCTTCGACTCCTCAAAGATTTCTGCTCTAACATGGGTATGACTGTTAACACTGACAAAACAAAAGTTATGATTATCAAATCCAAGAATGATACTTACGCTAATTTTATGTATGACAATAGCAACTTGGAGGAAGTGTCTTCTTACAAGTACCTAGGAATTGATATTCATCACAAGCTCAACTGGAACTATAGCATTAAGAAAAGGATTAACGGAGGGTGGAAAGCTTACATTGGTCTTGAAAATAACTGTAAAGCTGCAAACCTCATGATGTGGGATAAAAAGAAGCTCATTTTTGAAACTCTAGTCACTCCTGTCATCTTGTATGGGTGTGAGGTTTGGGGTTGCAGCATCTCTAGAGAATCCTGGAGAAAGATCGAGCAAATCCAGAAGCGTTTTATAACTTATAACCTCAAAATAAAAAACAATACTCCCTATCCTATTCTCCTTATAGAAGTGGGTCTTTCCCCCATCGAGAGCCTAGCTATGACTAGACTCCTGTTATACAAGAACAAAATCAATAACATTGGAGACCATAGACTCCCTAAGATAGCTTTAAACTCCAGCCAATACCACTTAAGGCTCAAGCGTGGGTGGTATAAAGATACCAGGTCTTGGTTAAATCACTGGGAGATCGATGAAAATGTTGCTTTGCAGAATATTAATAACATCAAAAATATTATTTTTTCTAAGTTTAAAGAAAAATTGTGGTGTGAGAAAGATCTCGAGGCTAACAGAAAATTAAGATATTATAAGGAGGTCATCGACCCTACTCTAGAAGATCAAAAGTATCTCTCTGTTTTGATTAGTTCTAAGAAAAAAATTAACATAGCTAAGATAAGAACGAACTCGCATGAGCTCCATAGTGAAACTGGTCGTTGGACGGTCCCTAAAACACCATGGGTAGAAAGGATCTGCCACCTTTGTGAGAGTAAGAACATTGAAGATGAAAATCACTTCCTCTTAGAGTGCCCTACGTACACCCACATTAGATCCCAGTTTCATAATCTTTGTTGCAATACCGACTTTCCTAGCCTTTTAGCCTGTCAAAATTATAGTAAGGTCAGGACGCTTCTTTCCAAGCTCTTTGAGCATAGAAATATAACTTTAAAAGCAAACTAATTAATTCTCTTCTTTAGGTCCGATAGACCAAAGTTTGGTCTCAGGGGACGTTAACCATCATCATCATCATCATAAAGAAGAAGAGCGAAAACAATTTAATGAAATCTAAAGGGAGAATAAAAATGAAGTGTTAACGGAATAATAAATCATTTATATAAAACTTATGTTCTACCAAGTTTGTGGAACGTGGTTGAGCATGGAAATTGATTCGGAGGATATGTTGAGATTACTTCTAAATTTTAGGTAAAATTTAAAATTTATCGAGGAGACAGATAGGGAGGTTTTTTAATTATTAAAAGTTATCAATTTTAATAAATTATTAAAAATATAAATTTCAATATATAGTATATGAATTTTTATTTTATTATTATTTAAATATTAAATAATAAATTTATTTTTGTGTAATATAATTAGTATAGATTTATTTTTAATCTGGATTTATCAAATACTAAGAAAGATTTAAATTGTTGAGTCGTAATTTTTTTTTAATTTTAAACTTAAGAAATTTGATTTCTCTCTTGATAGATTGAGGTTTAAGTTAATTTTTTATTTTATAGGATGATATAGATTTTTTAAATTACTTTTCATAATTTTTTATTTATGAGTTGACATGTATTTTTTTCATCATTTTTTATCTTTGGTAATGTAATTTTACGTTATGTTACCTTACGTGACAACATCTTCCCCATACTTGGTTGTAGAGGACCTTGCTCCTCTCGATGCAAATACCATCGTCGATATAATTTATCATATTTAAGTATTTGAATTTCACATATTGGGATCCTATTCATCAATAGCACCCTATGGCCCCCTCCTCTAGGCTCTAGCTCTTGCCTCTACCTCAAATCTCGAAGTTGATCCTCCAAGGACATTACTCAACACCCTACAATTTTAATGAAACCTCCTAGTCCAAGCTTTAAAATAAGGTAGAAAAATCAGAATGCTTCCCATGCTTAATAAATGATTTTGCTTGAGTGAAAGGGTCATTTTTATTAAGGTCATGATAGAAGAGTCCAACAATCAGTTTCACCAACATCAAGATACATACAGAGGTTGATGTGCTTGCTAAATGTCAATCTCATACCCTCATGCATGATAGAATCTAGTGGAAACGTTGCAATCCTAAAATCCTAAATGCAACTAACCCTGATGAATTTTGAATGGGATCTAAAATTCTACTTTTTTGCATATGAATTCTGACTCTATTAAAGACCGAATTAACAATCTAGAAATAGGGAAAGGGACCCAAATGCTGGATAGAGGCTTCTCCGAAACCACCACAACACAAAGGTCTACTGGATGATAGAAATCCATTGTTCAAGCTCCATTCATACATCTTGAGGAAGCTAGACTTCATGGTATCCTAGTTCAATGCCCTCATTCAAGTTCACTAGGGTCTCAATACTAGTGTCATCTAGGAAGAGGCAAAGCCATAAAGACCAAAAACCAAAAACCAAAAACAATATAGATGTAATGGAAGGCCCTCAAATTTCTTAATCAAAATTCATACATCTTAGACTCTGATTTAGACAACGAGCATTGATACTGAACCCAAGGCCACCAAGTTCCCTGTTTTTTTGGTTAATTTGCTTTCTAGTTTGGAGAGTCTCCTTAGAACCCCCTTTTGGTATTAATTTGTTTCTAGTTTGGAGAGTCTGCTAAACCCTCAAAGCTCATAGTTTGTAGGCTCATTGCTACAACTACAATGAATCTTATGGTGGTTGTTATTTTTGATAGCCTATTTTGTAAATATTATAATCAGACTTGTATTAGGCTTAAAACAAACTCTTTTTGGTCTTTTTTGACTTTCTATTTTGATAGCCTTCAAGTTTACACAATTTTAAACTTTGTATATTAATATAAATAGTGTTAAATTACTTAAAAAAATTACTTGATATTTATTCATTTAAATGTGTGATGTCTTGCCAACAGGGCATAGAATAGACGATGAATAGGTATATTGTTAAAAGACTCCTTGTGTAAGGTCATTGCTTTAAAACTATGTGGGTACTAGCTTAAAAAATGTGTGATGTCTTTTATATTAATAAATTGAATTTTAAAAAAAATAAATGTTCATAAAATAATAAATTGTGTTACTAAATTAAAAAACTAATATAGCCCCAAGGGGTAGCTTAGATCGCTGGAGTCCAAATCCAAAGACTGTTTGATGTTGAGGTTGGAGCTTCAATTCTCATGAATTCAACTCTATTGGTCCTTCGAGGTTAGCCTCCCAAATTGGAACTGATAGGGCGAGGCCTCTTTAGCTAGGCACCCTAGAATTATTATTGTGGATGTAACGAGCCCAACCTCTATTCTCAAGGCTCTAAACCACATAAAAAAAATTTAAAAACTAATACATATTTGTAATGTCTTTAATATTAAAACATTTTTTTTAAATGTCATAAAATTAAAAAATAACTTATCAAAAAAAATAAAAATAAAAATAAAAAATCATAATAATTATAAAACTCTATAATAAAATAAAAATTGACATAAAAGATAGGGGATTGAGATGAATCTACATTAATACTAATGTTGATGTTGGTAATGTTGATGTTGATATTGAGCTATTGAGTCTTTACTTTATAAAGAGATTAATATATATTAGCTTAGGTTAATTAAGTTCAACGTAGAATATTTTCTAATAGAAAACCTTGTATAATTTAAAATACCACAGTAAAATTGTTCTATAAATAAAAATATAGCATAATACAATATATAGAGAGAAATAGAAATAATAATAATAACAACAACAAACAATAATAATATAATATTAATTAGTGAAAGTTTGTAACTCTTCATGAAGAGTTGCATTAGACACCCTTTAAATAATTATATATACGGAAGCGTCTATCTTGTAAATCATTACTTATCTATCATACATTACATTTTTACTTTCTAGTTAGCCATCTATGGCTTTTCTACGTTACTTGTTTTGGTTATTCGATTATTGAGGAACTTTGTTCTTCCAGTGGTATCAGAGCCTTGCTTGGTTGATCTGGGCCTTTGGCCTTAATTCTCAAACCTTGTTTGATTTTTGGCTTGCAACCTTATTCTAGGGTTTTCCTAAAAAATAGGACCTTGTCCTTAAAAAAATTCTCTGGCCATTATCAAAAATCTCGTTAAAAAAAATATTATTCTGCTGCATACTTAAGGAAATCAAAGATCAAAAAGAAGAAAATGAAACAAAAGAAAAGAAAAAAGTAAAAAGTAAAAGAATTAAAAAAAAGGGGTCACGCGTGGTTTCTTAATAAGTGGGTTTGGGTTTATTCTCCAACAACAAACAAGAATTGAACCTAGGTGGGGAAGGTAACACTCATTCCTCCCAACCACCCAATCTACACCATTTTAGAAAACTTGAGGGGGAAAAAATATTAAAGTGCATAATAATTGCTACAAAGAAGCAATTATTAATAAATAATATTAATATTTAATATTTAATAATTGTAATAAATTACAATTATTATATACAAAGGGAAAACAGAACAAATCAAAATCAGGAAGGAAGACAAAGCTAAAATGAAAGAGACAGATTTTAATAGAACAGAGAAAAGATTTCTCAATGTTTCGACAAAAGCACCAATGACCATGCTGAAAGTTAATGGGGTATTTGATGAAAGTCCAATTGTCATCGCTATTTGTCCATCCAACAAGAAAAATTTTATAAACATTGATGTCGCAAATCAAGTACAAGTTCAAGAATCAATCAAGAATGAGTCAAACGAAGATCAAATAAATGTACCATTACAAATCAATGATTATCATTTTGCAGCGCAATTCATAGTCGCAGCTATAGACCATCTCATTGCCATAATGTTGGGTTATAATTGGTTGAAAACACTAGGAACATTCTTCGTCAATGCAAAAAAGAAGTGCATCACCTTTTTCCATGAGAAGAAGAAAATAACACTACAGGATTTCTCCGTGGTAGTTCCTGTATCGCAAACTACAAACGAAGAATCAACTAATGGACAATATGAAGAGTTAAAAGAAGAAATAAAGCTTTTAAACAAACTCATCATGGACAAAGACAATGAATTAGCGCAAGTCCAGGAAAAGTTAGGAATTCAAGTATCTGAGTTAAGTCATCATCAACACCAAAAAGAAAAACTTCAGCAAGAGTATGATGACATGAAGAAGACACATAAGTTGGAAATGACAAAAATCAACAATGTGTTATCTAGCAATACAGAAGAAATTTTTTGTCTGCGAAATCATAACAAAACACTGATTACAAATATTAAAAAACTAAAACACAATAGTAAGAGGGAATACTCCAGTGAAGACCTCAAACAAAGAATACTAGAAAAACATGAAAAAAACCAGTGTAAAAAGAATATTATTCAAGAACTAGAGAAACAAATCAAGAAGTTAGAAAATGACAAAAAGTTGCAAGATGGAAGATTCGAAAAGATTCAAAGTCATAACAATCTACTGTAGAACAAAGCATCAATCTAGGAAGATGCATCCAGAAATCAAGTCAAGGAAGTGAAGGCAAACCTCGCCACAACTCAAAAGAAAGAAAACCAAACAACACATACGTCTTACAGACATCCCAATTATAATCCTCATTTTGACCAACTACAGGGTCGAATTGAGCATTCACAAAAGAGTTATGTTGACAAGCAAACAATTCAAGCAAATACCCTTTAAATAATTATATATACAGAAAAGTCTATCTTGTAAATGATTACTTATCTATCATACATTGCATTTTTACTTTCTACTTAGTCATTTGTGGCTTTTCTACGTTACTTGTTCTGGTTATTCGATTATTGAAGAACTTTGTTTCTCCAAAAATTTAAAATAAAATGTCACACTCACATCTTATTGATCTCAAAGCCAATTATCACATAATCATTTTATTTTAATTTTAAAATATTCTTAATATAAAGATCTATTTATTTTGTAGGCAAACCCAATAAGGTATATAAGCTACTCAAGTCTTCATATGAAATTGATTATTTTCATTTCTCCTTGTTGCAAAATAAGTAATCTTTTTTTTCAATGTCATTCTATATAAATAACTATAAAGTTATTTCACATTAATAAAAATATCACTCATATATACATATGTTTATATGATTTATTTTGAATATACATGTCATAAATTAACATTAATGCCTCTCAGCTTTCTTAGGATCACTAACTTCCTCAATTTTCAACTACACAATTGTATTTTGTATACACTTGAGAATCAAAGATTCCATACTTCCTATTACAAGGTTTTTCCACATGTTTTAGTTATAAATGAAATGTAAAAGAGAACTACCACAAATTTATCACCATTTAATATAATATTAATATTCCTATCCCACCTACCTTATTAAGCATATATTTGTTTTGATTTTTATCAAATTATTTTCAATATGTGTTTAAAGCATCAAGGTGTCTTTAAAGTCCATCTTTAAATTTTTTTCAATAATAGAACAACAATGCAATAAAACAAATAATGCAAAAGGTCTTCGAGACCATCTTGAAATGTTTTCCAATAATGCAACATAATGTACATAAATCAACAACGCTATGAGACATAAAATAAAATAAAAAATCACATTTTAATATTATTATTATTATGAGTATTGTCAACTCGTCATAATTTTTCAATAAAACAAAAATGTTGGAGTTAATGTTGTCGAACCCTTTTTAAGCCTAGAATGTTCTGTAAGGGAAGCATGCCAAAACTTGGTTTACCAACTCTTTACCTCTAAGAACTAGCCTAGAATGTTATGTAGAGAAAGCATGCCAGAACTTGGTTTACCAACTTTTTACCTCTAAGAACTAGAGATGTAGCCACCCTGAATGTACGTGGTATGAGTCAAATGGTGATGTCCCTTACCTTAAACAACAGGGTGGATAGGATGGATGGTTCTTATCTTAGACCTATAACTTACTTTTTATGCCATATGCCTTAGTGTAGTTTTTTACTTTCTCAATCCTTTATCACAATTTTATTGGAGGCAACATATAAAGGAGAATAGGCATCCGTCTTTAAAAGTGTTACCTGTCGTTTGGGTGAGGGCATGAAGTTGATGGATCTTTTAGATGCATTGCATTATTAGATATTGGCAACTACATGCTAATACAAAATCCAATCTATCATCATTACATCAAAGTCAAATACTAATTTTGAGTCTACACCCTTAGATAAATTTAAAAAACATTTAAAAGTACTAATTTTATTTTGGAAAAATAATGTCGCACTAATACTATTTGTTATCTACATGTTTACCAATTTTTGTATTATTATTCAATCATTTAGGCATATACCTTGTCATTTGCTCAAAAATAAAATGTCAATGTAAGAAAAAATCAAAATTAAGTTAGTTTGAAACATTTTCAAATAATTAAATTTATATATTCCTAAAGGAGATTCAATTTCCTATGTTTCATAGTTTTTACTAAAAGCAATATTCATTCATTGTGTAGGTATGTATTTGTAGTCACCCACCTCTATATCCTCTTTTGAAATTCAATAGTATATATACTAGCACAACCATAAGTAAAGTGGTTGGTGAACACCCATAGGCGCAACCAGCCACTTAGTTTTGTGGAGATAGCTAGTTGTACCCAGAGTAGCTGGGTGCTTTTAACCTAGTATGGGGAGATGTGTAAAGTTACTTAACTTAAAGTTATGTACCAAAAATAAAAAGTAATAATTAAATTTTTTATTTAAAATATGGAAAAACCTGTTATAGTTTTAAATTCTCATCGTTTCGGACTTTTTATGTGAGTCCATCATTAGGGGATCTCACCTTGTTTTTTAGATGATTTTAATTAAAGCCCAAAGAGTGAGTATAAATATAGACATGTGTGATGTCGGCTCAATGTTCATGTAGCTGCCTTTTTATTTTATTGATTATTGTTTTCCAAGTGCCCCTTAGTTTTAGCCCATCATCCCAATTAAGTGTGTTATCTTGTTTTTCTTGAGACAGATGTTTATAGATATTCCGGTCTCACCAATGTATACTTTCCCACATGAGCAAGGTATTATGGGTTATGTTTTTGCAGCGGGTGTGTACATTGAGCGAATCTGGGAATGAGATTCATGTCTTGGCATTGTTTGAGAAACCAAAATTCTATAGACAGCTTTGCTCTTTTTAGTCTGAGACTCTAAAAAGAAGTGAGTCTGACCATGCATCCCTTCCATGGAGGGACTTGATAACAAAGAAATCTCACCTTGGTTTTGAGATGATTCTAATTAAAGCCCAAAGAGCGAGTATAAATATAGATATATGTGTGTTGTCTACTTAATGTTCATGTCGCTCATAAACTAAAAAATGAAAACCAAATAAAAAATAATTAAAAAAATCCATATGAGCTCATAAAATAGAAAATTTAAACCAAATAAAGTCATTTTAAAAAGAAATAAAAAGTCATTAAAAAACCATATGGGCTCATCAAATAAAAATTTAAAACCAAATAAAAGGTCAATAAAAAAATGACACCTCAAAAAATTGGATGCCTACCTTAGGATATATCTATGGTGGTTGTTAATTAAAGGCTAAACATTAAACAAATTACCCTTATAGCTTTTAAATATTATCTAAGATTTTGAACTTGCTTGAGTAGATCAAGAAGAATAACCAAAGTGTAACCAGTATAAACACACGATTCATTTAGGAGTTTTTTTTCATATCAATTTTAGTTTTTTATAAAATAATATTTTTTATATGCTTATATTAATTAGATTAATGTTTACTTCTTTATTATTTTCACTATTATTATGTTATTTTTTTATTTTTTTTCAACTTTTTCTTAAAAACATACTTCATTAATATTTAACTAAAAGTTTGGATTAAAAAATTAAACTTATATGAAAACATACTTCTTTAATATTAAAAAAAGAGTTTATGTTAAAAAATTGAAACTTATTTGTTTTTAACTAATTTTTTTTTATTAACACAAATTCTTTTTGAAAACATACTTCTTTAATATTTAAGAAAAAGTTTGTATCAAAAATTAGAAACTTATATGAAAACATACTTCTTTAATATTAGAAAAATTTATGTTAAAAAATTGAAACTTATATGTTTTTTAAATAATTTTGTTTAAAAATTTAAAACTTATGTGAAAATATACTTCTTTAAAATTAAAAAATTAAAACTTATCTAACATAAATCCATTTTTTTAAGTTTTACTCATAAAATTCAACAATATATGTTATAATTTCTTTTTAAGGTTTTGCTCATAAAATTCAATAATATATATTATAATTTCTTTTTAAGGTTTTACTCATAAAAATTTAATAATATATATTATAATTTCTTAATAATATATATGTTATAATTTCTTTTTATTAATATATAAGTTTTTAATTTATTTTTTTAATAATTTCTAATAATATATATGTTATAATTTTTTTAATAATTTCTCAATAATATATATATGTTATAATTCCTTTTTATTTATAGTTGCCAAATTTTTAATATATAAGTTTTTAATTTAGTTTTTTATTATATAAGTTTTTATTCATTCATCTATTGTATATTTAATAATATTATTTATTGTTATATT
The DNA here is from genome assembly GCA_001517045.1 of Pseudotsuga menziesii. Lineage (NCBI taxonomy): Eukaryota > Viridiplantae > Streptophyta > Pinopsida > Pinales > Pinaceae > Pseudotsuga > Pseudotsuga menziesii. The sequence continues at coordinate 1,154,600 of LPNX011014149.1, forward strand.
TAATATAATAGTTTTATTTATTCTTTAATATTATTTATTCTTTTATTTAATATTTACTTTTATTTATTCTGAAATTACATTTAATAATAATTGTTTGAGTTGATTTACATTTTCAATTATATTTCTCATCACAATGTGTATAATTAAATTTTATTTTAATTTTTTAACATTTTTATAAATATACAAAAGGTTTTGTTAAAATTAGATATTATTACATTTTTTTTAACATTTTTCTTAATAAACAAAAGGTTGTGTTAAAATTAGAATATTTTCATAGATATATATTAAATATATAACATTTTTAAATGATTCTTTCCAAATAAATTAAAATTTTATTTTATATATTAAAATATTAAATAATTTAACTTTTATGAATATGACATATTAAAATTCCAATCCATTGTATTTACGACTTCACCAAACTAAATAACTATCCTGGTAAGGGAAAGTACATCCGAATAGTTTTAATTAAAGGTATGCCGAAAATGCCTCAGTATTAAGAACGTTCCTTAGGTTTGCAACCCGAAGAACTCGACTCAAGTTTGATTGTCCACGCTGGAAATCAAAATTCAATTATAAAAATGTAGAATCTTGATTGTGCAAGATCGTGTTTCTTACACGGCTGGAGATATTTATTAAAGTGGCAAAGAACTCGACTAAAGTATGATTGTCCTCGCTGGAAATCAAAATTCAAATCTAAAACAGTAAATCTTGATTGTGCAAGATCCTGGCATCTTACACGGCTGGAGATATTTTATTAAAGAGGTAGGTTATTAATATTTTTTTTTACATCTGTATTTTAATGTGAAATCAGATAGGTTATAATTATTTTTGTTTTAGAAATTTGTATTTTTAATTTGAATCAAGTTATAATTGTTTTTTGTTTTAGAATTTTTTTAGTTTGAATCAATACAGTAGTAAGTTATCTATTTTTATTTTTTTATTAAAATCCGTTATTTTAATTTGAATTAAGTAAACTTTAAAGATTATAATTGTTAAAATGGTAAGTTAGAATGGTCTTTGTTTTGGAATTTTGTATTTTAATTTAAAATAAATTAAATTCATTGAAAATTTTTGAAGATGATCAATTATTGTTAGTTTAATTTTAATTTGAAATCAAATCAGAATTATTAACAAATTTTGAAGCTATTCAATGATCCATTAATTTAATTTTGAAATCAAGTCGAATCATTGACAAATTTGGAAGATGCTTAACTATTCATTATTTTAATTTTTATTTGAAATCAGATCAGAATAATTAACAATTTTTTAAAGTGTTCAATTATCCATTATTTTAATTTGGAACCAAATTTTGAAAGGTGTAAAGTTACCCAAGATTATAATTTTTAAGTACAATTCCAATACCAAACCCATAAAACCAAAACTTAAAATACTCACCCTTTTCTCATACTTTAAATACCGAACAGCCCCCGTTTAGTTTGTTTCATATTGAACGAGGTCAAGTACACTGCACGTTTCTCTTCAGTTTCATAGGTTTGCACGAGCAATTCTGCTGGAGGTGCTTAGTAACTTCAATATGTTCGAATTGTTGTCTTGGAGTAGTAAAAATAATACTTATCAGCTGTAACGTATACAAATCAGTAACTTCAAGACTAGGTTGAAGTTTTTACCATATGAAGTTATCCCCTTATATGTATGTACGTACAACCTGCGTACGATCTGATTTGTTAAATATATGGTAAAAGGCGAAACAGAAAGGCTTACCTAAAGTGAAGGACGGCACAGAGATTTTATGGAGATTCGGCTGGAGCGCCGAAGGAAATCTTCAATTCCAATAGATTAATCACAGATCTGATAATCACATAGTAATGCGACCAAACCCATACTTCGCTACATTTCTGTAAGTACGTTTGTGTTCTAAATGCTAAACCATGCTTTGCTGCACCTTTGTGTTCTCTTCATAGCGTTTCGTCTTCAATTTCTAAATTTTCTGATTTGCTTTCTAATTTCATTTCAATTGCTAAATTTCTGATTTGCTTTACTGTTCCATTTCCATTAACGTTTCCTTTACAATTGCACTTTAGGATTTGATATTACTCATTTTACCTACGACCTGTGTATAATATCTAGCTTAGCAAACCAGAGTATTGGCATACTTGTGAAATGAATTTGTCTAAGCTCCGTATTCATAAAATCAATGCAAATTAAAGCAATACAAATACAAATGTGTACTTAGACTCGAGGCATATAACGGGAACGGATGTTCAACGGAGATCGTTGCAGATGGAGTAAAGTTCTATAATCTATTTAATTAATAAAGATGTATTTTAACATATGTGACAAAAGATTTCACTCACTCTGAATTTTCCCCAAATGTCTGTAGGCGCTACGAAGATTTAAAGATTTGGTTCGTTAAATAATACCTCGAAGGAAAAATAAAAAGCTTTTCAAACCAGAGAATTTAGTAGGCGTATGGATAAATCTTCTGTACAACTCGACTGAAGATTTGATGTTCAAATTTTCATGAGATCTTTCTCACATGGATACGTTAAAAATGAGATTGTTGCGACGGAATAAAACTCTCTTTAATTAATAAAGATGTCCTTTAACACCCTGTCAAAAAAAATGTTCCGCTCACACTGCATTTATCCCCAAATATTGGTAGGAACGACGAATATCTAAAGATCTGATTTGTTAAATAATCCGTAGAAGACAAAATGCAAAGCCTTAACAAACCAGAGTTCTCTAGAACCCAAATTGAAATGTACATGTTCCAGTTTTCCCGAGCTCTTTCTCACATTGAATCCGTTAAAGATGAGATTGTTGCAGATGGAATAAAGCTCTATGTAATAAATAAATATCTCCTTTTAACATCCTGTTATAAAAGACTCCGCTCACGATGAATTTATCCCCAAATATTTGTAGGTGCTACAAAATTTAAAGATCTGGTGCTACAAAACGAAACGGCTTACCAAACAAGAGAATTTAGAATGTTTGTGGTAAATTTTCTCAAAACCGGGATTCGATACATTTTAAAAAACAATATTTGTTAGAGGTGACAAACAGATGATTATTTGGAGGTTTGAAGGTAGGAAAAATTGTGAAAAGAAGAAATAAGCAGAGAGATTCAAACCCTGAACTGATCGAGTTCTTTCTCATCAGTTAAAGATGAGATTGTTGCAGATGTAATTAAGCTCTCTGCTTATTTCTTTGACATTCTGTGACAAAAGACTCGAATTTATTCCCAAATATTTGTAGGTACGAATAAGATTTAAAGATCTGGTTCGTTAGAAAAAATGCAAAACGAAAAGGCTTATCAAACCAGAGAATTAAAGAGGCAAAACGAAAAGGCTTATCTAACCAGAGAATTAACAATTTAATAGGCTTGCAAATTAAGTCTTCACTAAACCTGGATTTGCTGTATATTAAAGAACTTAAAAAGCAATATTTGCTGAACAGAAAATTTAGAAGAAGTTCGGAGATTTTCAAGATGAGGAGAAGAAAAACGTTAAGGAAAAATAAGCAGAGAGAATCTAACCATGAACCGATCGAGCTCTTTCCTATCGCCGATGAGGATATTATCATTGCCAAGCACAGAATATTTGGCGACGACATGCTGCGACTGCGCCAATTGCGCGTCAATTCTTGAGTGCAGATCCTTCGGAGTGGCAATGCGAAGACACTCCAGATGTGCCGACAATAACTGCTCGTAAAGCGGATGCGAGACAACGTCAGCTTTAATCCTCGCGCTTTGCCATAACGCCGCATGATCATCTCCCTCCCCTCCTCCGTCTCTATCTCCACCTACCCCTCCGCTATCTACAGGCTCTCCGTTGCTATTGACTGCATTGGCCGAATGAAGATCTAATAGCCCCCTTTCCTGGGCAGAAGAACCCGTGGTCTTAAATTGCGCGGATAATGCCATAATAGACTCGCTCGGAATTTCTCCACCAAGAAGTTCTACCCTTTCCCTCCCCTCCTCAATCTTGTCGCTCAACAAAGGCCCGGGCATTAGCCACCTACTGGACAGTGCATTGGCGGCGGCCGAGCTCGAACCCCCGCTTGCCGGGTTCTGAAGCTTCAAGAAACTACAGTGAATACAGTCGCCAGAGCCAGGCGCACAGCTACACCATTTCCCGCCCTCTTCCACTCCCTGTTCTTCGTACTGCTGCTGCTGCCTGTGCTGTCCCGAGACGGCTCTACTGAGCCAAGTGTTATGTGCTCCAAGCTTAACGTTATTATCACTCGCGCTGCCGGATTCGCTCATAAGAGGAAGCACAAGCATGGGCGCCTTATCTCCACCTCCACGCTCACCGCCTCCTCCCAATGCCGCCTTACCGGACGACGATGAAGAGGATGCTTCCGTATACCCCAAGCTTCCGTATCTCAGCCTAGGAATCGGAATTTCCTCCTTTTCTTCCTCCGCGATTCCCAATTGACCAGCCGGCGCGGCTCGCTCCGAATATCTTGTCCCTCCTCCGTCCAAACGCTGCTCTGAAAAACGCGGCAATGGCATGTCGTGAGATAGGCTGTGGAACGCCATGGCTAATTCACACAGTAATTTTAAAGCTAAAACACCAAAAAGGATTCAAGGTACCTCCGCTAACTTTATTCCGCTGGGCCGAATTCTTGGAATGCCGGAGGTTCAGGCCAGCAGCGTCCAAGTCTCCTGCAACTTCCGGCGGCGGCTTTGTAGAAGAAAAGAGCGAGTTGCAGAAGAGAGAAAACCGCTTCCGCTCAGATAATCCTGCTTTCTTCTGCAAGTCGGGCAGATACCACTTGTTTCCCACCAATTCCCCGCTTACACTCGTCAACAACCCAACAGCTTTACCGTCGGGACCACAAAACCACTATCCTACTCCACTACCTGCTTGCTGCTTGCTGTTCTAACAGCAAACCGTCTGCCGGCCGGCTAAAGAACTTAGCAGCCAAAACAAAACCCTGACGACGACTTTTGCTACCGTTTAGGTTAGAATATATGTATATATTATTTCCCAGTTTCCTTTAATTGGCAGTTTCCTTGCTTGGACGGTAGTTGGTTAGTCGGAAGTGAAAGAAAGTGGAGCACCAAGTCTAATCAGGCCGTAACGTGGCCCCAAAATATTTGAGACTGATGTGTGATGTGAGGTAGAGAGAGACAAAACCTGTGACAGATACTTCACGTTATCAAAAATATTGTAAAAGTACATGTGTATTTTCATACTTGGCTGATGGAACACATGATGACAATTTTTTCTGCAAATATTTAATTCAATTTCGATGGCTTCATTTCCCAGTTCCCACCAATATCACGCACAGAGTTCAAATTTAAGCGGTAACTTTCATCAACTTTTTAGATGGATAAAGTAAAAACTGGAAACTATATACACAAGAAATTGCTCACTTTGATTGACTGAATTGAATGAAATTCATTGGAACGGCCGTACCAAATTAAATTTGATTAGAAATGACCGTACCGACTTATTGTCCAAAGTTGGGAAATCTTTGGTGAATAAGTTTAATTTGTGTTTTCTTACTAATGTGAATACTGAAGTTCAAATTTAACAGGAGTTCAAATCCGGTGAACTTTTGATTTTAATGTGAATAACAGGCTCCGCATTATTCACGTTGAAAAATATAAATAATTTCATTTAAAAATTAAAATAAAATAAAATTATGAGCATTATTCACGCTTAAAAAATTAAATATATAAAATATAAAAGAAATTACTTTATTTTTAACTTAGTTTAAATGTTATAAGTTTTTAAACTTTTCCTTTTTTGCGTTAGTTTTTATTGAAGTTTTTAACTTTTTTTTATTTTTTGGGGGTTTGTTTATGATTTAATATAATAGTAATTTAAGATTTAATTTTGAAAAAGCATATCATAGTTATTAAAGTTGTGTAATTTGGGTGTTTAGAGATATTTGAGATGTTCAATTTATTTATGCATTTTAAAATTTGATTTACATATTTTAAAATTTAAAATTTAGATTTTGAGAAAAAATAGTTGACTTGATTAAGATTAAAAATCACCAGAAAACCAGGGGTGGCAGGTGTGGGGAGATCTTATTGGATCTCGGAGAACAAATTGAAAAAACCTTTGCTTGGGGTTTGGGCCACAAGACGAACAATGAAGCTGAGTGGATGGCTCTCTTGTAGGGTCTAGAACTTTTGGACACTATAGATTCCTCGAGGATAGCGGTTTTTGGCTCCTCGAGGATAGCGGTTTTTGGCAACTCAAGGCAAGTCATATACAAAATGATCAATGGCTACACCTTAGAATCCATCAAGTGCAGAAGGCTGTTCGACAGAACCACTCCTCTCCTTTCGAACAATTATGAGTTTTATTCACATCCTTCGAGCAAATAATGCCTCTGCAGATGCCTTGGCTAACTTAGGGGCCTCCCTTCCCCAAGGTCACTATTGTTTCAATGGCTTAGACACAAGCTGCAAACCCATACCCTAATGTTTCTAAGGTTACACTCCCCCCTTTACTAACCCACCCCACCTCAAATCTTGTTGCAATAATGGTTATGAACTATGGTTTTAAACATGCTCTTTGCCTTGGCGACGCGTGGTTTCCACTCACCTCCAGCTCCTTCTCGATCCTGCCCACCTTAATGAACCATCCCCTCCGGATTAATTGCTCATTCAGAATACACGCTTTAGGTCTTATCCAGCTCTATGCAATGGCTTCTTCCCAAAGTTTCGTTCACCCCCCCCCCCCCCCCCCCCCCCCCCC
>LPNX011014149.1:1161343-1215204 GCA_001517045.1 Pseudotsuga menziesii
TACTCATGGGATCCCTTGGGAGTCCTTGCCTCTTATTAGGGCTTTCGTTAAGGAAAAGCTAGCTCTCGCTGTGTTTTTGATTGCATCTGCTCTTCACGAGCTGTTGGTCCTTCGTGGCATTCAGTCTCTGGCTCTGCGTCCAGTGTTCTTACAGACGGGGATTTTCTCCTTGGAAGCAACACTCTGACCTTTGAGTGTAACTATTCTGGGTGGAAGGAAGGAGCGATTGGAACACTCTCTTGCCGTAGCAGGAAGGATTGCGACATTCTTCAACAAGAAATTACTACTTTCATCTCAGCTTTCGGTAATCTGCCTTTCAATCTTAGTTTTATATGCTTTGGGCAGGCTCACGAGTTTACAGTTTCTTATAGAGATTTTCTCAGCAGTTTTTCTAGCCTTAACCTCGCTAATCTCAATTCTAACCACAAAAAAATGGACCGTTTAGGTGAAAACGCAGGTCTTGCAGACCTGAAGGCAAACCTACGACATCTTTATGAAATGGTGGCTATTGGAATCATGGACAGTAGAGAGACAACCAAAGAAATTAAAAATCTTGTTGATGTGGTTGGTTACACATCCTATCAGATTAGCAACCATGATACCAGGATTGATGATACTAAGATGAATTTAAAGGAAATCATGGGGAAAGTGGACCACATTCAAGAGGACCTCCCGCATCTGGTTCAAATGAATCAAGAAAGTCAAGCACATGAAAACCTTCTACGGATAGCTCAACACATGGAGGAGGAATCGGTCACTCAGCCCCTAGGGCACCCAGGCAACCCTTAATGAGTTTGATAATCAGCTTATGTTTTTTTGCTTATTTCTTAATCAACAGTACATTCGGGTATATGCTACCTCTGTCTTTAATAGTTATGTAAGAACTATGTTCGGCATTTTAAGGTCAATTCTTTGGCCTAGTTTTGTCTTTTCTATTTCAGACCAGCAAGAACTACTCAGAGGAAGTTTTTTGTAATGTATGGTTGTGCACAGCTTCTTTAATATTAGACCTTTTTATAGTTTCTGTTAAAACAAATCACCAAAAAACCTATAACATTTAAAGAAATTTACTTTCTTATCAACTTTTATTATTTAAGTTGACATAATGGCTTTAACTTTGATAATTTGTTATTAAAATGTTTTTTTAATCTAAAATCTTAATTTTTAGTTAATGTTTTTTTTCTTTTTTGTTAATCAAAATTTATTTAAAGAAATTAAAATAATTTCTGGTTTAAATGTATTTTGGTTCTTCTCTTTAAATAAATTTATAATAACTCTCCAAAAACTTACTATATTGCAATTTTTTTAAGTTTAATTAAATTTATAGAGATATAATTTTAATCTTTCACATTAATTTTAATGATTTCCTGATAGTATCTTAATTTTCTTTTAGCCTCTAAATCTTTCTCATCCCACATTTTCTCTTTAAACTTAGTTGGGATACTATTTTTAATGTTATTGATATTTTGTAAAGTGGTTTTTCCATCAAATTCCCAAAAGTTTAACCAAGCCTTAGCATCTTTATACCATCCTTTCTTGAAAGGTCACTGTTCTTGAGAGGATTTTAAAGCAATTTTAGGAAGTCTTGGTCTACCATGTTATTAATCTTGTACTTTTTTTTTTCAAAGAAAAAATTCGTAAATATTTTATTCACATTCAGCAGATGGCCCAAAAGGTCCATTATACAAAAAAAAAACCAACTATGAAGTTGTCATTACATACAGATATCTGCCTCATGAAGAGCACAAAATACCATTATCATATCCAAAATCTGACCCAACTATAAAGTTGTCATTACATACAAGAGATTACCTCATAAAGAGCATAATATTTACCATTACTGTTCAGCATAAAATCATCAAGTCTGATCATAGCAAACTTTTTTTCATCATTCCTGATAAATCAGGTCAGATCAACTATGAGAAAAGGTGATCACAAGCAAAAACAGCCGAGAGCATAACTAGCTGGCTGAAATAGTCTCAACAAGCAAGAACTGTAATCAAATGCTGGAAAAAAAACATCACCTAATAAATTGGCCTTCCATGCCATCCAATGAAGAAATTTCATATCCATTTCAGCATCAAATAAGAGGCCAATCAGCCCACATGTCATGCTCTCAGTATATTTGCTTGAGAATCACCAGTGGCAAGATGAAGCATATTAATTTCGGCCAGAGCATCATATATCCAGGGTGGAACCAAATAAGAAAGGAAGTTGATCACGTCATTTAATCCAGAAATGCCCAAGCATTAAAATCGCCAAAGATAACCAGCAAAGTATTCACAAGAGACTATCAGAATAAACAAAATGCATGTAGCCATCAACAAGATACAGTCATACAACTGCAAATCAAAAGCTCATAGAACCATTTTAGAAAACCTGAAAGGTTTCCACAATTGCTGCGCCTCTCTATTCACAGATACTCCAAGATCCTTCAAGAACGCTGCCACCTGCTTTAGCCAGAGTATCTGCTTTGTAATTTCGTTCCCTATAAATGTGTTTGAAAGACACATAAGCAAGACTGTCAGCTAAACATTGAACATCTTGAAGAATCATGGCTAATTCAGTATTTAGTAATCGATACTTACCAGATGCCTAGTTTATGACTAACTGGGAATCCCCAAATACTTGAATTTTATCCAAATTATGTTGTCGAGTCAGCCTAAGAACAAGTTTAAGTGCACATAATTCTGCATAATTATTAGTGCCCAAGCCTAAACCTGCTTTGAAAGAAACATAATGGATATCAGATATGAACAGTATACCACCAGCCCCACAAATCATTGGGTCCCCAGCTGCAGATCCATCAAAGTAACCCCATGCATAAGTTTTATCAATTTCTTCCACAAAAATTGATCTGAGAGAGACCATAGGTAAAGACTGTGGTAAATTCTTCATCATACCCAAACTGTAGCTTGATACCTGTGCAGGGGTTGTGACAAGATCCTCAAAACAAGACCTATTTCTTGCTTTCCAAATAAACCAGAGTACAATGATAGGTAAAGATTTGATAAGAACCACATTTGATATAAAGCACCAGTTTTTAAAACAAGCAAACAGGGAATCTCCATACCATAAATTATTAAGTTTCAAATGATCCTCAATAATTGACCAAACTGATTGAGTAAAAGGGCAATCCACAGCAATATGAAAATTGGATTCACAGCTCTGTTTGCATAAAAAGCACCTTCCAGGACCTTCTCTACCCCTCGAACAGAGAACATCCCAGGTCAATGCTTTACCAAAGAGAAGAAACCAACTAAAAATTTTAGTTTTTAGTGGACACTTCATCTTCCAGATGACCTTCCACCACCAGATCGAATCCACTTCTCTATTCATAAGTTCAGCATAACCCTCTTTAGGACAATACTTGCCGGTTTTAGATAAGTTCCAGACAAGGCAATCGGCTGCAGCAGAGAGTCTAATATGGCTAGACTTGAGAATGGCAATATATCCATTCCTAGCAGCAATCTCATGAGGGTCAGTAAATCCAATAGTGTCTGCAGATAACCAATTTTGAGACATCAAACCAGACATACAATGAATTCCAATATCAGAAATGAATTGAAAACCAGCCAAATGTAATCTATCTAACATAGGAAATGGAAGAGCATGTCTCCATTTACATCCAGACCACGGATCTAAACCAATACGAACATCCTTGCCATCACCAATCTTCCAGTGTACTTGTACATCAAGTGTCTAGTCATACCAATGCTTTAGGTGGAAAAAGTAAATTAATAATTCACTTGAAAATAAAATGTTGTGGTGTAATAAAGATAGTAAGTTCAAATCTTTAGTTTCTTTTTAATATTGTTCGTAATAATAAAACATTATTTCATTTATTTAACAAATAGATATATTTATATTTTTTATTAATTAATTTTTAATAAATACACTTTCTTCTTTACTCTCTTGTTTATAATAGTAAGCAAATATTTATATTTTAAAAAATGTCCTAAATAGTAGGTAGATAATAAATAATAATAACCTAAACCTACCCTGTCAATATTTTATTTCTGGTCACAAATACATATAATGTTTAATAGTGATCATTTCCTCTGGACAGTTCCAACACTTTTCATAAGCTAACTTTTGAGTGCCACTTTATGACGATTATTATTATGGTTCATGAATCCCTTAGGAATAATAGCGAGAGGCGTAATGAATATTGACTTTTCAAATTAAAATAAAATAACGTGTTGTCTACGCCACCTTTGCCGAAAGTTTAAATTTTAACCCAATGCGTTATTCACGCAGTAGCAGGTGTGCATTAATTAAATAAATTGCGAGAGTAAAATAAAAAGAAAATAAAAAATAAATTAATCCATTTATTAGGGAGGCCGTGCTTTGAATGCCATCCATTCGTTGCTGATAAGAAAGAGAAGACTTAATTTCTCATGCTGACCGAGAATTGAGATAAATACCCCGTGCCCATTCCCTCCCTCGGTAGTTGCGTTTTATTTGTCTGCCACGCGTAAGTAGGGGACCATATTAGGCTCCGCTCCGCTCTGCCACACACTTTTCAACCACAACAACTGTTGCGAGTGGCGGCGCACCATGGATCGACGCGCATATGCTGGTGAGTACGATGCGTTGTCCAGTTTCTGCCTATAGAATCCTGACATTTGGCGCTTCCTGTTGGCGGGGAGCTAGAACCTGCAGCTCTAAAGCCCGGTCTCGGCCAAAATTGACAGCTCATCTCCGGGACCACCCAGCATTTTACCAAGTGTGCACCGTGGTTCCCTCATCTAGCCAAAATAATGGTTGCTTGTTCAACACGTTTGACCGCTGGCTAGCTAGCATTTAATGTTTCGCATCACAAACGGAGTTAGAAACTTAGATACATACCGGTTGGTCGAAGATCGAGGGTGACGTGGACCACGACGCCGGCAATGGCATGGCGTGGGAAGGTCGATCCTTTATGAGTAAGTTTCTTGGCGAACAGTGACAGGTCACGTCCTCACTTTCTTGATGTCCAATCGTGAGAAAATTGGGTAGCGGGCCCACTCGACCACCGCCTTTGCCCAAATTCGACGACATTGGTTTGTCGTTCTCTCAATCATTGCCCCACCAGAGAAAAGGAACAGGTTGGCCCCAATATTCTCTTTATAATGTCAAGAGACTGTCTAGAAGGGAAGAACATACTAATCATGATATGACCTTGGAGCCACAAATAAATTATTTATATATACATATACATTTGAAAGACGGGGCCTTGTCAAAGACTCTAATGAGTATATATCTTGAAAGGGATGAAGTTCATTTTAAATTTGATAAATACCAAATGCTTTTCGTTTTGTAGTTTTTTTTAATTGTGATGTGTTTTCCCCTTACATTAAAGGTCGACATCCTGAATTTTTATTTATTTTTCTTTTTATGGTCTTTTCCCTTATACTAGAGGTCGGCATCAACTATGGGTTTTCGGGATTTTTTACACTTTTGAATCCCATTTTGAGCCAAATCTAATGAAATCTCATTAAAAAATTAGTTCGAAATCGTACCAAATTATCCAATTTTGTTATAAGAATATCATCATTTTAACATAAAATAGTTTGAAATCATAAACACTTATCCAATTTTGTTATAAAAATATCATCATTTTTATATAAAATAATTCGTTGTTTTGTAAATTTCTAAAAGAATGTGGAACAAGTATGCAAGAATTAATATTTTGAGCCTAATCTTAATGAAATCTTATTATAAAATAGTTTGAAATTATATTCAGTTATTCAATTTTGTCATCATTTTAATATAAAATAATTCGTTGTTTTGTAAATTTTGAATTAAAAAATATGAAACAACCGTAAAAGAATGTGAAATAAGTATAAACATCGTTTACAATATATGTTACGTTGCACTTGTATCCAGGGCACTTTCAAGTGTACCCTAGGGAGAGAGGGACAATTTTTTCGTCCAGGAGAGATGTTATCGAGCAATGGTGGTCATGGTTGGGCCCTTTGGTCATCCTTTAGGGGTATTATGGCTTAATGGCACTGTTAATTGCCCTTTATTGGGGTTTTTAACATCAGGGTTGGTGTCCAAGGTCCTCAAGGGTTAACCGTTGGGTCACATGGATCCATAGCTTGTTTATGTGTTCTGGTGGCCTTTGCTTCAACTATGAGACATTCATCTCCCTTCACAGCCACTTTGGACACCCTCCTGGCCTCTCAAATTATTGGCGCCTACTCTCCTTGGCCTTATCTCCTTAAAGGAAGACATCCTCTATGCTAAGTTGTTTTCATGCTTTGAGGAGGGCGTTGAGGGATTTTACAACATTCTAGGGGTTAGACGAGGTATAATGCCTTCCCTCTTGCTCACTCTAGCCTTTCGTTTAGAGTGATTCGCTTATTTGGGCATGTTTTGGCGCCTGAAGGTACAAATACCCCAAGTAGCCTACCTTAGGCTATATTTTATTATTATTTTCTTTTAATTTTCGGTTGACATTTTATAATTTCGGATTGACGTATTTTAAGGCATGTAGGCCTCGATATTTTGTAAAAAGTGAGTGTGAGATCATATAAATAGATCTCCTCGCTTCCATTCTAAGACATCATTTATGGGATAAAACATTATGTTACTTTTTGCCCTTCTCAGGGCTCTTGGAGTGATGCACACCTCTTGAGGAGACTTATTTTTCTAGTTTAATGGAAATCTCTTGAAGGATCTTTTGTTCTTGCTCTTTGCTAAGGTGATGCTATAATTGCTAGCTTTACACATGCACAAGGAGGTATACATGCTCTGGTCTTGATTTCTCTTTGTTAAATGTTGGTGGATGATGCTTGTTTATGGTTGAATGGTAGCCAGTAGTGTTGCATTTTGTCTAAACTAGGTCATTTTCATCCTTTTGTCACCATAGTATTGTGAAGGACGTCCTTTAGAAGGAGTCCTTAGAAGCTTGGGCCTTAGGTCTCTAAGTTTTGCCCTAGCTAGGCTTCCTTTAATGAGCCTTTGTGTCTGTTGGAGAAGGCCCTAGCTTGGCAAACTTTGGAAAGACCTCTCAAGAGGAAGGTTGGTCACCTTACTTGATGCCCTAGGGTTAAGATAAAACCTTAAAACTCTTGGCTTTATTCTCATACAATTTTCCTTCAAATCTATTGCATTTGTATGTGTAAATTTGCATTTTCATGGTAGAATTAGGGTTAGAATTAGGTCTGAAATTTTATGTTAAAAACCCTAGAAAAAAAATTCGTTTTTTTGGCCTTCCTAAAATTTCAGCCCTCTCTCCTACAATTTCACCCTACCTTCCTTGTCCCTAAAAACCCAAGGTCAAAATTTTAGGAAGCTTTAAAAACCTAAAAACAGTTAAAAAAAAACCTTAAAAAATAATAAAAATATTTTTTCGTGATTTTTTTACCTTCCTAGAATTTTGGACCTCCGTCCTACAAATTTGGATTTCCCTTTTTGTCCCTAAAAACCCTAAGGCAGAATTATAGGAACCCTAAAAATTCCAAAATTCCAAAAAACCTAAAATTTGCCCTAAATTCCTAAAAATCATACCTAAGAATGGGGACCTAAATTGCCCTCCCCTCTCCAAAACCCTCAACCTGCTTCTTAACTCATTGCTACTTTGTGGCATCCCACCTTTCTCATTACAACAATCCTCATTTACACCTGCAAACACAACAAATACATCATTGGTCAGTGGTTAGACAAGTCCTAAATAATGCATACATTGTTGTTAGAACTTTTTTGTGCAAACACTTGTTATATTTATACATGGACTGCCTTATTGCCAAAAGAATTGGAAGGTGACTGATATAAACTTGTTATTGTATCTTTATTTAGTATTGGTTGCCTTACTATTTGTTTACCAAACATATTGTTGTGATTGGGAAAATGGATATATATAGACATTGACTGGATCCTTACTTTGTTTCTTGACTACCCTACTTTTGCATACATAAAGTAGTTAGTGTACTTTGAATGTTTGAAATCAATATATGAATATATCCTTAAATGGTTAATAATTATTGTTGTCCTAACCACTAATACAAGTACTATTGTAAGAATCATTTATATTCTTGTTCTTCATTGATGATGAATGAGTCCACCTAAATGCTATTGGTCAGACTTGAAATTTAATGCTTCTACCCTTTCCATTGGATACACTTGTAATGAATGGCATTTGGAATTACTGAAGTTGGTATTCTAGGTGTACTCACACCGTAGTGTTTGTATGTATAGTGTGTCCTCTTCATTCCTTGGGTTGACTCCATTAAGGCACTAATCATTAACCCTTCACAAAAGAAGTTATTCTTTGGTGTTTGAGTGTCCTTACAGACTTGCAATTAGGGCTCTTCCCTAGGAGATTATGACTTCCAAAGAAGTTTGGAGAAGTTGCTAAAGTGACAGTGGTCACTTCCTCCTTCATATGCTTATCGGTGACTAGCCCTGCTAGTTCATTCAGTAACAGTATCACTAAAAATTCAAGAGAATTGACATTAATTATACATTGTATGATTAGAATCATCCCTCATTTAATGACAATTAGAATCATAATTTTGACAAATGATTTGAGGAAATTCATAACGTATTATATCGACATTATATTTTCCATACATATGTTGTATCATTTTACATAATTCATCCATAACAAATGTTCTTAATTCTTTGCTACTTAAACTATACTATGAAATATATTTACCTATGTTCCTCAAAGTTTTTAGTTAGTGCATCTATGACATAACACATGCATTCATGGGATATTAAAGAATAATGCTAATTTCATTAAAGAGTAAGGAATATTTTTAAAAGTCCTTTTATTAAACCCATTTTCAATACACATTTCCAATTAAAACCCGGTTAGATATCGTATATATCAAATTTTCCATGACATTTCCAAAACCCCTGTTAAATTCCCATTGTTATTACGGTGACATGACACAACCCTTACTAGCTTTGAAAACATTCCAAGGTGAAATCTAAAATCGTTGTATGAGTACATATTTCAAGAAGTATAACACACCTGTGTACACATCTTTGCTTCACATAGTGTAGTTATAATAAACTTCAAACCACCTTCTTTTTTTTCAGGAGAAAAAGACAGTTCTAACTTTTATAAAACTGTGTCTAAAAGGTCGACACCACTTAGATACAAAATGTGCCTAAGTCTGTAGAAGCTTAAAAGCTGAATCCTTCAGAAAAAACAGAGGTCAAATAACTTGGACATACAGTCTCAACATAGTTGTCCATAAAACAAGACTACAAAAAATCATATCATCCCTCATAAAAACAAAGATTACTGTAAAACTAATGTGCCAGAATTCAAAGGTATATCTCCCATAAATTCTTCCCCGCAAATCATGCCGGTCCCAATACCCAGAGCCTTCTTTGATAGATCATCAGCTTCCATATTGTATTCTCTATAAATATGTTGAGCCTGCAATTTGTGAAATGAGCCTTAAGAGATTTAACTTGAATCATCCAATGGTCCAGTTCTATAACATGTATATGATGCTTTTCGAGCATCTAGTCGATGATAACTTTGGAGTCCCTCAAGATCTGCAAGTCCGATACCACCCTCAGATTAGCAAAGTATAGCAGACCCCAAAGAGCAAGAAGTTCCGCCTTTGTGTTACAGCCCCTACCTGCATCCATTCTAAGCTTGAAGGTGGAAGAATTTTCTAAACATAAGAGCATCCCAGCCCCACACATACCATCTTTGGCTGCTTCGTCAAAATATCCCATGTTCCCAGCCTGGATAATTGGGCATGCTTTCACTGATCTGCAAATCTAGCCACGATTGCACTGCACAGGAAAATAAGGAGAGGAACACACCTTAGACAGAGTGGAGAGGACAGACACCGGAATGTCCTGAAAGATATCGGCATTCCTCAAACACCAAACTTCCCAAATCAACAGACAAATAATCTCTGGTGGCATTCTAAGTCTCTTAACCCAAAATTCAAAGTTCTCCATCAGTGACCGAGAGTCCCACTGCCAAGGTTTCTTGAGTCTGGAGCAGAGACCGCAACCAAGTTTTTTGCATAAAGGAACAAGAGCCAAAGATGTGTTCCGCAGATTCAGTGTCAAGATGACATAGAACGCAAATACCAGGCCCACAAAAACCCAGTGATTGAAGAGCATCCCAGGTCAGGATCTTCCGATTGAAAGCAAGCCAAATGAAAAACTTAACCTTACCAGGTATCTTTGCTTCCCAGATAGCAGAATGCCACCAGCTACAGACTGGTTGTACAACCTCCTTAAAGAAATGGATATAGTCCAAATCATCTTTTACTGTCCCAGATTGGTGGTTCACATCCCGATCATAATTTAAAATAAAACCTACATTATAAAGGGATTCCACGAAAGAGTTACATTCTCATGTCAGCTCCACAGGAATACCCAGATCTAACGAAGATAACCAGTAAGGAGTAAATTGATTCTTAAGGACAAAGATATCTTGAAGGGTCATAAGATGCTTCTCATGAAGCCAGACCAGCAACAAATTAGAAAGAAAGGGCCGATCAATGCCCACTATTGGATCGATACCTATATAAATGCAGTTTCCCTCCCCACTTTCCAAATAAGATCCTGATTAATATAAGACAGACTAATGAGGAAGCTTCTCCAGATCAACAAAGGAGAAGAGTGATTGTGGTTATCTCTGCGGAGCCACAATTCCAGAGGAAGACTGTACAAATATTTGGACTTTATGATGGTTCCCCACAAACCTCTATAATTAAGCGCCCGCCACATACTTTTAGCAACTAGAGTCGTATTGAAAATCTTCAAGTGCTTGATGCCCCAACCCCCCCCACAGTTTAGGACGAGATAGAGAAGCCCGACTAGCCAAGTGAAATTTCCTACAGTTCATAACTCTCATCCATAGGAAATGGAACATGATATTTCTCAACTGCTGAGTGACACGATCCGGAACAATGTATAAGGAAAACCAGTAGACAGGAATTGACTGCAGCACAGAAGTTACTAGAGTAACCCTCCCTCCAATAGAGAGCCATCTCGACATCCATCGATTCACCTTAGCTTGGATTTTTTTAATAAGCCAGTTCGAATCGTTCACCCGATAATCATTTGGCTTGAGATGAAAACCAAGATAGGAGAAGCCATCCTCAATTGGCTTACAATCAAAAGAAAAAGTCTGAAGGATAGAATTGATAATGTTATGGGAAATGTTGTTTGTTCCAAAAGCTGACTTCTGAGAAATGATAGTCATCCCCATAGCCCTACAGAAGAGGTCAATTAAATATTTGTAGTGCATCCACTCCAAGCGACTACCATCACTAAATAGGAGGACATCGTCAACAAATAAGGAATGAGTAATAGAACAGGAGCCATTAACTTTAATACCCACTATTTTTCTATCTCTCTTCGCCTGTTTGATGATGAGACTCAACCCCTCGATAATAAACATAAACAAATAGGGAGAGAGGGGGAAGCCCTAGAGAATTCCCCGAGAACCTTCAAAGTAAGAGGAGGGAGAACCATTGACCAGAACTACATAGGATGCACTAGTCACACAAGCCATGATCCAACGAGCAACACTGAAGGATATACCAATCTGTAAAAGAATTAGATGAAGCATAGACCAGTTTACCTTGTTGTAGGCCTTCTCCAGGTCTAATTTGAGAATGATAGCAGACGATCGTCGAGACTTGATAGAGTGCAGAGTTTCTTGAACAATTCCAATAGCATCCAAAACTGCCTGTTCAACAGAAAACCAAACTGCTCCGGGGAAATGCATTTTCCAAGAACAAGCTTCAGTCGCTCAGCAATGATCTTAAAAATCAATTTGTAGAATAAGTTACACAAGGAAATGGACCGATATTCAGAGAAATTCGTTGGTTTATCAGCTTTAGGAATCAAGGTGAGGAATGTTCTATTCATCTCTTCCGAAATCATAACTGACAGCCGAGATTCCTCAATAGGCTTTACCATCTCCAGCCCCAACATGTCAAAGAAATGGAGGAAAAATTCAACAGTCCGGCCATCAGGCCTTGGACTTTTGTCTTTGGCAAAAAGTTTCAAAGTCGCTTTTACTTCCTTCAAAGAAATAGGGTTGTTTAGGGCCATACCATCTGCATTACCAAAGTAGGAAGGGAAGAGCTTAACAATCTTTAGTTGGTCCTCAATATTACTGATGCCCGAGTCTTTATAGAGATTAGAGAAGCGTTCTCTTGCCACCTGCTTAACAGAATGCTACTCAGAGACCATGGAATTATCAAAGTCGGTGGCTTCCCATATCGAGTTGCTGATGTGTCTTTTGTTAGAAAATTTGTGAAAGTACCGGGTATTTTCATCACCAGCAAATAGCCATATGGCCCTGCTATTTTGGTGTTGGGTTTCTTCCTTGTGTGTGAGTATCCTGAGTCTAGAAGTATGGAAATCCTTGATTTTCGACTGAATACTCTCCGAACAGGGATCATGCAAGAGGTGATTTTCCATAGTTAGGATATCCAATTCCAGCAAATTGATGTCAGCATCCAGTTTGAACTTCATTTCCTTCTCCCACCGAAGAACGAGTGGTTGAAGTTTGTTTAACTTGTATAGAAAGACTTTTAAGGGATTCAAATGTACAGGTGTCGCCCCCACGAGCTGACACCACGATCTTCTCACAAAATTACCAAAATAGTCTTCGGAAAGCCAAGTGGGATTCAACTTAAAAGGATATACCTTAGGTGAGTGATCAAAATCAATTTGCAAAATGATGGCCCGGTGATCCGACACCCCTGTAGATTGGTGTCAGGATCTGTATTTTCCAACCAGGTCGTAGAGAGCCTCTGACATAAGGAATATGTCAAGTCTCTTGGCAATGACAGAGGTTCCAGCTCTTCTGTTCGTCCATGTAGGGGATAGAACACTAGGAGCAATATCTAGAAGCGTGGCATTGTCGAATAAAGAGAGAAAGAATTCATCCATAGGATCACAAGGGCGTCCCTTCCCCCAAACCTCATCCAAAGACCAGGTAAAATTAAAATCTCTCCGGTATCAAATTAGGAATATTGAGAAGGCCATTGGAAATAGTCGTCTCCCAAAAAAACCTACGCCAATTAATATATGGTCCATATATATTCAACATATGCACATGTTCTTTAAATCCTATGAAATTTCCTTTAAGCATAATACCTGCAACAGAGTCAAAGGCTCGAAAGTCAACAAATAAGGGGTTCCAAGCAACAAGGGTGCCACCAGATAGACCATTGGCATCCCTTGCACATACCCTCCAGGACGGACGAAGTCTTAAAATATAACCGCACGCAAAAACCCCTAGAGACATAGTTTCTTGAAGGAAGACTATAGCAGGGGAGTGAGAATCCAACAGACGTTTAAAGGCAGAACGTTTGGGGCCCCTGCCTAGCCCGCCAATATTAAGACTAAGCAGAATCATCGGTTAACCTGTGGGAAGGCTATGCTCTCTCTAAGAGCCCGAGATGTGTGTGATAAACCAGAGACTGAGGAGGAAGATAGACCTCTACTAGACATAGGAACTACCCGAGGATTTGTAAAAGACTAGTCTCATATCAAATCTTTTGTATTTTTCATTCAAAGTTACATCCATTCAAACTTTTTGATAATTAATTCAACTCCTCCATACTTAATTATAATCTCTCTAATATATATATATATATATATAATGTATTAAAAATACCCCTAAACTTTTATATACTAAAAATATATAATATTTCAAATTCACGATATAAATTCATATATTATAATATTACCTATTTAATAAACCTTCTACGCCATTCGCCATATTCATAAGAGATTAGAGATTAATACGTTGACAAAATGTGTTAAGAATAGAGTTGTCAACCACCCAAATATCTTTCTACTCTTTTATTATTATAAAGGTTAAATTTCCTTCCATTACTTTCAAAAGTTTAATGAAGAATTAAATTTTCATAAATATATTTTAAAAAAAAATTACACAATTTTATTTTTAATTTATATATATATAACATTTGAAAATGACTTCAATCACTATAAAATCATTATGCTGTACAAACAATTGTTCCTTACTTATAGCCATAGGTCGATTTCATATGATGATAATAAAGCAAAGGCACCGTTAAGATTTTTTTGGGATAAGGGATTTTATATGTTTTCATATGAAGTGATGGAGGGAGATCATAACCCAAACAACTTTCTTTTCTTATGAAGTGATGGAGAGAGCGTATATCCCTAAAACCTTTTCTCTTTTTCACATGAAGTGATGGAGAGAGCATAACCCAACAAGGACTTTCCCAATCATTTCAAAGGTATGGTAAATTCAAAGAAGCCTGGCAACTTTTCAACTTACACATGATAGTAACTCGTTTCAAAGGTAAGGCAAATTCAAAGAAGTTTACATCTTTTCAACTTATAAACGTATACATGATAGTAACTCATTTTAAAGGAAAGAAAATGTAAAGAAGTCTTCCAGCTTTTCAACTTTTATATGATAGCAATTCATTTTAAAGGCAACACAAATTCAAAGAAGCCTTGTATCTTTTCAACTTACACATGATAGTAACATAGTATATAAAATGAAAAGAATTGAACGTTACACCTCTAATGTGTGTGGAATATTTTAATAATGATTTTAAAAATAATTTATGATTATTTTAAAAATATGTTATTGGTGATTTTTTGAATGGTTAAAAGTGGATAATTAATATAGTTTTTACTAAAGTTTAAGCTTTATCAAGTGATGTGTTTGTACTTGAATAATAGTGTGTATGGATTTAACAATATGCAACAAAGAGTTTTGTTTGGCTATGTGCATTTTTGACATCTATTTTGGTTTAGATACACTTTGTGGATTCTAAATCAAAGGCAACTAAATTGAATGGTGTTAATGATTCTCTTGTAATACTAAATCTAGGCACATCCTCATCATGAAAAGAGAAAATTAGTGCAAGAATAATTAAAGAAAAAATAATTGAGTTTTTGTGGTTAATTTTTATCTATCCAAGCTCACTATCACTCTTTACCCATATACCCTTATAAAGTTTTCATTGGTAACCACCTGCTTTACTACCTCCTTTTTATATAAGTGTCATTTGGGTTGTTTATAACTTTTATCTTGCAATACTTTGTTTGTTCTAAAACCTTTTTTGAGTGAAACATCATTCATTAGAAATCATGGAAAGCACTCATAATCGTTATCACAAATATCACATCTTCCATGAATTTTTAACCTAAGTTATTATTATTAGAAAACACTCGATGAACATTTGGGTATCATTATTGGAAGACACTAAATCAACAAATTTCTCTCACTTTATAAATGATCTTTTATACATTAATACTCTACCTTTTAATTGCTTGTAAGTAACAAATTTCCCTCCTCCCTTTATAAATGATCTTTTATACTTTAATATTCTAGCTTTTAAATTGTCTATAAACAATGCTACTCTTTTGAGTTTTGCATAGTTAGAATCACCTTGGCTTCTTTTGATCACTAATGAGTTATTTATACATCGATATATATTTTTTTTCTTGAAATTACAACAATAATCCCTTGATAACATGCATGAATACAATAATTAATTTCAAAGATTCTAACAAACCCAATCTTCTATTCCAACGAATATTCTTATACGAATGAAGGGAAAACTAACATAACTTCCCAACATATGGTCGAAGAATGCTCGAGACAAATATCTTAGTCCTTATTTTATGATAGTTATTTTTTTTTACAACGATTGGATGAGGTGGCAAAAATATTCTCTACTTCTCAATGTTTACTCCAGGTTCTAAGTGTAAAAGGGACATCCCAACTACTTCCTGACACACTATTAGTAGCATGGATAAACACACAAAAAATTTAAGTAGAGATTTAATGAACCAAGATGGTGGTGAGGTTTCAAATCCCGAATACCTTTGCCTTGATGGTTAAGTCTAGTACACTCTCCATCTTAATTGTTGTTCCTTCATTTTTGGTATACCACGAAGTTTTAACCCTAAAATCCTCCTTAGAATCAACACGACAAAACAAATGGAAGAAACATTTTTTTTCTAAACAATACACATCATGTTTATTTATACATATCATGTATATGCACCTATCCTTTAGTTTAGCTATTTAATATCAATAATCAATATTATTTTGAAGATTAAATTCAAATTGAATTTTATACAAAGTTAAAAAAATCTAGTTTTTTATTTATTATATAAAAAAATCAATAGATTTATCTTTCACGTGAACATTGATATAAAACAAAATCTTATTATAAAATTATTTCATTGGAATAATAAATCTTATAATTATTATGAATATAACTTATATAACAATCAAAGCCCACCCAAAAAAATATTGCTCCAAAGCCATGACCCCACATAGTGAACAACCTACAATGTAATCATTTGGAAGGTCATTATTATAGAATCCTACCATTGTACTCCTGTGCAATAAAATTAAACGCAAGCATTATGGAGAATGGAATTATTTTTTATGTAAATTAAGTTCAGTGTGGACTCTTAGGCTTTGTGGAAATGTAAAGTTATTTGATTAAGACTAGCGCACCAATAATAGCCACGAACGATTCTCTTCCTTCGTAACTCACCACAAAGCAAAAGGTGGATAGAGACTAGGAGTGGGACTTAGAGCAACCACGACAAATGAAAAATTTAAAGGTTGTGATATCAATGTCTCTATTTGTGGACCTCATTAGTTGTACTCCCTCCTAGGAATCAAATCTATCGCATCATCCTTATAATAAAATTCATCATTAGGAATTTAATAACCTCAGCCATAAGTACTTAGAAAGTAAAGAGAGTGACTCCATTCGAATCAGATTTCAACTTTTGTATGTCACCTTGTTCGTCATAGAAATATTGCAGAGAGAACATCTACAAGTGTGGGTTACAAGGCCCCTCTAGTGTGTACTATGCTTACATGACGAATGTAGAAATCATCAATACATTCAATGCCTTTGGCCAGGATTTAGATATGTATAAGGGTGAATCTCAAGAGCAAAGCTTTTAAGTTTTCAATTTTCAATTTGTGTTTTTTTAAGTTGGAAAAAGATTGTAAGCTTTTAAATTTTCAATTTGTGTTTTTTAAGTTGGAATAATATTGTTTGGTTTACTTTTTGGTTTTGTGATGGTGGATATTTGGTTAAAAAAGAATGGTGTAAGCTAAAGTCTAGATGATTTGTACCCACTATCTGGTAGATTTTCTTTTCAAAATCTAGTGGAAATTGTTGAAATAACAGTTTAAGTTGTTGGAATTGCATAATGCGGGAGGGCGGGGGATGTATGGGTAATCAAGGGTGCTAAATCCATTTCTGCAATCAAAATTGCATTTTTGACAATGAAAAATGCAATTACAACAACAAATCGCGTCGCCATATTCTAACAAAACTTGCAGGAAAGGTGCAAATCATCTAGACTTTAGCTTACTCCGAAAAAAATTACAACATATTTAAAATGGAACCCAAATTAATGAATAATATTTAAGACGAGTATTCAAACCATGCTCTTAAAGAAATAGACTTTAGACGCGTTAAAATATTAACCAAAATTCCTACAACTTAGAATTTTTTGAACACAAATAGTTATTTTTATGGCTTACCCATGCAAATTATGTTGATAAATTGGTGATAAATTGTGCCTCTTTGTTCCATTTTTACAAACTTTAACTTTGACAACACATAAATGGGGAATCCATGACAAACAAGAGCAGGTGGCATTATTCAAATTGAGTAAGGTGACTCCAATATGTGTTGTTGCACTAGAACATTAGTATATTGACAAATAATCATGTTGGAATCTTAGGTCTTTGGCCTCTAACTAGTACATAACATGCAAACTATCTCTTTGCTAATCAAAGCAGATGCATGCATTATAATAGATTACATATAGGCGAGGGCATTAGATAGTCTATGCAAATGGGCGTCTATTATATGTTCTTTTAATTATCAAAGATTTGATTCTATCCTTTGCTCATATTCAATTCAGCCACAAATGTCAATGGTGGCTTTTGGGTTGATGAAAAGTGGGGTCTTATTATCACCCCTGCTAGAGTTCAAGTCTCTCCAATAACAAGTTTGTACTTATGAAAATGGGTGGGTTTAGGTGCAAGTCTTGGGTGACCACTTATGGTTTCTTAGCTTAAGGAGACTTCCTTAGCGTGGTAGGACGGTTCTGTCCCAATGTTAATGTTAAAATAAAGGAATTGTTACGCGCTCATTGTTGATCTTGAAATTAGGTCTCTTGAGATCAACAAGCTCAACCTCCCATAAGGCTAAACATGGAGAGGCTGGAATGTTACCCTATGTTTAAAGCATCCTTTAGATGTGCATTAAATTCTTAGTGAGTCAAGTTCTCTCAAGAATCTTGGATTCTCGCTCTATTTTGTCAATATATAATTTTTAATTTTGTATGTAACATGCATAAATGAACTAACAAAGGAGATACTATTGAAATAAAACTAGTTGGGAAAAGTGCAAAAAATGAAACAACGAGGAAAATATTACAACTCCAAGCATACAATGATTTTTTTTGAAGTTTTTCTTTTGATATTTGTATGCCTTTGATTAGGCTTTAACACTGTTACCGGATAAACTAGCAAGGCTAGTTGCCGATAAGTAAATATTGAAGAAAGTGACCACTGTCACCTTAGCCACTTCTCCAAACTTCTTTAGAAGTCAGAACCTACTAGGGGAGAGCCCTAATAGCAAATATGTAAGGACACTTAAACACCAAGTGACATCTTCTTTGAAAGAGCTTAGTGATCAGTGCCTTAATGGAGTCAGTTCTAGGAAGAAGACATACTATATGGATAAATATGAATCTCGTAAGTGCAAGTATCAAATAAACTATAGGCAAATGTATATGTCATTCATTACAAGGGTATCCAATAGAAAGGGTAGAAGCATTAAACTACAATTTTGACCAATACCTTTACAATAGCATTAGGTGTACTCATTCATCATCAAGAATATAAATGCTTATTACAACAGTACTTGTATCAGTTGTTAGGACAACAACAAAACATATATTCATGTATTGATTCCAAACACTTCAAGTACATTAACAATCTTCATATATGTAGCAGTAGCACATCCAAGAAATAAAGTAATAATGCATTCAATATCTGAAAGGATAAATTACTATGTTCAATGACCAACATTCACTGCTAATTAAACAAAAAGATATAAGTAACAACAATATAAGTTATATCAGTATGAGTGAACCCTTTTATATTGTGCATTCAAATAAAAGTATATGTTCGTAAACAATATCATAAGTAGTATCTATATTGATTTCTATTCATTTGACCTTGGACTAACTGTTTGTTTATTGTATGCAAGTGTCAACATCGTTTGTGGAAGAAATAAAAGGGTTGCAACAACATGTAGACCCTAAACAGGGTTTTAGAGAATAATTAGTGGGCTAGGACAATCGTTGAAAGGGTTGTCCCTTAGCTAATATAGCCTAGGGCATCAAATCCAAAATAAAGGTTGGCCAAGGGTAAGAGGAATCCCAAACAAGAAGGACGAAGGTACAAATTGGCAGCTTGTGGTTGGAACAAGGGTATAGGGTTAGGTTTTAAATAGACCGAGGCTTAGAAGTGGGACAATGAGGGAAGCTAAGGTGGTAAGGAAGGTAGGTAAGGGTTGAATGTAGCAAGATGAGAGGTCAAGCTATGGGAGAGGGATGAAGAATTGGTCGAGGGAGAATATGGCCAAAGCAAGGATCTTTGGTGGATTAGCAAGTAAAAGGCAAGGGTTAAGGAAGGAAGGAAATGTAATGTCCCCGACCCTCCAACCGGCGAAGAGGACGCTACCATACATCAATCATCCGGGCATCTAGCCCCATGAGCATGAACATACATACATATAATGTTGTAACAAGATTACTTAAAACATAAAACCTACTACGATGCTCTAATCATTCATATACATAGCAGAAGCAGAACAACATGCATTCATATACACTTCAGCATTCATTATGTACATTATCATTCATCAATGGTAAATACGATTACAGACACAAGTCAGGCAAGAATACTTATCTTAATAAGGACTTGTCCCGCAACGTTCCACCCAACCATAGGCCCGCGTGCTCCTTAATCTCTCAGCAACACTGCAACCCCCGAGCCGGGCATGATTCCCCAAGGAATAAGGAACTAACAGGCTTACACATAGACAAGGATAACAACACCACAAGGATACATAGTTCAACCAAGCCAACACAGTTGGGTTTATCAGGCCATTAAGGAGTTGGGAAAGGCTAAATGCTAAGCCGGTGAACTCATTGAAGAGCCAAGGACACCTACACTAGAACCAACCTGGATTCTAGGATACCCACACACACCCAACACAAGGAAATCAGTCCTTTCTCTGCAACGCAGTCCCTTAGACCTGGATTCCCCTTCCAGTGCTATTCCGGGGTTGTGGAGAAGAAAGCCAGCCACTAGCTCTGTCTGTGTGGTTCCCAAACCACCAGGTTTATCAAGCACATTAGGCTCTCATTCACCACTCCAATGCAGTCCGAGGACAAAACCACTACATGCATGCGGGAAAATAGCTATTCAAGCATTAACAGGGGAAAACAACTCCCTGAATCGTTCTTGGCCTATTGTGGCCAAACGATTCCTTAGAAACCTACAACAACCAAAATACAAGGGAAACACATAGCCAAGCCATCGTGGCAGGCAACAGCCCACGAACAACCATGAACCCACAGAACTGTAGATGAAATCATAGCCATGATTCAATGATGGAATAACAGAGCATTATGCGGTCTGACAATGGTGAAAAAGACACAGACACTCTGCGTGAACATGAGGATGAACACAACCATGGACTAACAACTCCGTGAGAGAAGGAAGAACCAACCCGCAAGCCAGCAATCCGTGAGGCAGAGGAGAACGAACGAACCCCCATCAATGAATTGCGGCCCTCTTTTAACTCTGCTCAGCATGAGGGAAAAATGAACAGACTCGCGATCAGGATAGTGGACAGACCATCCGCAACCCAAAAGGCACGTCATGGAGAGAGAGCAGGCATGGGCGTAGTAGTGGTTTTCCTGCCAGCCAAAAGCTACCCCAACTAACGACGGAATAACTAAGGTGGTGGTTGGATGAGACAAGGGAAGGTGAGCAAAAGAGTGGTGACACATGGCTTTTTCCCCATGGCTCAAGATTCAGCACCCCCCCCCCTCCTTATCCTTAGGAATCATGCCCCTTCTCAATTTGGTTGCAGAGAACATAGCTGGTTGGGTTATTTAATTAAAAAATGCATAGTTACATGATGCCACAATTTAATATGTATGCCGCATGTCCTGATATATCATCGGTGACAATTTCTATCCGAAACATAACTTAACCAAATCCATGTTGGGGCCTTTGCCTTTAGCTCCGCACCATGATTATTTACAATATATGTATCATGTATATTTAATGCAAATGGGGTCAAAACCGGGGTGTTACAGGAAAGGGATTGTTTAAGGCATTTCCCCTAAAAATGCAAACCCTAACTAACATAAACTAACCCTAGCCTAACATGAAATGCAACCTATATAACCCCAGGTGCTAGGTTTTGAAGAGAAAGAATGTTTAAGGACAAAGGAGGAGGATTTTACCCTAAACCTAGGGCATATGTAACAACAATATAAGTTATATCAGTATGAGTTTTGAACCCTTTTTTATTGTGCATTCAGAGAAAAGTATATGTTTGCAAACAATATCATAAGCAATATCTATATTGATTGCTATTAATTTGACCTTGGACTAACTGTTTTTTTACTGTATGCAGGTGTCAACATTGTTTGTGGATGAAATGAGAGGGCTACAATAAAATGTAGACGCTAAACGGGGTTTTAGAGAACAATTAGTGGGCTAGGACAACCGTTGAAAGGGTTGTCCCTTGGATAATATAACCTAGGGCATGAAATCCAAAATAAAGGTTGGTTGAGAGTAAGAGGAATCCCAAACAAGCAGGACGAAGGTACAAACTAGTAGCATGTGGGTGGAACGAGGGTGTATGATTAGGTTTTAAATAGACCGAGGCTTAGAAGTGGGCCAACAAGGGAAGTCGAGGTGGTAATGAAGGTAGGTAAGGCTTGAATGTAGCAGGATGAGGGGATTAGACGAGAGTTCGAGCTATGGGAGAGGGATGAAATTAGTGTCCAAGGGAGAATAAGGCCAAAGTGAGGGTCTTCGGTAGGTTAGGAAGGAAAATGTGAGGGTTAAGGAAGGAAGGAAGGGGTCTATTTCAACCCTTTTTCCTAAAAATGCATACCCTAACTAGCATAAACTAACCATAACCTAACATGAAATGCAACCTATCTAACCCTAGGTGCTAGTTTTTGAAGAGAGAGATGGTTTTGGAACAAAGGGGGAGGATTTTACCCTAACCCTAGGGAATAGAAGGATGTGAATAACCTTCCTTTGAGAAGCCTATCCTAGGTTTTACAACAAAACATAAACATCTAAAGCTCTAACCTAGAAGGACTCCTATAAAGGACATACTTCTACAAACCAAGGGGACTAAAGGTTACTACTATAAATGATGTACTTCTACAAACCAAGGTAAGTAAAGTTTGATAAAATACCTAGCCAAGACAAAATGCAGTTCTAATCACTACCATTCAATCCATAAACATACATCATTCGTTAAGTAAAAACCCTAGATACCTCCTTGTGCAAGTGTTTGGACAACAAGTCATAAAATCACCTTTAGCAAGAGCAAAGAAACAAAGAAAATTCAAGAAATTGCCATCAAACCCATAAAACATCTTCCTCAAGAGGGCACATCACTTCCAAAGAGCCCTAGTAGGGTAAAATAAACGCATAGTGTTTTATCCCACTTTTGTTATATCAAAAAGAAGTGAGGAGAGGCTTATAAATAACCTCTTTCACTCACTTTACAAATATATCCAGGCCAACATGCCCTAAAATGTAAATTCAAAATTATAACATAAAATAATATAAAATATGGCCTAAAGTAGGCTTATAGTAGGCTACCTGGGGTATTTCTCCCTTAGGTGCCAAAACTGCTAAAATAAGCGAATCACTCCAAACGAAAGGATGGAGTGTGCTCGAGGGATGGCGTCATGCCCCATCTAACCCCAAAAATGTCATAAATCCCTCAACGACCCCCCTCAAAGCAATAGTAGGGATTGGGAGGAAGAATAACATGCTTTGAGGAAGCAACCTTCTTTCTAAAGGGAAAGGAAGGTGTTTAAGGTGGTTGTGAATGGAGACCAAGGTCTCGTAGCTTAAGAAAAGGCCATCAGTGCAAGGAAATAAGGTGTGGGGTCATGTGACCCAATGATCAACCCCTAGGAGCCTTAGACACCAACCCTAGGGTTAAAAACCCCAACAGAGGGCAGTCAACCGTACTATTAAGCCATAATACTCCTAAAGGAAGGACCAAAGGGCTCGACCATGAACACCACTACTGAATAACATCCCTCCTAGTAAAAAAATTGGCCTCTCTCTCCCTAGGGCACATCTAAAGGTCTGATGGGTCCAGGTGCAGTGTAACACTGGCTCCAATTGTGGGATGAATGCTCTTCCCAGGAGTGCTCAAGAACCTATGAATCTTTCGGTACCTATAGGCCTGCACACACATCAAATATCTAAAGGGATTAAAAGCATCTTGAGGTAGACACTTACGTCATGCCTTGTTCGATATAATGCAATGAAAGTAAATAAATAATCAAAGAGTAACAATATATGCCTAACTGAAAATGCAACTCACCCTACCTATATTAAACATAGTAATCAAAATGGCTTAGGTGAAATCATACCAACCATGTAACCATCTAAGTAAAAAAATCATACCTGATATCTTACCTTTGTCTTTAGATGCATTCCATGATAATACCTCATTGATGATATGTTGAGTACGTACCAAGATCTTTATCTGGGCGAGGAAAGGAAACTAAACCATTCTAAGAACCTGGAAGACATGAAATTGATGCCATGGAGAGTAATTGATTTGACAAGAATCTACTGGACTTATGTATAAGAAACTTCCATCATACATTAGCATCAATATTTTTTTTTGTCTGAAACTAGTCATCAGATTCTAGGCTTGAGAGGCTATTAGTAAAGCAAGACCTCGCAAATATTCATATGTGAGCCGCAACCTGTCCCTGCATCTACTTAAGCATTTCTTTGGATGTACAAGTATATCGCTCGTCTTTGTATTAATCATGTTAGTATCCCAATTAATCCTTGAAATTTTGAAATTTTCAACTATATAATTCATACCTTCATGCTTCAAATGAAAAGATAAACAATAAATATTATGAAACTAAGGAATGAATATCCTACTTGTCCACATACCTATTTTGATATTGTTGGAATGAATCCTTAAGGGCTTATCGAGATAAGATAGGAATGGTTGAGCAACTTCCTCAATACTTCCCGAGGAACAAAACTGAGAATGATAATTTGGGCTCACCATAGGTTGAATATCTGTAAGAGAATCCTCTGTATAACATGATTCCCTGTCTATGGTGTCATATAAGTACGACTGAATTGAATCCATGGAGATATCACTTGAGATATGGGTTCCCAAATTTTCCAACTCTCATCATAGTAAATCATCTGTATATGGAAATAATTTGTAAGAAGACCCACATCTTGAGGTACTTCATAATCAATAAGAGTAAAAGGATAAACCCAATCTTTGTCACTAGCACCTTGAGTATATGGAACAATCTTATCTTGTCCAATGTATCTTTTACTGATTATGTCTCGGATATCACTACCCGAGGTAATTATGACTTCTTCATCCCAACCAGGGTCAAATTATGGCTCAAGTTGATCCACATTAGCTTCATCGATTTCTTCTCCATCATTGCAAATTCTGGAAACAATGCTACTAGGTCTCGAATAATCATAGATAGGTGGACCCATGAACATCCAATAATCATCATCCCCAATAATTATTTCATTTTGTCCCAAGAAATATGAGATGCCATAAGGAATTGTTATGTGTTGGCAAGGAGAACACACCCTTTCATTATGTTCTTCAACCTCTTCAACTAGGACTTATGTATCTTCATATGTTGGACCATAATCATACTCGTCTACATGATGGACTATGCTTGAGATATCATCAGTTAGATATTAAACAATAGCTTCTCAATGTAATCTTCATTTTGGATTTCTTTACTAAACAAGTTCATTGCATGTTTGACATGAGGCATTCGTTTGTCACGTCAATCTGGATCACAGTGGATACATAAGATTTCCACCAATTCTGCAAAGGATGATATCGTTTCTTTGTCTAGGCCCACAAACCAAGCAAGATCCTTTCCTCCCACGGGCAGAACAAATGATCTCATGTAAATATCTTCTTATTATTTGATACCATATTCTAAATCCAAAGTCATTAACCATTCTGCACGATGAGAGGCATTATCATGGTCACCCTTGAAGGCATGCCATAATATCTCTGTAACTCATTTGAATGTCCTAGAAAGTTTAACAAATCAAGAGGAGCGAAACCTATTTCCATTTTTGCATCTGTCGGATTATCGAGGTTCTTTAATTCAAATGGAACATCATTTTTTATTCCTTTATAAGTTACCCAAAGTCTATTCCCACATATGGTTGATTACGACCTTTGTTACATATTCCTCCATATCATAATCCCAACCCTTACTAAATGTATCGATCAACTGCCTGAGTGAAAAAAAAATTTTGCGAGGAAATCCTTCATACCAATTCTCAATAGTCAAGTTGTCCTCTAAGTGGAGAGATATTAGGATGAACTTCATTCTGATGTCTTCATGTACACTATTGATTGCTTGGAGAAATTGCATGAATGCCTAAACATGTGTTGTTGCATGATACTTATATTCCTGAAATAATGGAAAAGGCGCTTTCCCATCATATTGAATGACATACTGGTGTGGATATCCCATAATGCATGAAAAATCCAATATATCCACCCATAATTCATAAGCATATTCCATATCATTAGGATTCCTTGTCTTCATAGATAACTTCTTTTATTTTTCTTCAGTTGGAGTCGCCAGGAGAGACATGCCAAGTTAGCTCAATAAATCTCACCAAAGTATTAAACAAAACAAAGGCATACCTGAGATATGATGATTGAGTTCTTATGGAGTCGCCACATAAGACCTGCAAGATTAGTCCTTGCCAATGATATTTTCAAAATACCAAGAAAGACTTACCTCAATTCTTCTTACCGAATGTTGTTCTTTCCAAGGGTGTGAATGACTCTGAATCAACCACTTGAAATTTTGAAATGGTCCCTGACAATGACGCGAAAATGTTATCGGATAAACTAGAAAGGATAGTCACCGATAAGAAAATACAAGAGAAAGTGACCACTGTCACCTTAGCCACTTCTCCAAACTTCTTTGGAAGTCGGAACCTCCTAGGGGAGATCCCAAATATAAGATTTGTAAGGACGCTTAAATGCCAAGCGACGTCTTCTTTGAAAGAGGTTAGTAATCAGTGCCTTAATGGAGTCAATTCCAAGAATGAAGAAGGCATACTATATGGAAAAATATGAATCTCGCAAGTACAAGTAGCATATAAACTTTAGGCAAATGCAGATGTCATTTATTACAAGGGTAGCCAATAGAAAGGGTAGAAGCATTAAACTACAACTTTGAGCAATACCTTTACAATAGCATTAGGTGTACTCATTCATTGTTAATAATATAAATACTTATTACAACAATACTTGTATCAGTTGTTAGGACAACAACAAAACATATATTCATGTATTTATTCCAAACACTTCAAGTACACTAACAATTTTCATATATGTAGCAATAGGACAACCAAGAAATAAATTAATAATGCATTCAACATCTGAAAGGATAAATTACTATGTTCAATGACCAATATTCACTGCTAATTAAACAAAAAGGTATAGGTAACAACAAAATGAGTTTTGTCAATATGAGTGTTGAACCCCTTTTTATTCTGCATTCAAATAAAAGTATATGTTTGCAAAAAATATCATAAGCAGTAGCTATATTGATTGTTATTAATTTGACCTTGGACTAACTGTTTGTTTATTGTATGTAGGTGTCAACACCGTTTGTCAATGAAATGAGAGGGATGCAATAAAATGCAGACCCTAAATAGGGTTTTAAAGAACAATTAGTGGGTTGGTACAACCATTGAAAGGGTTGTCCTTTGGGTAATATAGCCTAGGGCAGTCCTTAAAAGGGAGATAGATCCAAAATAAAGGTTGTTTGAGGGTAAGAGGAAACCCAAACAAGTAGGGTGAAGGTACAAAATGGCAGCCTACGGGTGGAATGAGGGTGTAGGATTAGGTTTTAAATAGACTAAGGCTTGGAAGTGGGAAAAAAAGGGAAGACGAGGTGGTAAGGAAGGTAGGTAAGGGTTGAATGCAGTAGGGTGAGAGTATTAGACGGGATGTCGAGATATGGGAGAGGGCTGAAAGTAGTGGCTGAGGGAGAATAAGGCCAAATCAAGGGTCTTTGGGAGGTCAGGAAGGAAAAGGCGAGGGTTAAGGAAGGAAGGAAAGGGATTGTTTCAACCCTTTTCCCTAAAAATGCAGACCCTAACTAACCTAAAATAACCCTAACCTAAAATGAAATGAAACCTATCTAACCCTAGGTGTTAGGTTTTGAAGAGAAAGAAGGTTTTGGGAAAAATTGGGGGGGGGGGGTTAACCTAACCCTAACCCTAGGCAATCTAAGGAAGTCAATAACCTTCCGTTGAGAAGCCTATCCTAGGTTTCACAACGAAACCTAAATACCTAAGGCTTTAACCCTAGAAGGAATCCTATAAAGGTCGTACTTCTACAAACCAAGGCGAGTAAAGGTTGACAAAACACCTAGCCAATACAAAATGTATCTCTAATGGCTACCATTCAATCCACAAATATACATAATTCATCAACATTTAACAAAGAGAGATCAAGAAAAACCCTAGATACCTCCTTGTTCAAGTGTTTGGCCAACAAATCATAACATCATCTTTAGCAAGAGCATATGACCAAAGAAACTTCAAGAAATTGCCATCAAATACCATGAAACATCTTCCTCAAGAGGGGCACATCACTTCCAAAGAGCCCCAGTAGGGTAAAATAAGTGCATAGTGTTTTATCCCTCTTCTCTTATGTCACAATGAAGTGAGGAGAGGCTTATAAATTGCCTCTCACACTCACTTTAAAAATATATCCAGGTCGACATGCCTTAAAATGTCAATTTGTAATTATAAAATGTCAATTCAAAATTATAACATAAAATAATATAAAATATGGCCTAAAGTAGGCTTATAGTAGGTTACTTGGGGTATTTTTCCCCTAGGTGTCGAAATTGCTAAAATAAGCGAATCACTCCACTTTGGAGTGAGCTGGAGGGAGGGTGTCATGCCCCATCTAATCCCTAAAATGTTGTCAATCCCTCAATGCCCCCCCTCAAAGTAGCAGTATGACTTGGGAGGAAGGATAACGTTCTCTGAGGAAGGAGCCCAAGGAGAGAGAGCATCAACCTATTGAAGGGCTAGGAGGGTGTCTGAGGTGGATGTGAAGGGAGACCAAGGTCTTGTAGCTAAAGCAAAGGCCACTAGTGCAAGGAAACAAGGTGTGGGGTCATGTGACCGAGTGATTAACCCCTAGGAGTCGTGGACACTAGCCCCAGGGTTAAAAACCCCAACAAAGGGCAGTCAGCGGTGTTATTAAGCCATAACACTCCTAAAGAAGGAATAAAGGGCCCAACCATGACCACCATTGTTGAATAATACCCCTCACAGTTAAAAAATGGCCTCTCTATCCCCAAGGCACATATGAAGGTGCGTTGGGTACAGTGCAACGTAACAAACACCATGAAGCAAAGTATTGAGTACATAAAAATTGTAGTGACATAGACAGAAATAACCTATATAAACTACTTATAAGTATTTAGAATAATGAAAAGAAAAATGTGCTTGAAAGAGTAAGAAGAGAGGAAATTGCGAGAATGCTGGAGAATGTAAGAGCCCTATAATATTTTTTATTAAAATAAATTGACTCTACAAATCATTTCTGATCTAACAATGTTTTACAAGTCTTTGCAAAGACTTGGACCAATAAAACTCAAATTGTTCCCGATGTTTTTAGGACCATACAAAGAACAATCAAGTAAATAGAGAAATTAAAATAAACATAGCCTGAACCGAGCATTACAAATCAAGATGTGGCTTTAGGTTCTTAATCTGCATATGATTCCATTGGTTAACACTACCAATTGATGCACAAAACTCGTAACACATCAAACATAGACAGATAAACATACACCTCTCAAATGTAAGGATAACACAAGTTTAGTTTATCATCCTCTATCACTTTGTGAAACTTTCCTTGCTAT
The DNA here is from genome assembly GCA_001517045.1 of Pseudotsuga menziesii. Classification (NCBI taxonomy): domain Eukaryota; kingdom Viridiplantae; phylum Streptophyta; class Pinopsida; order Pinales; family Pinaceae; genus Pseudotsuga; species Pseudotsuga menziesii. The sequence continues at coordinate 1,190,615 of LPNX011014149.1, forward strand.
CAATAGACATGTGAAATCCAATAGAAAACAAATTGCAGAATGAAAATGAAAACTAATATAAAATCAACTTTTAATTTCTTAGCATGCCATCTTCTCTATCGTAATATGGCCCCTTGAGTTAGTCTCATCTCCTTCCTTTTATGCTTCCATTTGGGCAGTTATTAGTTACAACTAACTCCTTTAATTAATTGTTAACAAACAAAGGTTTGAGGAGGGACTTAATTCTAGTTTTTAGAAAAATAACACTTACATGTGTTTAGGGAAAGGTAAAAGTATAACAATAAATGAGCTAAGTAAAAATATGAAGTAAAAAATAAAGACAGGAGGAGTGGCGGGGGTGGGGTGCAGGAAATCCCATCACATGCCATTGATGATTAACCATCAAGGGGACAAAATCATGAGGCTCAAGAAAAACTCATGTCTCCCATTCACGTCATCCTTCAATAAGAGAAATAAACCAACAACTTTCAACCATACGATAAAATAATGGCAATACTTTCTTTTTAATGCACACTCAACCAACCATTATGAATAATTTCAACTTGTATCTCCCATGAAAAAAAAATACATTACTAAATGAGTATCTCAATGTACCAATCAAAATTTATCCATGCATAAAACATGTGGCATATGTTCATTTCCAAGTAAAAAATATGATGCTCAATTAAGTTTGATAACTCAAACCACAACATAGAACAACATTAAAACACAAAAATCTCTACAAGAAGAAGTTTTTGGATGCATATATAAATAAGTAATGCCGTGCTTGGTGCTTTCTTTTTATTTTATAGGCTTCTCTTTTGGGTGGGTAGAGGATAGAAGGGCTTCATGCAAATTTTTAGAATTGGGAGAAATAACGATATGCTTCCCCTTATCTTTGGGGGATTGCTTAGTGATAGGGGCATAGGTTGGCACAATTTTCGGAACGTGAGCAAGAATTAATAGATGCAACAATTGAAAGGGGCACAAGGGCTCGTTGTTTAGGCTTGAGCATCCCCCAACTCATGAATTTTTGGTAAGGTGGATTAGGGTTCACTTCCCAACCACCATTGGCTTGCTCTAGGACATTGGCAATGCTAGGGTGTGATTGTAGCAATAACAGGGATGGTATTAAAGGTTGTTGAGTTGATTTCCTACCCATGAATAAATGACCAATCTATGTGAGTTGGTTAAACTTGTCAAAACCATAATCAAAGTGCAAATAAAACCTAATATTTTTCCTCTTGCCATCTTTCCATGTGGCATTTGGTCTACACCTATGTCCCCTTCTCGATCCTTTAATAAAGAAACTCCTCTAGTAACAAAATAATTACATTCCATTTTTACTACATGAATAGAAAAAAAAGAACACAAGCACGGCCACAAATGAGCATACACGTCAAGTATCAATTGACTGGATAAATTGGGAGGAGAAGGACCTGAGACTAGTGGGTGCGGATTGGTCAAGAGAGTAATTTGACTTGTAAATTCTCTATAAAGGGTCACATAGCCTATTGTATGGACAACCTCTTCATGGGTTTTATCTACAGGGTCGACAATGGAAAGGATGCTCAAGAAGGTGAACACCGGAGAGAAGAAATATGCCCATGTGAAGTGATGAGCAATTGAGGCCGAGCCTCTTGTGAGAAAGCAATTACTTGTTGTATGATCCATGATTTTTTTGTTCTATGACTCATAAATCAAATTGCATAAAAGAATGTGAACGTAGCTCAAAAGCACATAAGAAGTAACACATGCATGGAAGATAAAGAACACATATGAAAAGTAGGCACCATGTGATAACGGAGTTCATCTCAATGGGAGAGGTTAGTTATATAATCTCAGCAAATATGATGACAAAATACATGGCTACAATACATTGATACGTTGGTGGCTGAAAATTGAGAGAAACGTTGCTTGAATCCACAAATGGGTTGTACGAGCAGCTCCGCAACGTGAAGATGATGAAAAACGAGTATCAATTCCTCCACCTTCTCCTTGCAAAAGCTACAACAACACCTTCGTTTGTTTTGCCCAATGATGGCTACAAGAAGGACCAAGACTAAAACACTCAAACTTTCACAAAGACTATCTCCCCAAAGTCACTCCAACATGAGTTCACCAACAAAGAATGAATAGTTCTCCACCAAATTGTAGACTCTCTCAACCAAAAATGGATTCTCTCCACAAGAGAAATTGGATGTAATGAAGGGGGTTTAAATAGTGTTTAGTGACCCCTTAGGCATGAAGCACATGATCCACACTTATTCCATTAGTTTTACACATAGTGCCAAAATTGGCGTATAGTTTAAACCCAACCATTTTAATGGGCTCCATTAACTTTTTGGTTACAACCTCCATCTTAATAAATGGCATGGTTTTGTTTTTGTTATAACCCACACAACAACCATATAACATAGACCAGAACATGTGTTACCATTTAAAATGGCATACACTCTCGTTGGCTTTTATAACCATTTAAAACTTGGTTGTTTTAATACCCACTTCATAATAATATAAACAAAGTCTTTAAATGACCATAGAGGGCCGTTGGGCGCGCTCCACGTGGGTGGTGACCCACGCCCCTATCCCTTCCTTAGCGCTTCGTTGGTCACGTGAATGGTGTGGTTGTAGAGTGGGGGCTCCGCCCCGCTTCCTTTTTTTATACATTCAAGTCTTTTCAAAAGTTAAATACAGTACTTCCATGCACTTGTATAGGAAATATTGTGATGTAGTGGTGAAGGCTTGGACGTGCGGTTGGAGAGTTCGCGGGGTCGAATCACGTGTATCCCATTAAGTTGTGTGGGTATACACGCTTTGCCCCAAGTGGCATCCCAAGATTGGTCCACATCAATGATACGTCAACCACCAATGCCACGGGTTCACGTCAATGATACGTCAACATCTATGCCACCTGTCGCAAATATATTGGTCCATTGAGAAGCCAACCACCAATGCCACGGGTCCACGTCAATGATACGTCAACACCTATGCCACCTGTCGCAAATATATTGGTCCATTGAGAAGCCAAGTCATGCAATCCCAAGATTGGTCCACATCAATGATACATCAACCACCAATGCCACATGTCCACGTCAATGATACGTCAACCACCAATGCCACCTGTCGCAAATATATTGGTCCATTGAGAAGCCAAGTCATGCAATCCCAAGATTGGTCCACATCAATGATACATCAACCACCAATGCCATAGGTCCACGTCAATGATACGTCAACCACCAATGCCACCTGTCGCAAATATATTGGTCCATCGAGAAGCCAAGTCATGCAATCCCAAGATTGGTCCACATCAATGATACGTCAACCACCAATGCCACCTGTCGTAAATATATTGGTCCATCGAGAAGCCAAGTCATGCAATCCCAGGATTGGTCCACATCAATGATATGTCAACCACCAATGCCATGGGTCCACGTCAATGATACGTCAACCATTAATGCCACCTGTCACAAATATATTGGTCCATCGAGAAGCCTAGTCATGCAATCCCAAGATTGGTCCACATCAATGATACGTCAACCACCAATGCCACCTGTCGCAAATATATTGGTCCATCGAGAAGCAAAGTCATGGAATCTCAAGATTGGTCCACATCAATGATACATCAACCACCAATGCCATAGGTCCACGTCAATGATAAGTCAACCACCAATGCCACCTGTCGCAAATATATTGGTCCATCAAGAAGCCAAGTCATGCCTTCGTACTGCCATGTCACCAATCTGCCTGCCACATGTCATCACTAGAGTTTGCCACGTCAGTGCCAAACTGTACGAATCGCCATGTGGCACCCCTATTTTGCCCAATTTTGCAATGAATTTCACTGTTTGTCTGAAACTTCAGAATGTCGTAGTTTCTTGATCCGAACTCTGTTTGGGGTTCTATTCACGTCGTTGGAATTGGATCGATGAGCTCTTCGCAATCATGTCATATATGCTGAGATTTTCGGAGATTAAAATTTGACCTTTTTGCCTCCTCCCGAATCATTGTGAGAGAATGGTTCAACTTGAAAATGACTGCATATTTTTGTATTTGGTACCCAAGAACAAAGTATACCCACATCTTAACAATTGACTCTGTTTTGTATATTTTTGCTCTTAAAACTTAAATTGCTACTAAGCAAACATACAAACGAGTATCAAAGTAATTGAAACTTTTTATGCATTCGATGCCAAAGATAGGAGGGACACCTACTAGGATCCACATGCAAACTGGGAAATGTAAGTGGTAATGAACATAACACACAAGAGAAAATTTATTCAAGGTTCATCATTTGCAACCAAAGTCACAAAGCACCCTTCGTAGGTTGTGGTTAGTGTTACAAAGGTGTTGCTATCTATGACCTCCTTTGATTAATAAAAACCATGAAAATGATCTAGGCACTAGTATTTATGTTAACGGAGGTCAAGGATGAACTGGAGTAAGTTTGGGCTGACTAATCAATACCAATTCCATACAATGCTAGTTAGAATCCATACCTGAAACAATGAAGGGAGGGTGCAACACATTGTTTTGTGCCAATCGAGCAAACTTGCAAGACTGGATTTCATTCCCAAGTCGTTAAGGATGGTCAAGCTGACATACAAGTTGATTGGGTGGGGAAAAACAATTTCAAGATTGAAACCAAGGGTGTTGAGTCTCACAAAAACCAGATCAAGGTACCAAGCTACATATTAGAAGAATAAAATTTGAATCATCGGGATGGTGGTACCCGTGCTCATGCCCACCTAGAGATGTGACAATGACATAAGTGATCAATTGACAATCTATTTCCCAAAATTCTCATTAAAAGTTGCATAAAGTTTGGGTATGGTGGATCCACCTAGCCTGTATGTAAGGTTTCCCGAATGAATTATAGAATCTTGAGGTAGGGGAAGGCTTGTGTAAGAATTTTTCATGTGACATGGGCATCGTCGACGTGCATCGTCGACGTGTATAGGGGATTTAGTATCCCAAATACAACCCATTCAATGTGGTTTAGTACTCACCACCACCATAAACACACCCATAACCTCACAAACATGCATGTAACATTGAAAACAAATTGTAAGGTGTCACATTACCAGTATCACACAACAACACAACTCTTGACTCTCGACAATGTCGATTGGGTTAATATGTCAATGCATTATAGGGGGGCACTCTCTCGATTCACCTTTTTGTCCATCAAAACACCAATTCAAACCACCACCTATTACTTAGGATGGTTGATGATATTGCATAAGGAGACAACGTTATATGATACATAGTTGCTAGGAGCATTAGTTTCAGACACGACCATATTAACTCATACCATCAATTATTCACCCCAACTTTAAAACACACAATACACAACTATATATTGTATACCATGAGGTTAATATAAGCACCCGCATGCATACCAATGGTTTGTCGTCACCATGATACTTAGTTATGATGCCACCTGCTAAGTAGTTTTCCCAAGCTTAAATTCATAGTTGGTCGCTTGGTGTATAGTGCATTACTATTATAGGCATATTATTTATAACGTCAAACTTGAGCAATATTATTAAACCATTCTATTTGCATAAACCATACTCAAACCATTCATATAAATATGAATGGTGCACACATGATATAGTGGTTTTGGAGCTCTTATATTGTGTTGAATCTACCAAGACTATATGTTGAAAAGGAAATAGACATTCCTTGAATTCAAAGTATAACAATCATAGTGCAAGAATTGATGTGCCCCTAAAAAACATTGACGATATAATTAGGAGAACATGTAGTGAACCAGAATTCAAATTTGTTTAGTTGCAAGGGACAAACCTTTAAAATCCTTTCAATCTATTATGGTTTTATTTTTAGGATGATAATCTTCACATAAAGTGATTTGCAACAGAATCAATGATCAAAATTTGCAACACTTTACAAATCATTGGTGTTGAGTTGAGAATCAACTCAACACTCATGTCAATAAAAAGCTTATGTGTATAAAAAAATTTCGTCCACATCAATCATTGTTGGCTTGTCCGATCACTAGAAATGGGTAGCTAATTCAACCTTGTAACACCCCAGTTTTGACCCCAAGGGGGAGGGGAACGTGTGCCCCAGTGTTGACCCCATGGTATTGAATTCCATATGATGTAAATATTTTTATGTGATCATGGTGTGGAGCTCAAGGCAAAGGCCCCACCATCGATTTAGCGTTTTATGTATTGACGATTAAAATCGACGCCGATGGTTTATGTGCTAGCCAGGCACAATATATATTTGGAGACATCATGTAAAAATGCAAATTAATAAAAAAATACCACAACTAGCTATGCGCCGCAACGTTAAAGAGACGGGGACATGATTTCACAAGGAATAGGGAGGGGGGGGGGAATAATCAAACCCTTGAGCCAATGGGGTAAAGCCAATGTAAAAGGGGAAAACCCATAAAGCTGTCAACTACCCATTTTGTCTTTTGTGCCCAGTCATCTAGAAATTGGTTGAGGAAGTTATTTCTTTGGGATGGGAAATGTATGGAGGTCAAATTCGAATTGGGAAAACCACCCATTTTTGAAAAACGTGTTTCTGACTTGTGGGGCAAGTAAACGCTGGGAAAGGCATGCCCAAGCCATTATTCACCGATGTCTTTCATTCCTCATCCATTCTCATTCACGTTGGGCTCTTTCACGCAGCTGAAGCTTGCTGAGCTTTCTCCCTCACGATTTCCTATTGTTTTCTTCATTTCTCCATGCCCATAATTCATTTTTGGTGTTGCTGGGCGAATGAGAAGAAGGGAACCATGATTTTGGGGTTTGAGGAGGTTGTTTTTGCCCCTATGAGCAAGATGAGAGTTCTCCTTCACGTTTTCTGTCGTTGTTCCATTTTTCTCCATGGCTGGGAAGTCGTTTTGTGTTGCTGAGTGCATGTGCAGTAGGGATTTACGTTTTGGGTGTTTGTTGAGGCTGGCTTGCTCCTGAAATTCCCATAGGCATTTTTTGATTTTGGGATTCACGATTTGGGTGTGAATGATGGTTGTTTTTGCTCTTGAACGGCCCTGAACGTTTTGTGAAATCGATTTTGGTTCCCAGGGTTGTCTTTTCCCTTGTTTCATTTTCGTTTTGGCTTCCCAAGAACGTTTTGTTCATACCTAGCAGTTGTGTTTGGCTAAGTAAGTCCAAGAAACCCCTCTATTGGATGGTCTGACTGTGTTTGGATGTGAATGCCTTGTGTTGGCTTGTTTCCTTAGTAGTCCAAGAAAACCCATATGTCAGATGGTTGGTTGTGTTTTGATTAGAAGGTTGGATTGGCTGGGTAATTCCAAGGAACCCATCTATTAATTGGTTGACTGTGTGTTTGATGTAAAGTTTGGCTTGGCTGAGTAAGTCCAAGGAACCCCTATGTTATTGGCTTGTTGCCTTAATACCTGCGAAACCCAGTTGTTCATTGGCTTGGCTAGATAATCTGTGAAACCCAACTGTGTGTTGGCTTGACTGTGGATGTATGGTATTGCTGTGTGTAAGCCTGTTGTTCTCTAGTTCCTTGTGGGAATCATGCCCAGCTTGGGGGTGGCAGTGATGCTGAGAGATTGATGAGCACATTGGCCTATGGTTGGGTGGAATGTTGCAACGACCCAGCTAATTGCGGGCCAACTTCTTTTCAAGATAAGTATCCTTGTGTATTTACCTCTGCAACTGTATTTGTTTTAATGAATTACGATGAACATGTTGAATGCTGGAATGAATGTGTTTTTCTTCCGCTGTTTATTTTCATGTATTATGTCTCTGCATTTGTATTTTATGTTCAAGGCATTCTATGATTGCATTTGTTATGCATCTGTGTATGTTTTTACTTCAATGCATTCTTTTTTTATCATGTCCATGGGCTAGATTGCCCCGTTGACAACAACAACAGTGTTGGTCACGTCCTCTCCATTGTTGGGATGAGGGGAGGGGACGTGACAAACCTCCACTAAGGTTTAAGTCCTACCAAGTGACATACAATCGTCTTTGCTCAAGCCGATAGATGTGTACCAACATATGCAACAATGTTTAAAGCCATTTGCAAGTCCTAACCAACTTTGACAAAATCAATACCCTCACTTGTAATTTTTCAACTAATGATACATGAATTGAATAACATTAATATATCACTATAATACTAAATTTTTTTAGATAGCGCACAGATTGTAGTCTCTGTGGTATGAGTTTCATACCTCGAAGCTGAAATAGTGACACGTGGTAGTCCATACAAGTTCGCTATGCTGAACCGATCCTCAAACAAGTCACATTGGGAAACTTGGAATAAGTTCCACTTGGGAAATCCAATTCTCCTATAACTTGTGGGGTTGGAAAGATGACAGATCATTCTATCTCAGGACAAAGTTTCATACCTTAAGTAGCAATAATTTTGGATATATAGCAGAATCAAGATCATGCAATTATGTAGAAGACATTAAACTACGACTTCCTGTTCCGGGCACTTCCCTCCACCAATTAGTTGAAAACAAAGGACCATCAAACTCGCCCTAGGAGGGAGCATATTTATATGGAAGAAGTTTCTCATTACGTGGATTTTCAATTCTTGACCTAACACTATTGTCGGGGAAAACTAGGGCATCAAATATTTTGTAGTTCTGTCCACAGTTTTGGGAAAGCGAGTATGTTGTTCAGTTTGCCTTGAGAAGGCACATCCTTCTATCCAATTAGATATGAAAGTTACCTAAGTTGAAAAATTAGGGTTTCACTGTCAAACTCTAGGTCCAAAAGAAGTAGTCTTCCAAAGAATCTTTCAAGCAAACATCAAGTTGAAGCAATCTCATTGGTAAGGTCTATCCTCTCTATTTCCATTTGAGGTTCTCATTTTTATCATGATGACAAACAATACCAAGCTTGAGTACAAGCTTGAAGGAAATAAGAACTTCCGAGCATGGAAGTATAGGGTGCTTCTCATACTTGATGAAGCATGACTTGGAGGAACTATGTCAAAGAAGAAGCTGCATATTAAGAGGGAGATGAAGACAAAGCAAAGCTCAAGAAGGACATAGTTAAAGCCAAGAGGATTATTTCCATCTGCATTGGATCTCACATGTATTATCCTTGAAGAATCCCAAGTAGACATTTGATGTAATGACCAACTTGTAAGAAGGAAAGAACATCAACAAGAAGATGACCTTGAGAAATCAACTCAAGGATGTGAAAATGAAAATGTCAGAAAGAGAACTCCAACATGTTGCAAAGATCGGACCAGTGTTACTCTCAATGCAACCAAGGAAGAATATATTGTAGCTGAGAAGAAAACAAGGGAATATTCCTCAAGTGATGAGGAATATGTACTTTGATCAAGAAGAATTCAACCCATGACAAAGAATAACAACTTATCCGTACCATTATTTGGATAAGAAGGGATGCGATTGTGAATGAAGAAGAGACACTTAGATTCATAACCAGTATCAAGTCCCAGGTGATCTATGGTATAGAAGGCTTTCTCAAGCATGAGTAAGATAGACACAAGTTCCCAGAATCAAATAATGAATTAGAGAACATTATCAAAGGCTCTATTTATCCTTGCAAGGAGATAAGGATAAAGAGGGAGTCCACCAACCAACCAAACAAAAATAAGTGTTTAAATTGTCATTTACTATACATCTAGTTGCTTAAATGATATTTTTTAGTAGTGTACATAGATATGTTCCTAAATTTAAGAAGTGTATTATGCATGTTGGAGTGTTTTCATTTATGAGAAGTTTACTACTAATATGCATAAGTGGCTCATGATGTTGTATAACATTCCATTTCTACTTATCTAGAATGAAACCTCTTTGTTGACATATCAGGAGTAGTGCACAATCTTAATAATGTTCTGGTAGAGATGGAAGACATATATAAAGTTACCGTACATATATGGGATATGGATGAATGTTGCGGCATTTACTAAGATAGTTTCATGACTGTGTGACACATATATTTATGTGTTAGAATTTGTTGTTATTAATATGTTTTGAAAATTATGAAATGTTTTTAATCATGCCACTAAAATTGACTTGTAGGAAAGATTGCATACAATCACCTACAAGAAAAGAAGGATGAAACTTGTTCCAAAGAATAAGTGATGATGGTTCATCTAGAAGTTTCACTCCAACAACAAAATAAAGAAGAAACTGAAGCTCCCAGGGACAAATACACCATGATGAAAGAAAGAGCTTCAGAAGAATATAAGAATCATGATATGACCAAACCATAGAGAGCGGTATATCCACCCCAAGAGATGAAGGCCATCTTGGGAATGAAGAAAATAATGATGAGACTTCCAAAGAAAGTAAGAGGCCTCAGAAACACTCCAGTTATGTAGCACTATTGTGTGACATCATTGATGCAGATACTTCCAGCTATGAAAAATCAGCCGAGAAGAAATGGAAGGAGACTATGATAAAAGAGTATGAGTTGATCATGATGTACAGGATGCGGTTCCGAGATATGAAGGGAAGTCCGTAATGTATTCCAAGTGGATCTACAAGATCATTCATGTAGCAGATGGAAACATCGAGAAATACAAATCAAGGTTCATGGTTCCCCTCAAGAGGAAGCATATCACGACGAGACATACTCAATTGACCAGACACACTTCTTCAGTAAAGTAGAAGTGTATATCGAGCATAGGACCACATGTGCATACAAGGATTTGTACGAACTTATAAGGAACCCATGGGATAACACATACATTATGAGCTTGAAGATCACATTAGAGTGATGGATATATCAACCTTTGCTACAAGTTTGAAGATGGAATCCTATAGAGAACGACAAGCTCATAGATGGGTGCAAGAGGGAATTTCAATAAAGCTCGAAATGGAGGATCTTTGTATCCAGTGACATTAAAAGACGACATAGTCACATAGATGGATACATATAATATCCATAGCAAAGGATACTACTTGTCACTCCAGTGCATAATACATAGATTACAAAATGCATACGGAGGATGGTGCTCCACTTGAGTGGGAGTGACTACAGAAGATATCATAGTTAGAGAATCTTGACATGGTAGAACAATATGGACAAATTCCCGATGAGCTTCGTCTTTACCAAGAGTAAAGCGGATTACAACCTTTACTACAAGGTTGAAGGTGAAATACCGATGATGCTCCTACTATATGTTGATGACCTGTTTTTGAAAGGAGAGGACAAACTAATTATAGATGCAAAGAGGAAGCTCACCATTGAGTTCAAAATGAAACACCTAGGGATGATGCAATATTTCTCAGGAATCGAGATGTGGTAGAGTATGAATGGAATTTTCCTTGGTCAAGGAAAGTATGCAGTGGATATTTTGAAGAGATTTAGAATGCTGGACTGCAAGGCGATAACCATACCTATGGAATCGAACTTGAAGCTACTATGTGATGCTTCATTAGAGTTAGTTGATGCCATGATGTATCGTCAGACAATTGGTTCATTGATGTACCTAACGAATACGATACCCGACATATCATTTGCTGTGAACACTCTGGAGCCAGTTCCTGACAGATCCTAGACATGTTCATCTGGTAGCTGCAAAGCATGTATTGAGGTAACTAAAGGGTATAGTTGATTACGAACTTAAGTATGATGCAAATAAGAAGATTAAAATGTATGATTATATTGTTGATTCAGATTGGGGAGGAAATTCCACTGATAAGAAGAGAGCTTCGGGTTGCTACTTCAGTTTGGGATTCGATATGATCTTCTGGTTTAGTAGGAAACATTCATGTGTGGCACTGAGTATAGTCGAGGCAGAATATGTTGCATCTTGTTCAGCTAGTTGTGAGGTAGTATGGATTCGATATCTACCTTCTGATTTATTTGATCTTGATTTATAGGTGAATTGTAGCTTTTGTGATAACCAGAGTTGCGTGGTGTTGTCAAAGATTCTGGTGTTTCATGACAAGTTGAAGCACATTTAGATCAAGTATCACTATACCCAGGATATGGTGCAAAGAGGAGCAATGGAGCTCCAGTACGTGGTGAGGGATGAGCATATAGCTGACGTGTTGACCAAGTTTCTAGCTAGAGTGAAGTTCAAATACTTTAGAGAGAGACTTTTTGTTCTCCAGATCGAGGTCCCTAGAAATAGGGAGTGACGAGCTCTTGCATGGTGGTAGACGTAGGTTGTTCTTAGACGTAATCATTCCTAGCGTGCTCCCATGATAGACATGACAAGAATACCAGAAGACACAGATTCTCCCTGGAGTGTTGTTGTATTTGTAACTTTGAAAGATAATTTGATGTATGTTATCATTGGATATTGTTGCACCCCCATCAGAGATGCGTTTCCCTCCTTTCAGGTTGTCATTAGTTTATATGGTCATTGAGGTAAACCATCCATTGTAAGTCAGGGAAATAGTCCCCAAGATAAATAAAGTAAAATGTATTATTGAGTCTTCCTAGGTATGTTGTCCCCAAAGAGTTTGCTTGACCGACCTAGTTAGTTGAGTACATTACACAACAAAAGAATATAAATAGGGAGGCACCCTCCCTATTTGGACACACACTCACACTCTCACATGTGTGCCTTAGGAGAGAGAGGATAAGTTATCTAAAGGAGGAAAGAGAGAGAGATACAAAAGGCTTCTCTTTCTTCGGTTTTACCATCTTGTGCTATTGTCTTAGTGATTGAACTATTTTGAGGAAGTTTATAGGGTTTTCTCCTTTATGGTTTCCCCGAGGAAAATCTTTGTGTCTTGTGTATCTTGTATATCTTGTGCATATTATGTATCTTTCTATGCTTGTTATTCTTTCAGAGAAATATCCTAATTGAATAAGATTAGAAAAAGTAACATTATAATTCTTGCTGCTAACATGCTTTCAATTTATTTTTTAACAATGTAATTGTATTTGTGGGCTAGATTATAGGGTCTCTTTTTAACTATTTTTGATCTTGGTACAAGGTCTATTTTAATTTTTCCCATATCCTGCATGAGTCTTTTTAGATATATGTCGTCTCGAACAAAAATATCTTAGTATTCTCTAATAATATTTACTATTTTTATGTTTGTTCTTCTGACCAATAGTATCCTATTTTAGATAACTAGGGTCTATCATATGTGGATATGCCTACTTCTTTGGTTTTAATTTTTGCATTCATCCATTATAGGGCTTGTGACTCATTAATATGTCATTCTCCTTCTATAAATTCTATAAAAGATGGAAGGAAATACTTCCCCCCTAGATATGCATTTTCTTCCTTAGGTTTGATATATATTTTCATAACATATTACTTAATTGGGTGTATGATATTAGGATGATCTCTTTTCTATCTGAAGCTTTTACTTGGGTCATTTTTGGTTTCTAATTCTAGACAGTTCAGAAGTTGACATTGTTGCTTTTGGTCATATTTTATGTTGTTGCAAGTCAAATTTAGATGATTGTAAAATGATGTTCCTTCAACATTCTCTAGTTGATCCGATGGTTTAATAAAACTTGGCACTTCTTTAACAACTTACTTAATATGATCTTTTGTAGAAGAAAATGAAAATACTTTAATAGAGTTTTCTTTGAGGGATTTCCAGTTAAATGTCTCCCCTGTTTCTTCTTCAATTTTATACCATTTTTTGGGTAGGTCAACCAATGTATTTAGAAACATGAGCGATCATGCTCATTCGTTTTGATAACCTAATATTTTCCATTTTTTTTCATAAAGGTTAATATGGTTGATTGGATCCCAACCTTGTACAAACTTAGGAATTTGTGCTTGTGCTGTTAACTCATTTTCACCAAAACACTCGATGAAATATGTAGAAGGTATCATCCATGTTTGTAGTTGGGATTTATGAGTGCCGACTATTGAGAAATTTGACTGGTGAAATTCTTGACTAGACTTTGTAGTCATCCTTATTCTCCTACATTCTTAGAAACTTCATTGATGTGTATGGATGGGGATTCTCGTTCTTTGTTCCAAAGCAATGACAGGTTGGTTGATTCATTTATGGTTGGTACCAAGGTTGGATACTTCAAAGTTTTCCTTTCAAATACTTTCGGTATGAATACAATAGAGAAACATCTCTGCACATAATGGAGGGGAATAACTTCGATTTTCCAACACTCGCAAGCTTTAGCTTCATAGTTTTCAATTTTCCAGTCATAGAGTTTCGAGTCTAATTTTTGTCCTACTAACATAGGAGACCCCAATTAAAGTTCCCCATTTTCAATTGGCTCAATTGTTTCTTCATTATTTTGCATGACTTGATACAATCATCTCATGTATGTGTCATTGTTGTTAGGTCCATCCTAAGGTTTTCCTTGAGATTGATAGATGGGTACGATAACCCTTTTCCTTCCCCTTTTAATTTTATCCTATTTTCCCCAAGGAAATGGAAGATTTCATTTTTTGTCCCCAAGGTCGACTAACTAGTGTTGGGAATGATTTAAATCCTTTTTTGGGGCCAATTACTTAAAATCCAACTTGCATGGGTATGCCCATAATTATAGTGTGTATGTTTTTCCATACTCATATAGGATAAATTAGGCCTCCGTCTTCCAATTTGAGGAAAATTTCCAATTATGAAAGCTATAGCCGACCCAATTTTTCCCATGTGCTTCCTATTATTATATTTTATTACGATCCAAAGTCAAGAATGACTTGTGAAATAAAATATCCTTCGGATTCTAGGTTAATTAAGGGGTTGGTATCAATTTTATCTTTTTGATTGAGTCAACATAAGTTTTTAGCTATATGTCATTTATTTGATTGCTTTTTACCATGTACAACAAATCAATTAAGTGACAAACATCATCTTCCTCTGTGAGTAAATACAAAAAATCATTAAGTGTGGTATCTTTGGTTTCTTGAGTATCCTCTTCCATAGCTAGCTCTTAAAATATTTTTGAAGCATCATTGGATTTGTTTTTTTCTTGTTAGTATTGGGATAGTTAGTTTCTTTGTTTTTAATTTTGGAGATAGTCAAATTATCACCTCCAATCTTAGTACCATGTCTGTTTCTAATATGCAAAGTTTTAGTATTTGAGACTTCATGCTTAGGGACATCAGACAAAAGATTAAAATTTTTCTGATTTATTAACTTCTCAATAATGATGGGGAAATCTTCTAAGGAATGATAAACCATACCGCATTTGGTACAAAACTTGAGATCGATTTTGTTCTTCCAAGGACAGTTTGGGCTCAAATGTTCTTCACTAAAACATACATAACATATAGATTTTCTTCCTCTACCACTAGGTCGGTTACCTCGATTATTATTATACCTTCTTCGATTGTGGTATCCTCCTTGTTGGTTGTAATCATGATTTATTTAGTTTAGACCATTATGTTCATTTTGGTCAACAACTTGTTCTTTATGGACCCATAGATAGTTTTGCTTACTTTTCATATTTAGATCACTTTAAGCGGTATTATGCAGATTATCTTCACATATGCCATTCCATTTAGGCTTCACATTCTCAATATTAAATGGTAAATGTTTCATAGAGTGCAATTCAAACCCTTGGCATATTTGGAAATAATACTCAGTGTTAACGACTCAAACATCTTGTTGTTTGTTATCTTGTAGTTAACAATTGTCTCTAGTGTTTCCTTTTGACATGCAAGTTGTGCACCATAATTCCACATTTCTAAGGGTGAGGTCACAAATAGATTTTTGTATAATTTCAAGCTTTTGTTCCATCCTCTTTTTGACAGGTTCTATTAGATAATCATCATTAGACTCGATCTGTTGAGCTTTCTTTAGGGGATTTTCCTTTTTTGAGAATTCATGAAGTCTTAATGGTGTTCTATTTATCTGTAGCAGTCCCATGATGAACCATTGTATGAGAAAATTTTCATTGATATGATATGATATATGGACGAGTAGGTCCTTGAATCTTTTGTCATATTCTCATACTACTTATCCTAGAATTTGTGCATCTCTTTAAGATTCTTAGCATATAGGTTCCTTCTATCTTGTGTTCAGAAAAATGCGAGAACGCTTTGCTTTACTTCACTCTTTGTTCTGGTCTGGATCTCGATAAAATTATATACTAAGTGAGTGCTCGTTTCCTAAGAGATCCAACAAACTATGCCATTTGTATACCCTTGTTGGTAACAAGATTTTCTCCCAAGATGTTTTCATAGTTGAACCAATATCTTTTAGGTTCTTCATCACCCTTATACAAAGGGATATGTACGGAATGATTGTAAGCCATTTTGGAAGATTTTTTTATTTATTATTTGATGGAAAGGAAATATTGGACTGAATTGTAATTACTTCTATATGTCGAGCTTCATACCAAGTTAGTCAAGCTTCTTATAGTTGTAATCCCTTGCTGTGTCGATCAATTGATGGAATCTGAGCTTCAATCTATATTACTGTTTATAGGGGGTTAATCCATGTGATTTGAATAGAATAGGATGAAGCCATTTCTTCCATACTCAAGGGTAAAAGTAATCCAATTACCCTGTAGTGGTATCTCAATCAGTAGTCGATCCACAATTCGTCCACAATGATCTAGTCGACTCTATATAGTTTCTTGGATAGGTATAATATTCAATTCACGTTTGATGACTTTCCTTATGGTTGGGCCACAAGATAACATGACTTGAAATGGGTCTACGTAACTCATACTTGCAGGAACTATGATTTGTAAGGATCCATATCATTCCTCTACCGACCATAATTCTTTAATTGTGGTCAAAGCCTCATCCTTTATTTTCTTTGGTCAACTTTCCTCAACTTAGGAAGGTCTTTTGGCTGATCGACTTTATTTTCTAGTTTATTTAGGTAAATTTTGTTCTAAAGAAATTTTTTAATGTTCCCAATCTCTTCTAGTTGTTGTTTTTCTTGTTCAATTCTTTTACTGTTGGTTGCATACTTATGGCTATCCATCTTATATTTTCACTGAGATCATGCTTGAATATTCTTTGGAATCTCTTTGCATTCATTCATTGACTAAAAAATCCCTATTCATTCTTGTCCCATGATCGACGCCCCCCCATTACCTCCCAGACTTACTGTTGGTCGACGGGGTTAGACTTAACAATCATGATCATTTACTGAGGAAGTATTCCCACTCTATTTCATTAATAAAGTGTTCACAATATCTTTGTTTGTGTTCCCAATTTGTACAACTAGGTACCAATGACGTTTGAGGCTCGACTATGTGGTTGCCTCCTTTTTCAATTAAGAATTTATGAAACAAAGCAGGAGTTGTACATTAAAAATTATCATGCACGTCAATATAAAACCTAGATTTTATGTCATCAAGCGAAGTTCATTATTCTATTGCTTGCTCTTCGCAAAATTCTTCAGGTATCCTTTCAACACACTAAGACAAGTTCATTTGACCACTGTTTCATATTTTATGCATCAACATTGATTCTTAATGATCTTTCAACCTAGTCATGAAAATTATCGAGAAATATCTTGATTTCTTGAGGAACAAAAACTATAAATTTATCATGTGATTCAGTGAAGAATTTTTCTCTGGCTTGTGCAAGTGTTAACTTGTTTCTTATGGCATAATTATAAATATAATTTGCAAATTTTCTGTTACACGATTCATGGGTTTCTTCCTCACTCAACATTTATGTATATATGCTCATACTTTGTCACGGTCCAGTGCTATCAACAATGGAACCAATGTTGTAATATGTGGGATTACATGTGGTTACTAGTAGTGTACAACAAACATATAGTCATACATAAGAGTAACACACATAAAGAGAGAAAGGAATCAATTGATGGCCATGCCAACATCAAGCTTATTATATTATATCACATAACCATATTGTTCAATGGAATACAATGTTAATCTCTTCATGGATCACCAACCTAAATATGTATGAAATATACATTCATATATTCAGTTACAATTGTGTAATTGCTCAACAATTGGCTTAACTAACTTGACTGGACTGATATGACCAAGTGTGTGGTTGGTTGGGAGGACCTAGTTGACACATCAACTAGGCTCCTCCAACAATTGGCAATGACATGAGTATTGTGCTACCTGAAATAAGTCTAGTTGGCATGTTTAACATATTTGACTACAAGATAATACATGTTGAGGGGCAATCAATGTTTATGGTTGTAAGGGTGTACCCTCTTTGGCTATCCATGATTGGAGAATTTGGTGCAACCATAGCATCAAGTACTTAATATGTCCAATATTTTGTACTCATACCACTTTCCTCAAGGTCATAGTGCAGGTACCTTTTGTATGTGGGGATACCAAAAGGTTATGCGTCGATTAGATTCCATATGCACCTATGATAGGAAGAGGTGGTGGTATATCCATCCTTATCACTAGGTCCTATTCTTTCCCATGTATGAGAAGTGAACCCCTCTTCCTATGTGCCTATGAAACATATGAATTAGTTGATTAAGCCGATGTTCCATCACTCTCATCAAGTTTGGTTTTATTTCCAACACCTCCTTCCATCACCACTCCTACAGGTAATGGCCATTTTCTCTACTACTTCTGCTGTTATTTTTCCACTTGGACCCATCTATTTATGGCATACTCCACAAGCCCTAGATTCAACATGAACTCTAACGTCTCCAATTCCTCTTGTAAAATTATGTTACCATTTGATAGCCACAACCTCATCACACCATTAATTCTGCATCACCTCAAATTGATATTGGTGGCCATATGTATCAATCATATAGGTGGGGATCCTACTAGTTTTAGTGATAACTCCACACATTTCCTAGTAACATTTCTTGAATATGGTATCAATAGAAACCCAAGAGACCTTGTCTTGGAACAAGCAAGGGATTCATACTTAGTTGCCACAAAGGTGTCCCATGAATCTCACGATTGTAACAAATGGTTGATGGAGGCAAAGTCAAAATCCTTGTTCATGGGTTCTACACCATATTTCAGACACTGTTTCATTTTCTCATTAGTGGTACTTCCATCTTTCAAAACAGTAGTTCCATAATTTTGCATTATAGCTTGAACCACAAACACATTTATGCGATTCTCTCCATCCTTTGTCAACCCCGTAATGGATGTGCTATCTTGACATTAATGGGGTTTTCCTATCCAACCGAATTCCTCTAGAATGAATTTGTGACAACAATAGCCTTGGACATTTCCTGACCACCAATTTTTTTCCAAAACATGGGACATGATGATGAAGGAAATGGTATGATCCCAAATCAACAATTTCAACCAGGATGTTGGGTAAGCAAAGAGGAGTCATGAATGCTTACCCTATTTTATGTTGATTGTACAACATCAAGAGTCATTCTTCGAACTTGTGAGTAATATCAAGTCGGACTTGTGAGTCATATCAAGTCCTATGTATCCTCATATGATTGAGGTGGTGATGTTATATTGTAAAGCTTGTGAGTGATATAAAGCTGATTCTTGCGAGTAATATCATTACTAGACCTGTGAGTAATATCAAGTAAAGTATTCTCATAGAAGGCACCCCATGATAATGAATCTCCAATTGCGGAGATGATCTTGTGTTGTATCAAGAATGAAGTTTTGCATTGTATCAAGACTATGGACCTCCATTTGTTGAGGTGGTTATACTATGTGATATATTGATAGTCATGGTCACTGAGCGTTATAAGTCTCCTATAGGGATTAGATAGCCCTAGAGTGAATTACTTTAGCATATAACTATGTGGCCCAGGGAAATATATATGATAATCAATATGTATGGAATAATTCTTTTGAGTATGAGATGAAAACATGGATAAATAATACACATATGGACCATGCATTAATTATTTAATGATAATAAGATAAAGCATAGATAAAGAAAATTTAAATTTCCCATGCAAATGTCTGAGTGAACTCAATTTATAAAGATTTAGTAAAATATGAATTCCTAAATCAATGCCTTAGTCAAAGAATCAGTTGAACTATTAATGAATGTAATCAGTTAAGAAGAGCTTAATGTGTATCAATCAACATGCATAATTTTACTAAAGAGATCCATGCAAAAGTTAATAATAGAAATTGTGCATGGATGACACTAAGAGTGAAGCATGGATGACACTTAAGTTAGCATGTTAACCAAGTGATCAAGAGTCAGTTAACATTCAATTCAAGTAAGTTAACATTCAATTCAGGTCAATTAGTATTCCGTTCAAGTAAGTTAACATTCAGTTAAAGTAAAGTTAACATTCGGTTCAATTCAGTTAACAGTCAGTTCAAGTAAGTTAATATTCAGTTCAAGTCAGTTAACATTCAGTTCAAGTAAGTTAACATTCAATTCAAGTTAGTTAACATTTTTTCAAGTTAGTTAACATTTAGTTCAAGTCAATTCACTTTCAATTCAAGACAATGAACTTTCAATTAAAGCTAATTAAGGAAAGGAAGGGCGCTAATGTTTGCATAGAGGGAGTTATAGTTATCTCCTCCTTGTGAATGTACTATGTGGTTCTCTAAGTGTGTTTACTAAGCCTCATATGCGCTACCTTCTTCAAGTTAGGGTTTTTGGATTGTTATTAATATGCTAGGCATATGGCAAGTTCAATACATCATACATTTGTTTTTGGAGGGTTACATTGGATCTCTCTTCTTTATTTCTATGGTGATATCTCTTACCGGACAATCTGCTTATGTGTCGTAAACCATTCTCTACAAATATATCTATCATACTCAAAGAATTGTTGGGTTTTTCGTCCTCCTTGTTTGGAGGGTTTTCCTAGGGTATATCTTGTATCTCATGGTTGATTGATTTATATGGCTGGTTTATGGAGTTGATTTATGTGGTTGATATACTTGTGAGATTTACGTGTGGCTGATATATTTATGTGGACGATATATTTATGAGATTCACATGTGTATGATATATTCATATGTTGCTGATTTATGAGATACATGTGTGCTGGAATTAATTGATAAATTTTTTAAAGTTCAAGCTTCTCCTATTTTGCTCAAACACCAACATTTTGTAGCCTAAATATATACATTAACAGACCTCAACCTTCATGAATGATCAGACAAGACTTATTTGACAAAATAAATAAGAAAATAATCTATGGACATATTTTAAAATTTACAAAAATATTATATTTACAAAACTAAGGTGTAAAAGCAACACAAAATATGCTAGTATTCATTCTCCTATTAACTCCCTTGCGGATTTATATTACATAAAATAGATAAAGAAAATGGTTATATGTATAGAAAACAAAATTAACACTTAAATTAAATATTAAAAAATATACAAGAAGAGTAAATACTTAACAAAACTAATTTCATAAAGGGAAAAATAAACAACAAATCGAACATGGAATCAAATGTCCTTCGTAAGTAACCATCGTTTTGAAAACATAAATGGAAAATACAAATTGAAAATTGAAACCAAGAAAGATGTAAAGATATCCCGTGAATATCTTTGTTGTTGGTACTATTCTTTGCAACCAAACATCAAACATAGGAAATTTATAATAGAATACTTGCTAATATTCAACAATCAAAAGGAAAATATAACTTTTACAGAACAAAATCAGTTCTAGGCCTCCCAATCTACCTTTTGAAAAGGACTACCACTATCATAGAGATGATAGACCACATAATAGTAGGAAATTGGAAGTTAGACTCTAAACATTAAGAAATAACCTTCATGCATACCATAGCAACAATGGATAGACCTTCTTCTTAGTTACTCGAAGAAACAGTTGGTAACTAACTCTCTCGAGTTACTTTTAGAAGATTCTACTAAATATACATAGGTGGCTAAAAGTGAAATAATAACCACATAATAAAGACTTTAAACACATGAGAATACACATACAAGACTTTAATTGAAATATTTAACACATAGTCAGGAAACATAACCAACAAAGAGGGACCCTCCATTTCCTCTATATAAACCTCACGGGGATGTCTAAACAACCAAACACCTTGTGTTTCTCATTATGTCGTTTAAAACAAAATGCATACTCATAAAATTGCTTTATGCCACATATATATTTAATTGAATTCTCATAAATAGAGTTGTCCATCATGCACCAATTAAAATATAATGTGTGAATAGATCAAAATTTGATATTTAATAAAGTTTCATGTCCTCAAAATTTAAACAACATATTCACATAGTTCACCTAAGTCAACTAAACTGTTAATCAAAAAATCAATAAATAAACATAAACTCAAGGTATCCAAGGATGCATGTTTAGAAAGGATATTCCAATCGTAGTAGCAGTGATGTAACGTCCCCAACCCTCTAATCGGCGAAGAGGACTCTACTAACATCAAACATACGAGAAAATAGACCCATGAAGATGAACATGCATCAATGCTGAAATGATAAGCTTGAACATAAAACATACTAAGATGCATAATCCTTCATTTACATAGCGGAAGCAAACATACACACATTCAAGCATGACACATGTTCATCATATTCATTCATCAGTAAACATAAATGCATAAGTAAAATGGACAAGAATACTCATCTGATAAGAACTCGTCCCGCAACCAGCTACGTCGCTGCAACGTTCCACCCAACCATAGGCCAGCGTGCTCATCAATCTCTCAGCAACACTGCCACCCTCGAGCTAGGCATGATTCTTGAGGGAATAAGGGTCAAAGCAGGCTTACACATAGCCAAGGTACATAAATTAGCCAAGCCCACACAGTAGGGTTTATCAGGCCGTCAAGGAGCTAGGAAAGGCTACATGCTAAGCTAGTGGCCTCAAACACCAGTTTTCCCAAGCATAACTAGCCTCTAATCCTATTCACAACAGTCCAAAGACCACCCACTGCACGCCGCAGTAAAACAAACCAGTCACAACTATGTGAAGAAGGCAAAGACAACCGGGTGACAATCCCATACAAAAGGTGAAACACAGTTCAGGTCCAACCACACTCCAGAGTTGTTCTTGGCCCTAGCGTGGCCAAAACAACTCAGCAACAATCCCCAAAAGACGTCCGCTACCTTAGCAACCAAGAAGCAACCCAAAACCAGGGTGAATCGACAGCCCAAACTCACAATGAAAACTATGGCAACCTTATATAGTCCCAAAACAGGGGAGAAGTCCGATCCTCAATCTTGGACAAAAGAAGGACATAAACGCAGACCCCAATCTGATGAGGGAAACGACGAGAACCTTACACAGTCCACAACTGGGGCAGAAGCAGAACTCCCAGCATAGACATGGGAGGACTCAACCTACGGATGTGGAAATCAACGGTCGTCCAACATCTAAAATCCCACAGCACACAGCTCCTCAACGCAAATGCGTTCGGCAATGATGGAGGCAAAAACGTCGACTCTATGCGTGATCAAGAGGAAATAACACAACCCAATCGACTGGTAAATGGTGCGAGAGAGAGAGAAAGGCGAACCCCCAAACAGAAATCACACACCCCCTTAACTCAGCTCTGCGTGAGGAAGATTAACTGCCCCCCCCTTCCGCGTCCTTGCGTGAGAGTGAACCCAAAAATCCCAGAGAGAGCGTAGTGATGGTTCCCTTACCCACGTGAAGGTGGAGAGAGGACTAGTGGAGTAAGCGTGTGGCAAAGATTGACAGTCCTTCCACCTTCCACTTCCAGCAATTAAATGCCTCAACAACTCAGCAGAACATTAAAAAGGTGGTTGGATGAGACAAGGGAAGGTGAGCAAAACAGAGAGGGTGATGACATGTATCTTTTTCCCCCATGACTCAAGGTTCATCATTTCCCCCGCTTATCCTTTGGAATCATGCCCTTTTCATTTTAACGTTGCACCGTCGTAGCTGGTTGTAGGTTTATTTTAATTGATGTGCGTATTTACATGATGCCAAACTCTAATGTGTCGGATAACACGATATACCATCGGCAACTATCCCTATTGCCATAACATACACAACCAAATTGATGGTGGGGCTTTTGCCTTTAGCTCCTAACCATGATTAATTACATTATATACATCATGTACCTTTAATGCAAACGGGTCAAAACTAGGGTGTTACATTCCCCTCCCCCTTGGAATAACACCGTCCTCGGTGTTCCAATACATAGGAATACATATACAATTTGCACATCCAAAATTTCAAAATTTTGCAGATCTATCCCACGTTCAATTATTTACCTTGAACGTTCAGGACCAAGCCCCTTGGCTTCCACGAACTTCTCCTACTGGTTCTCATCTTTCAGCTTATGCCGAAGCCTAGGAACTTTGTGGCTGTTGCCCTCTTTATGTCCCCTCGTTGGGCAGTCCCGGCGTAAATGATGTCCTCCGCATCCCCAGCATTTCACTGGCTGCTTTATCCTTACCTGCTCAATTTCCTTTGATTCTTCATGCCTGGACCGTTTCTTAACGGGTCGCTTGGACGAATGTCCCATCACTGATCCACCTTCCTTTCCTTTGCCGATTGCTCCCAGAAGGCTTTTCACCTCCCTTTGCAAACCAATAGAGTCTTGCAAAATCTGGTGGTTCATTTCATTCTGCCTTTTTGTATCTTGAGCATCTCTCCAAGATTTTCTTGGGTCTTGGCAATCATTTGAAGGAGACTTCTAGCCAAGTCCAGCAACTTTTGATCTGCTGTCATGATCAATGTGCACGACTGGGTTTCACTTTTCTCACCTGTGAAATGCACCATTGAAATTTTGTCAGGCCAAGCATAATATAGACATTAAAATCAGTCAGTTAACTGCCCAATTGGCATGACAGTCCAAGTCTCATCAAGGAGACTTTCATATTTTTCATGCCTT
>LPNX011014149.1:1215390-1253481 GCA_001517045.1 Pseudotsuga menziesii
CACCGCTGTGGCTTTTCATGCTCTCAGCCTCGTTCACTTCACCGTGAATGCTGGACCAATCCCTCTTGGTCATGACACTTAGTGTCTCCGGTCTATTTCAGACCTCTCAACCATGGAGCCTCCCACATGGTTCGTCTCGGCTGCTAGGACCTTCACAGTCTTACTAGCACCTTTTTCATTACCGCTCATTCCGAGCTCTCCAGGACAGTCGCATGTCCACATGCACCCCTAGGATGCTCTCATAGTCCTCGCTCCCAGCAATATCTATATCCAAACATTGAATATATTCACATGTTTAGTTTATTCTCATCGGTTTTATCTCTAGAACAAGAGTTTAAAACATCATAACCAAATCATATACACATGTACATTCATAAGCAAAATAATCCAATACTTATCTGTATTGTACGTTTCCTCGTTGGTCCACAAGATCCTGCTTCGCTTTGCAAGCCT
The DNA here is from genome assembly GCA_001517045.1 of Pseudotsuga menziesii. Classification (NCBI taxonomy): domain Eukaryota; kingdom Viridiplantae; phylum Streptophyta; class Pinopsida; order Pinales; family Pinaceae; genus Pseudotsuga; species Pseudotsuga menziesii. The sequence continues at coordinate 1,215,844 of LPNX011014149.1, forward strand.
TGGGATCGCCTATGGACTTGGATGTTAGGTCAGCACGCAGGTTGTTCCACAACATCAATAATTAATGTCCAGCTAGTACGCCTTCACGCCAACTAGGCTTGGAACTTTACCATGACCATTCCTAGGTCCAGGATCTACTATGGATCCCCAAGCATATAACAACCCAACATACACTTATACCAACAATAATGCACACTTATATCAACAATACACTTATACCAACATACACTTATATCAACAATAGCCCTCACTCTGCAACCTCTCACAACAACCGTTTGCCTTTTCTCTTTAGTTTGCAACACCAAACTGCATCTATTTAGCCTGTCAACACAAGCAATATAAGCAAACTCATTAGCGTTATTGCTCTAAAACTGTAATCATATTTCATATCATTCACTATCAAGTATTGAAACACCAGGAGTGCGTCCCCTCCCTAGGGTGTAGTCAATATTGAAAACCCTTTCATGACTCAACATCGAGAAAGTGTGCACCCTTTTCTGGTGTGTGCCATGTAGGCCCTATTCATACTCAAGAAATCGGTCATCATGGAAATAAAATCAAAACATGTTCTGCATATGGAATTTTAATAATTTGACATGCATATTCTCAGCTAGGGTCACAGAACACTTATCCATTTGCAGATGCAGTATTCCTTCGTTAACGAGGAATGGGGCTCCCTTATCTGAGTTGACAGTCCCTCGGTTTTCCATCCCAACTCCTTTTCACATTTCATATTCACACATGCCTTACCGACATAATCCATACCATCTCACTCATGTTGCTTGCCAACATGTAGTGCAGATGAGACATTTCCAAAATGTCCAATGGAGTTTCACCCGAAACCCATTTCCAAGATAGGGGAAAACCTCCCCATAAATTTTGACTCCTTCAAGCCATCACACATGGTCTTTCTGCAATGTGTACCCCTGGCACATTCATCAAGTAGCCAAACAGTCAATCATTACCTGATAATACAATCCAAATTGATCGTTCCATAACCAAGCAATGACATTAGTAATTAAATTCAATAAGAATTTGCAACTTTATCCATTACAGAAATTGATTTGCTTAGCAATGAGGTGATCCTCATTTGTGGGTCTCTTGTAAGTAGCACTACTATCCCCATTATAATTTTTTATTTTATTTTTTTATGCTTACTAGCATAACATGAATACCCACTTACAATGCATCCTCCTGACACAAATCTATGCAAGCCAATAGTGATTAGTAGTTGTCAGCAATTTCTCAAATCTGAAATTCACAAATTCAAATTTGACAACTCATTATGCATACAAACTAGCTTCACAACCATGAGACTCTTCTCATGAGGTTTGGCTCTTTCACATGGTAGATTCCGACCTTTGTCATGGTCTTACTCACATTGCCATGCCCCAGACAATCTACCTGAAACCTGAACTTCAATCAGCCAAACACTTGGTAAGTCTTGATGCTTATAACCTTTTCATTGCTGCAACAATCACTGAAGCATTTTCAGAATTTATAAAATTCAAATACCTCCAGTTGTTAATCACATCAATATTACCAAAACTTGTTTACTTCACGTGAATCATTATCATACTAAAATTGTAAGGTATAGTCACATCATTTATGCAAATTAAATGAAATGTTTAGATACTCCTTACTTCACAAGCGTGTCATTGTACCACCTAGCCCGTCCATAGAGCATTCCCGGCAGCCAATTGATCATGACTATCCTCTTTATGCACTTATTATCCCGCATTCATAACAACTCTTGAAATGGTTCCAGAATTGTCATCAATTCATCATTTCAGCCATTAGTTATTCATAATATCATATGCACTATCTCAATGCATTCATGCAATGCATCACAACAATTGCACCCATACTTATGTAATCAGTTACTCACACCCTTCATATGCATCCATTCAATGCATAACTACCAGACTTACAAACTCTTTTAATGCATATCCACCCAATGCTACCTTGCATTGATTCAGGAATACCCTGCATTCAAACATACCATGCATGGCCTAACCATGACTTCTCTAGATAGGATGCATGACTATAATCAAGATCATCAGTACTTACTTTCCTTGGGCTACTAAGCTATATACAGGCATGACACATTTCTATATGAATGCAGTATAAAATTCAAATACCCACATGGTATGAGACTTCTTGCTTTTACCACTTCACGCAATTGTCATAATTAAACTCTTACCTTCATGGGTTCTACTTACACCCTTGACATTACCAGTTTGGTTGTTCCTTTGCAGGAGATTGCAGAATTTGTTCACCAACTTTTGATTCTGGACTTGTTGCGTTATCCCTTTCTCCATAGGGTTTCTAGTCACATTCGTCAGCATCAGCAACATATTCATCTATGTCCATGTTATCGTTGGTTTTTCCACTAATGCCAACACCAATGCAATAATTATCATTAGTGGCTCATTATAATTGTATAATTCTCACTATTCTTACCAACATGTAATATCTTATGCATGCAAGGCATATCCTCATACATTTCATGTATAAAACTTGTAATCATAATTAGCAAGACAGGGTTTAAGGAAATTTCCCTTTTCAAGTCCCTCATCCTTGCATGGAACTCCTCTTCCACACAGCAGCTGGTTTGACTTCATGGTCTTGCTACCTCTAGGCATGCAATTCCTGGGTTTGTCCATATTGACAGCAGCACATTTCTTTTTCAAACAATCACTAGTACCTTGCTGCTACACATTCAACTCTGGTGATTCTCCTTTGTTCCCTGCTGGATAAGCTTTCCAACGCCTATCCACACGTTTCATTCCGACCTCGGGTGTGAAAACCACACCACTTCTAAAATGAATATTTTTACTAATTTTAGGCAAAACACACAACTGGATTTTGTTCTGGAATGCTAACTTCAGCCCTGAAGCTACTGAAAGACTACTGAGAATTTCACTGAAAAACCCCTGAAATCTCTGAAAAATCTCACTTGAAACCCCAAAACTTTCCTTCATCAAATCGGGCCTCTTCCCAACTAAAATTTCGACACTTCGGTGGTTAAAATGACTAATTTCCTCCACTGCTCATCGGCGGCCATGCAACTAACCCTTTCCGCGGTATCGACGCTATGTTCATATACGCTTTTGGACTTTATCGGCGATGCCAAGGCTATCCCTCGGCGGTCAAACAGCTAACGTTTTTCGCTGTTTCGGATCCCCATCTGTCTAAGCTTCTGAATCGCTATCGGCAATGGCAGTGTATCGACGATCGAAACTGCTAACCCTTATCGCATCGGCAATCAGAACCACAATTCTTCAGGTGGACAGTTCTTTAGGTAGCTGCAACTATGGGCAACAAACCAACTATGGGTTCTGCAGACCATACAATCCGTCGACGGTCTCATCAACTGATTTCCGGTGATCCCATCCACTAGTCTTTCTCATCGCACCGTCGATTCAAACAACAAATCCTTTCAGCTGTGTCGACAACCAGAACCATTATCCATCGAGCGAATATTTCCTTAGGCATCTGCAACGTCGGGCAGTAACCCGTCTGTGGATTCCGTGGCTAAACAACTCATCGGTGGTCAAAACAACTAATCTCTCCCGATGCATCGGCGGACCAAACAACTAGCTTCTCCTGACCTATCGGCGGTCCGTTCAACTAACTGCCTCTGATGTATTGGCAGTCCAATCTTCCAATATCTTCCGATGGTTCCAGCACATAGGCAAAATTTTTCTTTCTTTGTCTATCGCCGCGTTGGCTGCTCAAACAACTAACCTTCACCGATGTTCGACGATCTTCAAAAGATCTCTGCCGAAACTGCGGCTCTGCCTTCAACTAATTTCCGTCGAAACCTTCTCTTCTCTTTCGTCGCTGCATCGGTAATCTCATCCTCTAATTATCGACGATACAATCTTCTATTTTTCTCCGATACTTGCCGCCGCATCGACTGCTCAAACAACTAAATTTCGTCGACGGTTTCCATACTTAGAGGAATTTTCAAATTTTCAAATTTTTTCTCTTTCTACTTTCTTTCGCCGACGTATCGGCACCCTCAACATCTATTTTCTGTCGACGTATGCTGCCGCATCGACGATCTAAACGACCAAGTTTCGCTGATGTCTTTAATACTTAAGAGAATTTTAGCGAAAAATCCTTCTTTCTTCTTAGCGCTTTCACCTCTTTCCTGCCACCGTATTGGCGTTTCCTTTACCTAAACTTTGCCGCTCAATCAACTAATTTTCTCCGATCCACTTCACTAATCTTTGCCGCTCCAAACAGTTAATTTTCACCGATGTATCGGCTCAGACTTCTTCTAAATTTCGCCAATCAAATCGCCTAATCTTCGCTGGTCGTCGGGGTCTGTATCGGAGGGTCTTCTAACTAAGTTCTCCGATGATCTGATGGTCTCAACACTTAGAATATTTTTGAAAGGATTTCCTCTTTGTCGGCTTATTTCACCCGATGGCATTGGCTCTCAACACCTCTTCATTTTCACCATTGCGGCTCCCTTCTGGCGAGCCTCCCATTTCTTTTGTCACCGCCGCTGCATTGGAAGACTTCTCGTGAAGCTTCCCGCCATTGCGGCTCCGTCTCTAGGTTCTGTCTGTTGTGCATCGGACGGACTTCCGCCTACCTTATCCGATGATTTTCAAACTTAGAAAATTTTTGGAATTTTCTCCTATTTTCTTCTGGGCAGTAGGCACCCTGCCTTTGTTAACTATTTCTCATGGCCCTCTGAGGCCCAATTGCTACAACATACGCTCTGTCATTGCACCTTCACAGCCCATTCAGGCCCATGCTACAACCTTTGCTCTGATACCACTCTGTAACGTCCCCGACCCTCTAACTGACGAAGAGGACGCTACTAACATCAAACATACGGGCAAATATCCCCATGAAGATGAACATGCATCAATGTTGAAATGATAAGCTTAAACATAAAACATACTAAGATGCATAATCCTTCATTTACATAGCGGAAGCAAACATACACACATTCAAGCATGACACATGTTCATCATATTCATTCATCAGTAAACATAAATACAGAAGTAAAATGGACAAGAATACTCATCTGATAAGAACTTGTCCCGCAACCAGCTACGTCGCTGCAATGTTCCACCCAACCATAGGCCAGCGTGCTCATCAATCTATCAGCAACACTGCCACCCCTGAGCTGGGCATGATTCTTCAGGGAATAAGGGTCAAAGCAGGCTTACACATAGCCAAGGTACATAAATCAGCCAAGCCCACACAGTAGGGTTTATCAGGCCATCAAGGAGCTATGAAAGGCTACATGCTAAGCTGGTGGCCTCAAACACCAGTTTTCCCAGACATACCTAGCCTCTAATCCTATTCTCAACAGTCCAAATACCACTCACTGCACGCCGCAGTAAAACAAACCATTCACAGCTATGTGAATAAGGCAAAGACAACCGGGTGACAATCCCATACAAAAGGTGAAACATAGTTCAGGTCCAACCACACTCCAGAGTTGTTCTTGGCCCTAGCGTGGCCAAAACAACTCAACAACAATCCCCAAAAGATGTCCGCTGCCTCAACAACGAAGAAGCAACCCAAAACCAGGGTGAATCGACAGCCCAAATTCACAATGAAAACTATGGCAACCTTATACAGTCCCAAAATAGGGGAGAAGTCCAATCCTCAATCTTGGACAAAAGAAGGACATAAATGCAGACCCCAATCTGATGAGGGAAACGATGAGAACCTTACATAGTCCACAGTTGGGGCAGAAGCAGAACTCCTAGCATATACATGGGAGGACTCAACCAACAGATGTGGAAATCAATGACCGTCCAACATCTAAAATCCCACAACACACAACTCCTCAACACAAATGCATCCAGCAATGATGGAGGCAAAAACGCCGACTCTATGCGTGATCAAGAGGAAATAACACAACCCAATCGACTGGTAATCGGTGTGTGAGAGAGAAAGGTGAACCCCCAAATAGAAATCGCACACCCCCTTAACTCAGCTTTGCGTGAGGAAGATTAACCCCCCCCCTTCTGCGTCCCTGCGTGAGAGTGAACCCAAAAAGCCCAGAGAGAGCGTAGTGGTGGTTTCCTTACCCACGTGAAGGTGGAGAGAGGACTGGTGGAGTAAGCGTGTGGTAAAGACTGACAGTCCTGCCACCCTCCACTTCCAGCAATTAAATGCCTCAACAACTCAGCAGAACATTAAAAAGGTGGTTGGATGAGACAAGGGAAGGTGAGCAAAATAGACAGGGTGATGACATGTAGATTTTTCCCCCATGACTCAAGGTTCATCATTTTCCCCCCATTATCCTTTGGAATCATGCCCTTTTCATTTTAATGTTGCACCGTCGTAGCTGGCTATAGGTTTATTTTAATTGATGTGCGTATTTACATGATGCCAAACTCTAATGTGTCGGATAGCACGATATACCATCGGTTGCTATCCCTATTGCCGTAACATACACAACCAAATCAATGGTGGGGATTTTTCCTTTAGCTCCTCACCATGATTAATTACATTATATACATCATGTACCTTTAATGCAAATGGGTCAAAACCGGGGTGTTACAAGTGACCCAATGGGAGATTCCATCACTATGTCCTGTTGATTTTGTTGTAGAGGTACCTTGGACTTCTTTACCTTTGAGATTTAATGGGCAGGAGGGATTATTACTAGGGTGTTTAGGTTTTGTACGATTTTTTATCTGAGCTTCAATTCCATTCTTTGGAGGGGAATTGGGTCTATTTCTAGAGGAAGTGGTGTGGAAAAATGGATGAACAGATGGTTGTGTCTAAAAGTGTTCCCAACCAGTTCCCTTCTTAGGAGGAGAAGGAGGCTTGATATCCCAACCATATTTATGGGTAGGTGGATCATGAGGGATTTTTGTGATGTTGTGATGGGGTCGTAATACTTGTTGATCATACATGGTTTGGGATTGGTGTAACTAAGGAGGATGAGGTACCATGTATAAGTGTTTAGTTATGGTAATTTGCTCAACCTCCTTTGAGTCAACATCAAAGTGTAGTGAGAACCTAATTGTTTTTTTTGCCTTCTTTCCAATGTATTGGCCATGGTTACATCTTCCTCTCATATATATTCTTGACACCCTACTGTGAAAACTCGTAGCTGATAAAGTGAATAAAATTTCAAACACTCGCATTTAACATTCAACATTAGTGAATACAAAATTTGTGTAACAAACAATTCAAAATATGTACAATAGAAGAAAAAAAACTACTCATTTCTCTTTCATGACCACAGACACTATAATGTCATCAATCTCATGCAACCTTAATGTTGGGGAAAAGACAAGTTTAGGGGACAAAGAGGGTAGAAGTGCTAGAGTTATTGAATATTCATCAAGATGGAACAGGGAAAACTGAACATATACAACAAACTGAAGGGCTAGAGTTTTCCAAATTTTAACAGTGTGTAAGCTACTGTCCAACACCATAGGAAGCTCAAGGATCATGCATTGTAATATATACATATCAGTGAGCATCGAGGAAAAAATCCACATTGAACTATTGATTCAAATTATCAACTATTTACATAATGAATACAGTCAACAAAAAATCTTATCAGAACCAAATTGCTTCCAAATAAAATCTTAAAAAAACATATCATCAAACATACAACTATACAAATCGACACCGATAACATAATATAATGATTTTCTATGTAAACAATATAGTCGAGAAATTAAAATAGTGGCTTTGAGCCTTCCCCTTCATGATAGCATATGATGATCGATAGGTAGAAATAAATTAAAACAATGGCTTTGAGCCTTCCCCATCACATGAAATGAGGCTCGTCATCAACATTGATGGGAGCACATCATAATACCTCATTAGAACTTCAAACAATTTTCTCTTTTCACACTTGTTTAGAGTAAGAATTAGAGTGCAAATAGGGAATACAACTTGGTTTTGGCAATTATAGGTTGACTAGGAAAATGGGAAAAATGAGCGGGATACTTTTAGGGTAAATGAAAACAAAGAATAATTGAATTCAAAAAACATGTGAAGTAGCCAAAACATTATGTCCTATGCAAATATATGTCAACGCTAAAAATTCTAATAGGTCTGTGATTAGCATGTATACTCACAACTTTTGCGCTTGCCAGAAAAAATTGCATCCTCGAGCCACTCTCCAATTATAAAAATATTTTCTCAATATTAGTTTATGAAAATGGTGCAATATTGACAGAGAATAAAAACCTTACAGAGGCATCGAGAAGCAATAATAATGCACGATTGAATGCAAAGTGAGGGCCAAAACCAATTTTTGAATATGAACCCAAAGACATTTCATTTATTGATTGCTCAATCTATTGTTTGATTTTCATGTTAGGTGTAGAATATGGTAAAGGGATTGAGGTGGGCTATCTAGAAAAATGACATAGAACGAAACGTAAATATTGTCAACCAAAACATTCCAATGGTTGATCATACCAAACCACTTTCAATGCATAGTACTGTTGAATCTATTGTGTACAAGAGCTAAGATTTAATGTTTAAATGCACAGTACAAAATATTAAAACCACCAACCACTAGTTTACATACAAAGATATCGAGAGTTGAGTTATTACAACATGTTGTTTCTATTCATTACTCAAACTTACCAAGTCGAATTCAGATAGTACCATAGGGTTTTAATGCATAAAATAGTGCCTCCTTGCCAAAGATACAAATTCAATCATGATATCTAAACCATAAAACATCAAATAATCACCACATTCCCTATTGGATAGTCTATTCACTGCAAAAGGTTGAAAACATGTTAGACTGCTCATTCACAAGGTTTTTTATTTTTTTGTTCCAACTGTGTATCATTATCCCACATCCACTGTATGTTTCACAAACCCACACAATATATGTGCCAAAACATATATTGTTTATCAAGTAACACCATGGAAGAGTTGGGCTCATGCGCTATATGTAGAAGTCATGTGATATATGTATAAGTTTGGTCCTATTACAAGGTTATATCATAGTCATAGTCCAAATTAGGTCAAAGTAAGGTATTAAAGCAGCTAAGCAGACAATCCTACAAAAATTGATTGAATCAATTGAATTATTCATGATTGAACTGATCTACAAGGGGATCAAAATAATGTTTTAAATGAGAACCATTTGTAGTGTATGCAAGGAGTCTATTATCAACATCATATGAATTATTATTTGGGTTTAATCTGATTATTTTAATTCTTTGGCATGGAAGGAAAGTCTAAAAGGATCTAATTGTCATTCAACGAATTCTTCAGTCTGGAAGGCAAGTCTAAAAGCATCTAATTTCCATTCAACGAGCACATATTTGGGTTTAATCTGATTATTTTAATTCTTCAGTCTGGAAGGAAAGCCTAAAAGGATCTAATTGTCATTCAACGAATTCTTCGGTCTGGAAGGCAAGTCTAAAAGAATCTAATTTCCATTCAACGAGCATGATAGGCTCTTTAACATAAAGGGGATGAAAATGAGTAGCACTTGTGTTGATTTTGGTAGTGTTTTTGTTTGTCCATAAGGCATAGTGTAGTTGTATATTCCATTGTTTAGGTTTGTCCTTAATGATTTTATTTAAGATTTTAATAAGTTGTTTATTAGTGGATTTAGGAAGTCCATTTCCTTGCAGATAATATAAATAAGAAAATGAATGTTTGATCTTAAATTTATAGCAAAATGGGTGAATTTGGCATAAATAAATGTTGGACCATTGTCTAATACTATTCCCAACAGGATTACAGATCGAGAGAAAATAGTTTCTTGAAGAAAATATATTATTCGATCATCTTTAGCATTCTTAATTAGACTACTTCTAACCATTTGCTGAAATAATTGATAGCAGTCAAGAATCTAAAAGAATCTAATTTCTACTTCGGTCTGGAAGGCAAGTCTAAAGGAATCTAATTTCCATTCAACGAGCACATATTTGGGTTTGATCTGATTATTTTAGTTCTTTGGTATGGAAGGAAGTCTAAAAGGATCTAATTGTCATTCAACGAATTCTTCAGTCTGGAAAGCAAGTCTAAAAGAATCTAATTTCCATTCAATGAGCATGATAGCCTATTTAACATAAAGGGGATGAAAAGGAGTAGCACTTGTGTTGATTTTGGTAGTGTTTTTGTTTGTCCATAAGGCATAGTGTAGTTGTATATTCCATTGTTTAGGTTTGTCCTTAATGATTTTCTTTAAGATTTTAATAAGTTGTTTATTTGTGGACTTAGGAAGTCCATTTTCTTGCAGATAATATAAATAAGAAAATGAATGTTTGATCTTAAATTTATAGCAAAATGGGTGAATTTGGCATAGATAAATATTGGACCATTGTATAATACTATTCCCAACGAGATTACAAATCGAGAGAAAATAGTTTCTTGAAGAAAATATATTATCCGGTCATCTTTAGCATTCTTAATTAGACTACTTCTAACCATTTGCTGAAATAATTGATAACAGTCAAGACGAATATGTGACCAGCTGATGAAGGTGGACTTATTGGGCCTATAAATTCAAGTAACCCTTTTTCAAAAGGAAAAAATATTTAAGTGCGTAGCTGGAATAATTATCCTTCCTGATGCATGCTAACACAAATCACATTATTGCACACATTTAAATGAATCATTGAAAATCTTGGGCCAATAATAAACAATTCACAAGACTGTATGAGCAGTAGCTTAAGATGCAAAATGTCCTCCTATGTGGATCTTTTCATTAGATGAATCATGTAAATATGTAAGCATTTTAATTTCAATAGTATCATCTATCCATCACAACAAAATTCCATCTAGAGATCTATGAAAAAAGAAGGTGTTAAAAGAATAACATATTTAGGGGCTTCAAGCCTTAACCTTACTCTTTCGTTATGATTTATATTATCACGACAATGTTGATGATTCAAGAAATAAATGATATTTTTGTACTAAGGGTGGTTATATAATTCAACCTTTTCATAATATATGCATAACATATTTGGATGGAGATCTTCATCAGATTCATAATTAGGAGAAGTAGAAGAATGTTGGGCTAAATGAAGAGCTAGATTTCTGCCTTTAATTGTTTTGCTGTTGAAATATGTAAGTTTTAAGCCTATGCCGAGAAGAAAAATATACATATTATTTAAGCAAAACAAAGATTACATCACAACATTCACACATAAAACACATAAATTTACCCTGGAAACCGTTAACCAGGAAAACCAACAAACCTTGGAGACACACCTCCTATTTTATCATTGTCATTATGAATCCCTCACAATACAAAATTTAGGTATTTATCAACATCCAATACCCTAATCCGTTATCCAATACCCTAATATGTTAATCTGTTAATCCAGATTAGAAAATTCACTTCAATCCCTTAATCGAGATTAAATTACATATTTCCCCAAAACAACTGAAAACAACGCGCCGCTAATAAACGAACCTCCCCCTCCCCCATGCATGTAAAGAATATAACACATACCCAACAAAATAAAAAGATCATGCTCTTGTATTTTGGTGAGCCAATGTGCACGTTTTCCAAAGAGAAAGGTTTGTGAAAGAAAAACCTTAATAGCAGGAAAGGGTACCTTTATCTATGTATGTTTGCTGAGAATCAAATGCATGAAGTTACTTTTCAATTTCTTGGGATAAATATTAATCATGCTTCTCAATTAAGAATATTTGAAAGTTACTTTCAAAATACTTTGACTCATGTGATGCCAACCCCCCGCCTTGGTGGCATGATTTTTCCATCTCTGAGATCAAACACATGAAATTCAGAGAATGGAGGGGATTCAAACCCTTCCTAACAACCAAATTGTTGTATTAAACATTTTTCCACAACCCAAATTCTTAAAATTTTGGGTTTTCGCACTATCTATTCTGCCTTCCCAACTTTCCGCACGCTCCCTTCTGCACTGGGATTTCCGCACTCACTTTTCTTGCAGTGTAGGGATCAAAAATCGAAAACTTATTTTTTTCAATTTTTGATCTTCTGCGCTTCCGCACTTCCGCAATTCCGCATGCACCTATCCGCACTTCACTTTCCCGGTTCGGATTGCGGAACTCGGATTGTCAACTTCCAAGTTCTTGAACTTTTTGATTTTCACCTTTCTGCTTCTGCAAGATCCTTCCCGAACCATTGATCTACTGTGGCGTGGATCTTTACCGTCGATCTGTACTTTGATGCGAATCTTTCCTTAACCATCAGATCTTTTGCAGATTGTTTTCTGATCTTGATCTCTTGATCAAGTGTAGAACTTCATTTTATTTTTGTGGATCTATGTCCCCTTTGCTGCGGAACTTAATTATGAGCGTTGAACTTTTGTCAAGGTCTATATCCATCGCATGATCTCAACCATCCGATCTGCACAGACTTAAACCTTGGTTTATCGTCTGTATGCCACCTTCCACCTTTCGATTTCTGGACTTTAGTAATCGGAAATGCAACTTCTATTTTTGCTTATTTTCTATTCTTTCGATCGCCGTCTTCTGAATTCTGCACTCCACAGCAGACTTCAGAAATTCTTATTTTCTCTGATCAATTGATCTTTATATTGATTGATCTTCTGATTTGGAACCTGCAATAAGGTTACTCTGCACACCCATGAAATATTCAATGGTTAATAATCTAATTCCCCTTCAATTGATTAGAGAATTGATCAATCGATATCTGTTTCCCTTATTTTTAGAAACCCTGAATTCACACACAAGCTTATCATTTGTTAACAAAGATTTAAACAAACATTCAATTCATGAAATCACACACTCAAACATAATTGAATTTACACACACAGAGATTGTGTTGAAATAGGATTTTTTCATTCACACACTGAATCTGTACATACAAACTGTCTCAGAACTTGAGTTTTGATTTCCTTACTTGACTACTATAGTCCATGCTGACCTATATCTATCTCTGTCTATCCTTTTCATCTCTACCTTCTATATATATTCTCTGCCTCGTAGTATTACACATTTATATATAATAAGATTCATGAACCATTCTAGTTCAAATCCTAAATCCACTCAACAATATGCTTAATTAACTCAACCATCAACTATATCCTATGAATTGCTACCTCTAAATAGGGATTTGTTACATGATTCATCAATTGACCCAATGACTTACTCATCCTCTTAGTGACTCACCTAATTGACTCGACATCTATATAGAATCAAATAAAACATAGGTTTATTTACAATGTGATAGTTTGAGGACTGTCGATTCAGAAATGAAAGAACCCTTCTAGGCCAGATCAGACATTGAGCTTGAAATTCGAATGGAGAGCAGGATGCTCCTGCATCAGACTCCACAGGAAGAAAGAAATATGACCTCTTGGTCATAACCTTCCATATTCAATATGCATGGATCCCAAACTTTGTTCTGTAATTGGTCATCCATCTCATCATGTAGGTTTTTCTTTGTCATCTCCAGTTCTCCTAGTTTCCATATCTTATGTTGTAATGCTCCACTAGCCTTGCTTTCGCAATCTTCTTCTGTCACTTATCTTTTGCCATTGTTTTGTTTATTTGCATCAGCAGAGCAACTGCTTTTCTCATGCCTTCTCTGAAACACATTCACAATCAACACCCTTAGTTTTTCAATCTCCGGGTCCAGTCTATCGTTTGGCTAGTACACCTGCATCTTATTTTCCTAAAATTGTTGTTGTTCTCTTGACTCTTTGCTGCTATCCACTAAATTATAAAATAATCCAATGCTTTCATCTGCTATCTTCTCTTTTCCAATGCTGTCATCAAACATTAAGCAGTCATCTTCATCAATCCTTGGATTGATCAACCAATCTTCTAACATTTCTAACTCTTGATCATACTTTTTGAGGTTAGAAAGTTTCTCTTTGTCTCCATTAGTCAACTCTACAACAACAAGTTCTTCTAGGTATTGATCACCCTCCCGAGACAATATAGTCCCTTCCTGTGCCATGGCATATTTCTTCCCTTGTCTGTCAACAAAGTCATTATATAAATATGCAATTATTTTCTTTTGTTTATCTCCACGAGGGCATACCATCTCGTCCTTCAATTCTAGAACAAACTTCTGGCTTTGATCCACGTCAAGAAAACATGGATACTCTCCTTCTTCTTCTTTTACCTCTGGGACAACCTCACAAGGTTCATCATATGCCATTCTTGTAGATATACACAATTCATTAATTTCAAGAATATTGAAATTTTTATCTCCCATTGACCTTCTTATCAACATATTCTTTTGTTGATTTGAACTCTCCCAAGAGGTCACGAGACCTTAAGCTAGTCCCTCTCCTTTACCATCTTCATCTAAGATGATTTCATGCTTCATAACAGTGAACATATTCTTCTATCAATGGTTCAATTTTTATCTTTCCTTTCTTCCTCAAAGCATCCATCTTATGCTTCATAACCTGGATAGACACATCATTTAAGTGTTCTTCAATATGTGTAGTCACTACACCAATAATCAATTTAAAAAATATGAGACTTTGATGTCCTTGTAGATATTTCTTCTGGTATCCTCCCATTGTATTGGTATGAATACAACATCATATCCCTTTCATCATCACCTACTTCTTTGGACTTCATGATAGTCCAAGGTGACTCTTCAACTCTCTCCTTCAACATAATACAATCTTGATTCTTCCTTGTAGAAATGTATTTTCACTTTATTTTTCTTCCTTCATCTTCAATTGCTTGTGTTCCTCCATCAAGCAACTCATCAATGAGTTCCTTTTGATGCATTTCTTCAGATCTTTCTTCATCATATTTGACTTTATCAAATTTTAAGACAGTTTCAAAGGACTACCCATTGTCTTCAACAAAACCTGTAATCATAAACAAATCATCAGTCTAAAAAACATAAGACCTGTTGGTCTCATTTGGCCTCACAATCATCTCCTACATAAATTTATCTGTATTCTTTACAGAATTCATGAGATTCTCAATTGGTCTCTCTTTTTCTGCTTCATCATCCTCTCCAAGCAAAGGACCATGTTCAGGTTCACAATATGAAACCTCCATCTTTGACTCAGCTTCTTTGAGTTCTTTCTTCAACCTGACATATATCCCTTGCCTTAGCTTTACTTGTAGTGAATTCCATCTCACCTTCTCTTTCTTCATCACCCAACCATATTTCTGGTTTCTTTCTTATGCTTATGCTTGCACATGCTTCTCAAATCACAAAATGTCTCTTGCTAACTCTAGCAATTCTTTGCTACTCTCTTTCTTCTTTCTTCTGATGTGGAGTTTCTTTGACCCCCTACAATGACCTTCAGTAGTCATTGTTTCTATCTCCGTCTCCTCTTTTGTGAACTTCATCTTGTTCACTTGTGGATTTCCTTCTAAGCCTCCACCTTAACAAGTTGTTACACTTTTTTTGCAGTGCCTCAACAAGATTTCTTTTCCAGTGCTTGTCCTTTTGACACAATGGTCCCCTCACTAGAACCTCTTGAGCAACTCACCTTTTCTATTCTTGGCTTCTGTAACTCCACTTCCCTTATTAGGACACAACTAGTCCTTTGTTGTTCAACCTCTGTTGGATCTTGAGTTCTACCACCTTGTTGCTGCTGCAACTGTTCTCCCTAAATTTACTTTATTTAAATTCTGGGCCCCTCCTCATCGTTTTTTGCATGGTTTGGTCGTGAAACTCTTGAGCCTCTCAGGCGTTTTTCTTTTAGTTTTACTTTGAAAATGGATGTCAGCTGGTTTATTTATGCCTTGTTCAGTTTCGGTTTGAGTCGTGGATGTCTGATTTTCTGGTCGAAGAAAAGGATTTTGTTTTGTTTTTCAGAGTCGCCTTTTCGAAGAAAGAACGAACCCAGCTGTGCCTGATCCTTAAAAATGTTTGAATATTTGATTGTTTCTTGCGATCGGGCCTCTTTTTAATTTTAGATCAAAAGCCGTTAGTCTTCTGTTTCACCGCCGTTGCGGCCCTCAGATCATTCTAGCGTCCGATTCTCTAGATCTCGCCGACGTCTGATTCGTATTTAACCTTAAGTCACTTGCCCATAGCCCTGACTCGTCCGCCGTTGCGGCTGGGAGATCCTCTGAGATTCCGATCCTAGTGTCTGCCGACGTCCGACTTATCCTCCTCCTGCCCTCGTCGCATGTCTCCAACCTCCGTTTCGTCCGCCGTTTCGGCTGGGAGAGCCTTTCAACTTCTGATGTACCATCCTTCTGACGTCCGATTAATGATGTTTCCCGCCTGTGGAGTGGTATACCCGTCCGACGTAAGTATTGTTGAACCACTAGTAAGTCTCCCGCCACGATCGAGGTAGTGGTATCGACGCCTGGTGATTTCCTTACGGGCTGGTTGTTTCATGAGTAGATCTGACTATTTTGTTTTATAACGTAACCCCAGTGGATGATGCTTGTCGATCGATTGCAGGTGAGCGCGGAGGAGCGATCAAAATGCCACGGCGTGGAGAAATACAAACCATTTAACAGCAAACGCGGAGTCTTGAAAGGCCCGGCAGTTACCCAACCAATCATGAATGTGCGTAAAAGGTGGGGATCAGGAACGTTTTGGCAGCTGGAAAGACACACGTTTAGGGGAAGCCTGCAGGGTCACAAATGGTGGTTTAAATATCTGAAAGTAGGAATGAGACAGGGCTTTTTCCCTGGGAAATTTTGTAAACCATCTATTGTAAGAGGAACTACTTCATTTTACATGAGAGACTGCAAACTTTGCTTGCTGGAAGAGGTGCAATATGGAATACATCACATGTATTTAATTGAGCTATGTGAAGAGGAACTATTTCGTTTTCAGCTATGACTCTTTAACTGTGAGAATGTTCTGATTTCTGAACCTATTTTCTTGCTGGAATATTCTTAAGTTTGTTTTTTGTGATGTAGTTTTTCGTGGTGAGTAATATTGGCTTGTTCATAAATAATCAACTATCTGGTTGTTGAAATATTTTGTAGAGTGTTCATGTGTTTTGGAAGAAGGTCTCAGCTATCTGAAACATTCCACAATGCATGTACTGATTGTGTTATTCACCCAACATGATAATTCTGCTCCCTAGGGATAGATTAGATAGTTAGTTTATTTCTTATTGTATCTGATTTGGATGCTTGCGAGCACAAGACAAGAGGTAAGAACCTGCGCATCACATTGTGACCGCTCGCTGCATCTTGATCGCCCTGCATTTAATTAGGCACTTGCATTTCATTCCTTAAAGGCAAAACACAAAAACTCGGTGGACCGGGCCGCAACCGGTAAAGCCTTTGTTTTGTTACTTGACCTACGGTAGCCGGACCGCAAACCGGACGGATTCCCTATACCAAACAGTCAACGGGCTAGTTGGGAACGTTGATTGGGGAGAATCCCTTACTATTTCCGCCTGCGAATTTCCAGGCCTCAACAGTTTTGGTGCTAGAAGGAGGGCCGCCAGTGCATGGCTGGTCGAGGAAACCCGTTTTCCCGAGATTATCCTGCTGGTTACAGTTCTGAAAGTAGTGGACCACGCAATCCAATTCTGGAAGAAGAAAAAAGAGAACATCTATATGCTGTTGGTAACGAAGTAGTTAACGACCTAAGAAGACACACCCGGGCATACGTAAAGAAGCTTGGAGGGTTGCCAATTATCCCTGACTTACCTAGAAGAGAGTACAAGAAAAAAAACCATCCTATAGCAGAAGATTCATTGTTGGTTGGAGACTAGGAAGAACTTGTAGAGACTGCTTTGCAAGAAGTTGAGCTACCTTTGAATCAAGAAGTCCCAAAAACCTCTTACATTTCTCCTGTTCACACCCCTGTTGGTTCACCTCCTCACTCTCCACCTCAACTCATGGCCGGTGTTAACGCCAATCAGCCTCCTCCCAATCCACCTAATCCACCACCTGCATGGAAAGCCAGGTCACCCCTAAACCTGACTCCCCTTTGCATGACCTACCTCAAGCCTTTGAGAAGTTACTGCCTAAATTTGACCCCAATGAGAAGATCCTAGTGGACGATCACCTACAAAGTTTCTACTTGGCAATAGAAGGTTGAGGGCTGGGGAACATGAAGATGTAGTGTGCAGACTTTTCCCGCATACCCTCAAAGGAGCTGCTGCATCTTGGTACTTTGGGTTGCCTGCTAATTCTATCACAGATTGGGATACTTTCGAGAGAATTTTTAGGAGTAAGTATGCAGTTCAAAAGACTCACGCAGCCCTTATGGAAGGACTATGTGCACTGAAGAAAGAGAAAAAGGAAAAAGTGCACAGTTTCACGCAAAGGTTCGCAGCATATCTTAATAACTTTTCTGAAACAGACAAGCCTTCAGACAAAGTACTAATTGAGTACTATACTTCAGCTTTGGGTCCTGATCTGGCCATGTTTGCGAAAGGTAGGGCCAAGCCTACTCTGACAGAAACCTATGAAGAAGCAGAAGTGGTGGAGGCTGAAAGAGAGAGTATTGAAGATTACCCCGAACAATCAGGAGAGAGAAGGAAAACTTTATTGTTCACTAAGCCTAAAGAGGAGAAAGCAATAGATTATGAAAGTATGGCCAAAATGATGCAAAAACTGTCTAATAAGATCATAGACTTGGAAAAAGAGAAGGAAACACAGAAGTTCTACAGGCCTTATTATAAGAAAAGGGAGGAAAACAATCAGTCCCAACCTTCTCCTCACAATATTGCGTCTATGAATCTGACAGAGATAGGGATGGAAAATTTCTGCACCTTTCACCAACAGCCTCACTCCGAAAGGAACTGTCCACAATGGATAAATTCAATGACATTAGTTATGAATAAGATGTTGGACTCGAGACTAATGGAAGAAGATGATGATGAAAAGAAAGAAAATGTTGCTTCTACTTCTACAAAAGGAAGAAGAGACTATGGCATTATGGAGTTCTGTCTCCTTACTCGATGCAGAAGAAGATATAACTAAAAAACACAAAGATATCAGGGAGGCTAACGTGACAACTAGAAGTCAAGGGACGGTTATCAATGACAGTCTTTTACTCCCAAAGATCAGAAGGCTGCAAAGAAACATCAGGAAGAAATTTCAAGATAAATCTGTGGCTGATAAGACTCCGGAATTCACTATTACCAGCCAAGATCCTAAGCTGAACAGAACGATGCCTGAACTAAACAAGGAAAAGGTGAATGCTGATAAATCTCAGTCCATCAAACAACAAATAGAATATGACGTTGTTGAAGATTTAAAAAATATAAAGGCAAACGTCCCTCTGTTTGAAATGTGCAAAGTACCTCAACAAAGAGAAAGGTTGTTGAAAGCACTGGAAACATCAGAAGAGGAGCGTCCTGCTGACAATCAACCTCTGGACGAAGAAGAAATTGGAGAAGCTAGCACTGTAGGTAAGTCTAAAACTAAACAACCACCCTTCCTCCTGACGTTTGAAATTTTTAACCATAACATTCACAATTGTCTAGTAGACTCAGGGGCGTCAATTAATGTCATGCCCGTATCAGTATGTAAGAAAATCAATGGGCAGTTTAAGCCAACCACATGGAGGGTGGTGCAATTGGATAGGACAGACGTTAAGGTAATTGGTGAGATGGAGGACGTTCTAATCCATCTGGCATCAAATGACAAAGTATCCCAGGTTATTAACATCGTGGTGGCTGATATACCAGACGCTTACGGCCTGGTCCTGAGCAGAGATTGGTCAGCTAAACTGAATGGATATTTCGCCTCAGATTGGTCGCACCTGTGGTTGCCGTACAAAGGAAGTCCCAATCAGATTAAGGTTTTGAGAGAACCTCACATGAAGTACAATGTTACTCAACTGGATGAGAAGAATATACCGGTCGAACCTGTGTTGGGAAACTATTTCCTCGAACTGGAACCAGGGAATTATCAAGCGGAAGAGGCCAGTGACACATCTAACACCCAGCCTGATCTCCTTCGTTTTTCTCAGGCTGATGAGATTGACTGTAACATAGTAGACTTAGCAGTAGGAATAGATTCATTTTCAGTAGTTAATGATTTTTGGACTTTATTTTTTGATGGCTCAAAGACATTAGAAGGGTCGGGGGCTGGATGTGTCCTTATTGATCTGCAAAAGAATAAACATTTCCTGTCATGTAGATTAGAGTTTGAATGTACTAACAATACAGCTGAATATGAAGCACTGGTGCAGGGACTCAAGAAAGCGATTGAACTGAAGGTAAGCAATTTAAAAGTTTTTGGGGACTCAGAAATAGTTGTAAAGCAAATAAGAAATCAAATACATTGTGTTTCCCCCCACTTGAAAGCTTACCAAAATGAGGTATGGGATTTGCTTAAATATTTTCATGCATTCAATATTATTTCAATCCCAAGAATGAAAAATGCGGCCGCTGATCTTTTGGCCACATAAGCCGCCAGGATGGTACCCACTAATAACAGATGTTCTGTTGAATTACTTTTCAGGCCTTCAGTACCTGACATGATCACCAACTTGCGAGTATTTGACAATGACCAGCAAATAATCGAGTGTTTGACAAATGATGAGATCTTTAAAGGAGCCATTATCGATGATGAAAAACACCAAGCCGAGATGAAATTTGACAATTTCGTCCTTAAAGGGGTCAGAACGTTAGAGAAGATGTTTGACTTGGATGAAAAATTCAGAAGACTCGCTAACGTAAAGACGCACAGCTCAACTCTACAGTTCGAACTGGTAAACTTAGGGACTGAAACGGATCCTAAGTTTGTGAACCTCGGAAAATGTTGTTCACCAGTCGAGAGGGATAGGTTCATCAGTTTGTTTAAGCAGTACAAAGATGTCTTTTCCTGGACGTACCAAGATTTGAAAACCTACGACACTAGCATCATCAAGCATATCGTCCCTATTAAAGCGGGCGTCAAGCCATATCAGCAGCCGTTAAGGAAGATGCACCCGAAGTTGGAGCCACTAATCCAGAGAGAAGTAAAGAAATTGTTAGATGCCATAATTATTTTTAAAGTCAGACACTCTGAGTGGGTGTCAAATTTAGTGCTAGTTAGAAAAAAATCGGGAGAAATCAGACTGTGCGTGGACTTCAGAAACTTAAACCGTGCCTCAGATAAAGACAACTATCCGGTGCCTCCCATGGAGCAGTTGTTACAGATGGTTTTCGGTCCTGAATTGTTTTCATTGTTAGACGGGTTCTCTGGTTACAACCAAGTGTTAGTAGCCGAGGAAGATAGATTGAAGACAACGTTCAGGACTAAATGGGGGACTTTTTCCTATAGAAGGATGCCTTTTGGATTGATTAACGCTGGAGCGACATTTCAGAGAGCTATGGACATAGCTTTCCGTGGACTGATCGGACGAAGTGTTGTGGTATACCTTGATGACATCACAATATTTTCAAAGAAAAGAGGGGAGCACGCGTTCCACCTGAAGCAAATTTTCGAACGCTGCCGGAAATATGGCATTTCCCTCAATCCTAAGAAGTGCGTTTTTGCGGTCACAGAGGGAAAGTTACTGGGGCATATAGTTTCAAAGAGAGGTATATCTATAGAACCAGAAATAATTAAGGCCATTGAACAAATCCCTATGCCCCATAATAAAAAGGGAATGCAATCTTTCATGGGAACAATAAATTTCGTACGAAGGTTTGTGCCTGATTTTGCCCAGACTGTTAAGCCACTGTAGCAGATGGTCAAGAAAAATGCACAGTTTAAGTGGACTGAAACCGAAAAGAATGCTTTCAGCAAAATCAAGACTGATGTTGCACATGCTCCATCCCTGAAGAGCCCAGACTTTGGTAAAGACTTTATTATGTACACCTTTGCATCCGATGATTCATTGGCAGCCGTGCTTACCCAAAAGGAGGACGGGGGTGATGAATTCCCAATCTCGTTCATGAGCACTGGGCTTCAAGGGGATGAATTAAACTACCCAACCATTGATAAGCAAGCATACGCAGTATTTAAGGCGGTGAAGCAATTCAGGACTTATATATTAAAAAATCGGACCAAGGTAATAGTTCCTTACCCAGCTGTAAGGTCTCTTCTCATTCAGAAAGAGTTGGGAGAAAGAAGGGGCAACTGGGTAACAGCCCTTCAAGAATACGACCTTGAATTCAAGCCAACCACTATAGTGAAAGGTCAAGGGGTATGCAAATTGATGACTGGAAGAAGAAACAACGAAGAACAAGCATGGGAAAATGAATCCGAATTGCATGTAATGGATGTATGTCCTTTGTTCACGGCTCCTGAGTCCTGGTATAGAGACCTTGTGCATTACTTGCAATCAGGGATGTTGCCAGAACATTGGAGTTCAAAACAAAGGAGAGCTCTGCGTTTGAAATCAGCTTCTTACCAAATCATAGAAGGCGTATTATTTAGAAAGAACTACAATGGAGTCCTCCTGAGATGCTTGGAGAAAGAGGATGCTAAGAAAGTAATGTCTGAATTACACGATGGTCCGGCTGGGGGACATTTTTCAGGCGACACTACAGCCCACAAAATCCTTAGAGCTGGTTACTATTGGCCTACGCTCTTTAAGGATGCACATGCACATGTCAGGAAATGCGATATTTGTCAAAGATGCGGTGGAAGACTGCCTAAGGCAGCAACACCTCTAAAGCCTGTGATGGTCATGGAACCATTTGAACAATGGGGGCTGGACATTATTGGAGAAATAAAACTGAATTCTTCCCTGCTGCACAAGTACATTCTTACTGCTACTGATTATTTCACTCGCTGGGTTGAAGCTATCCCACTGCGCAAAATAAACGAAGACGAAGTCATCAGCTTCCTACAAGATCATATCATGACCAGGTTTGGAGTTCCAATTTCGTTAGTTTTTGACAATGCTAAGTATTTTTCATCAATTAAATTGACTGCATTTGCTCATGATAAAGGGATAAAATTACATTACTCTGCTAACTACTATCTGCAAGGGAATGGCCTGGCCGAGTCCTCTAATAAAAACCTCATTGGAATTTTGAAGAAGATTGTAGTTGAAAACCACAGAAGTTGGCACTCAGCCTTACCCAACGCCCTGTGGGCTGACAGAGTCACCCCCAATTCTGCAATAGGAATATCATCCTATACCCTTGTGTACGGTAAGGAGGCCATCCTGCCCCCCAATATCATGCTACCAGCTTCCATACTAGCCCAAGAGTCTAGGGGGTCTGATAATGAGGTTCTCCAAATGAGGATATATAATCTTCTGAAAGCAGAGGAGGCCAGATCCAAGGCTAGAGAACATTTTAAACAGCAACATGAGATAGTAAAAAGATGGTTTGACAAACATAAATCTGGAAAAAGGGACTTGGAAGTAGGAGACCTTGTTCTCAAGTGGGATCATCCCCATGATGAGAAGGGAAAGCATACTAAGTTCCAACAATTGTGGGTAGGCCCATTTCAGATCAAAGCAAAACTTGGCCCCGCTACTTATAAGCTGCAGGATTTACAGGGATGGGAAGAGAACCTACCAGTCAATGGTTTGGTTCTCAAGCCTTATTTTTCTTGAAGTTGGCTTTGAGTTTCATGTTTTGTATATAAATAAAATGTTGGTTGTTTTGAGTCATGTTTTCATTTTGTTTGGTTTTAAGTCTATTGGTTTCAATAAAGGGAGTTAACTCGTGGTTATTTGAGAGACACCAAAATTTCTGGGAATGGTGGACATGTTTGAGTAGTCAGACTGTGTGTTGCTGTTTGAGTTCTTCCAGTCTAACAGTTTTTCTCGAAGTCTCTGTGTGCATTGAAGTCCTACTTAACCCCTGCAAGATTAACCAGATTCGAGGAGTCTGAAGTACTATGTCAGGGCTCCATCCACGTCACATGTAAAATGTTCAAAGGAGCAATAGTAAAGGACCCATAGAAAGAAGCAAGGTAAACAGTGTATTAAATATAAATGATCCCATGCCAAGAAGCAAATGCCAAAAGGCAAATAAAGAGTCCAAACTTCTATAAAAGCATCATAAATCAAAGCGGTGCTGAATCACAAGTACTAAATTGCCAAAAGATCCTCTCCGTCCGTGAGCTGAAGCTTGAAACACACCACTCACACAAAAGAACACTATGGGATAGAGGATCCTGAATTAAAATTCAGTAAGAAAGGCGCACAGAAAGACTCAAATGAAAGGAACAAAAGTCCAAAAGCACAAAAGTGTTAAAATGGCATGGGAACGAGGAACAAACGAATATTGCGGTTTACTATC
The DNA here is from genome assembly GCA_001517045.1 of Pseudotsuga menziesii. NCBI lineage: Eukaryota > Viridiplantae > Streptophyta > Pinopsida > Pinales > Pinaceae > Pseudotsuga > Pseudotsuga menziesii. The sequence continues at coordinate 1,239,888 of LPNX011014149.1, forward strand.
TGCTGCAATCCTGTGGTGTCCACGCTGTTAGCTACCTGAAGACAGAAGTAATAATGAAACACATACTCGGGCCCCAACAGAGTTATCTGGACTTGAAGATCTCGGTTTCCACTTCCCCAAATTGGACTAGTATCAATGATTAAGGTACACACTTCGGTCATTTGAGAAATCCGGATAGCTGGAAGAATTTATTTGATGCATTTGGTTGTGAAACAGCCTGCCACTCAAAGAAAAGTCACCCAGAGATCTAGGTTCACCAGGAAATCGCCAGTTGTTGCTGCCGCAACTGTTCTCCCTAAATTTACTTTATTTAAATTATGGGCCCCTCCTCATCGTTTTTTGCTTGGTTTGGTCATGAAACTCTTGAGCCTCTCAGGCGTTTTTCTTTTAGTTTTACTTTGAATGGATGTCAGCTGGTTTATTTATGCCTTGTTCAGTTTCGGTTTGAGTCGTGGATGTCTGATTTTCTGGTTGAAGAAAAGGAATTTTTTTTGTTTTTTAGAGTTGCCTTTTCGAAGAAAGAACGAACCCAGTTGTGCCTGATCCTCAAAACTGTTTGAATATTTGATTGTTTCTTGCGATTGGGCCTCTTTTTAATTTCAGATCGGAAGTCGTTAGTCTTTTGTTCCGCCGCCGTTGTGGCCCTCAGATCATTCTAGCATCCGATTCTCTAGATCTCGCCGACGTCCGATTCGTATTTAACCTTAAGTCGCTTGCCCATAGCCCTGACTCGTCCACCATTGCGGTTGGGAGATCCTCTGAGCTTCCGATCCTAGTGTCTGCTGATGTCCGACTTATCCTCCTCCTGCCCTCGTCGCGTGTCTCCAACCTCTGTTTCGTCCGCCGTTTCGGCTGGGAGATCCTTTCAACTTTCGATGTACCATCCTTCCGACGTCCGATTAATGTTGTTTCCCACTTGTGGAGTGGTCTACCCGTCCGACGTAAGTATTGTTGAACCACCAGTAAGTCTCCCGCCATGATCGAGGTAGTGGTATCGGCGCCTGGTGATTTCCTTGCGGGCTGGTTGTTTCATGAGTAGATCTGACTGTTTTGTTTTATAACGTAACCCCAGTGGATGATGCTTGTCGATCGATTGCAGGTGAGCGCAGAGGAGCGATCAAAATGCCACGGCGTGGAGAAATACGGACCGTTTAACAGCAAACGCGGAGTCTTGAAAGGCCCGACAGTTACCCAACCAATCATGAATGTGCGTTAAAAGATGGGGATCAGGAACGTTTTGGCAGCTGGAAAGACACACGTTTAGGGGAAGCCTGCAGGGTCACAAATGGTGGTTTAAATATCTGAAAGTAGGAATAAGACAGGGCTTTTTCCCTGGAAAATTTTGTAAACCATCTATTGTAAGAGGAACTACTTCGTTTTACATGAGAGACTGCAAACTTTGCTTGCTGGAAGAGGTGCAATATGGAATACATCACATGTATTTAATTGAGCTATGTGAAGAGGAACTATTTCTTTTTCATCTATGACTCTTTAACTGTGAGAATGTTCTGATTTCTGAACCTATGTTCTTGCTGGAATATTCTTAAGTTTATTTTTTGTGATGTAGTTTTCCGTGGTGAGTAATATTGGCTTGTTCATAAATAATCAGCTATCTGGTTTTTGAAATATTTTGTAGAGTGTTCATGTGTTTTGGAAGAAGGTCTCAACTATCTGAAACATTCCACAATGCATGTACTGATTGTGTTATTCACCCAACATGATAATTCTGCTCCCTAGGGATAGATTAGATAGTTAGTTTATTTCTTATTGTATCTGATTTGGATGCTTGCGAGCACAAGACGAGAGGTAAGAACCTGCGCATCACATTGTGACAGCTCCCTGCATCTTGATCACCCTGCATTTAATTAGGCACTTGCATTTCATTCCTTAAAGGAAAAACACAAAAACTCGGTGGACCGGGCCGCAACCGGTAAAGCCTTTGTTTTGTTACTTGACCTACGGTAGCCGGACCGCAAACCGGACGGATTCCCTATACCAAACAGTCAACGGGCTAGTTGGGAACGTTGATTGGGGAGAATCCCTTACTGTTGCCGCCTGCGAATTTCCAGTCCTCAACACACCTTTCTTGATAATTTTAGATTTTCTCCTTTCCTTTCTATAAGAGTGCTACTTGCTCTTTTCTTTTTCTGTTACAGACTCACTGCCGCAACCTTCTTTGTCTGCTACCTTGACCTTTCATCAATCATAAAAACCATAATTATCATAAAATCATACCTTCAAATATTCCTAATATTTTTCATCTGTATTTTCTCTTGTCTCTGGTTTATAGTCACTAACTGCAATTTTTCCTACTACAGATCCTATACTTCTCCTCTCCAATATCTACTACAATCGCTTGCACAAGACTGAACATACACTTTCACAATTATCACTCTTCAAATTCAATAACAATTTCCATAATTTATTTACCTTTGCTTCCTTCAACTGCTCAAGAGTAGTTTGCCAATACTCTTTTCATGCATCATAACTCCATGCTTGTATCTATCAAATCATATCCTTATGCTCATATTTGGAAAATCCCTTGGAAGGATATCTTTTGTATTCCCCTGTGGCTAATCATCAAATTGAATCACACATCCTCTGTCTGCAATCAATTTTAAATAATCTCACCTGACTAACCCTCTCAACACAATTGTTAGTCTTCAATTAAAAATAAATTAAAAATCAGAAATTGATTTACCTCTCACGATTAATGCTTATTCTTCTGCTCTGATACCAAACCTGATGCCAACCCCCCCCGCCCTTGGTGGCATTCTTTTTCCATCTCTGAGATCAAACACATGAACTTCAGAGCATGGAGGGACTTTAAACCCTTCCTAACATCCAGCTTGCTATATCAAACATTTTTTCGCAACCCAAATCCTTCAAAATTTGGGTTTGCACTATCTATTCCGCCTTCCCAACTTTTTTCATGCTCCCTTCCGCACCGGGATTTCCGCACTGACTTTTCCTGTAGTGCGGGGATTGAAAACTAGAAACTCATTTTTTTCAATTTATGATCTTCTGCTCTTCAGCACTTCCGAATCCGCACTTCTGCATCCACACTTCCGCAATTCCGTATGCACCTATCCGCACTTCACTTTCCCGGTTCAGATTGCGGAAGTTGGATTGTCAACTTCCAAATTCTCGAACTTTTGAATTTCCACCCTTTTGCTTCTGCAAGCCTCTTCCCGAACTGTTGATCTACTGTGGTGTGGATCTTGACCGTCGATATGTACTTTGATGTGGATTTGTCCTTAACCATCAAATGTTTTGTGTATTGTTTTCTGATAGTTGATCTCTTGATCAAGTGTGGAACTTCATTTTTATTTTTGCGGATCTATGTCCCCTTTGTTTCGGAACTTAATTATGACCGTTGATATTTTGTCAAGGTCTATCTCCACCGCATGATCTCAACCATCCGATATGCACAGACTTAAACCTTGGTTTATCATTCATATCCCACCTTCCACCTTCCGATTTTCGGACTTCGGGAATAGGAAATCCAACTTCTATTTTCGCTTGTTTTCTATTCTTCCGATCTCTATCTTCCAACTTCCGCACTCCGCAATGAACTTCGGAAATTCAAATTTTCTCTAATAAATTTATATTTACAGTAATTGATCTTCTAATATGGAACTTGCAATAAGGTTACTCTGCACACCCATGAAATATTCAATGGATAATAATCTAATTCCCCTTCGATTGATCAAAGAATCCATCAATCGATCTCTGTTTCCCTCATTTTTAGAAACCCTGAATTCACATGCAAGCTTATCATTCATTAAGAGAGATTTAAACAAACATTCAATATATGAAATTGCACACTCAAACAAAATTGAATTTGCACACAAAGATTATGACGAAATAGGATTTTTCATTCACACACTGAATATGTACATACAAATTGCCTCAGAACCCGAGTTCTGATTTCCTTAGGCTTGATACATATTTGATCGGCCTTACTTGAATCCTGCAGGCCCTAGTGAGCTCTATCTATCTCTATCTATCCTATGTATCTCTACCTTCTATATATATTCTTTGCCTTGTAGGATTACACATTTATATATAATAAGATTCATGAACCATTCTGGTTCAAATCCTTAATCCACTCAACAATATGCTTAATTAACTCAACCATCAACTCTATCCTATGACTTGCTACCTCTGATTAGGGATTTGTTACATGATTCATCAATTGACCCAATGACTCACTCATCCTCTTAGTGACTCACCTAATTTACTCACCATCTATCTAGAATCAAATAAAACATAGGTTTATTTACAATGTGATAGTTTGAGGACTATCAATTTAGAAATGAAAGACCCCTTCTAGGCATGATCAGACATTGAGCTTGAAATTTGAATGGAGAGCAGGATGATCCTGCATCACTCATGTATGGTATCGGTTGTTCAATATTATCTTGATTTTTCTGTACAATGATAGTAGATATGGCTTCCTTAGTTGCATTTGTATATATAAAAAATCTTTATTGAAATCAAAAGTAGCTAACACAGTAACCAAATAAATAACCATTTTAATTTCAACAAATGTATTTTCAGCATTGTTGTCCCAATGAAATGCTTGATCGCCCTTAAGCAAGTTAGGGACAAGTTTCACTATTTGTGCAAAATCAAGGATGAACTACAAACAAAGTTAATTTTACCCATAAAATCTTGGATTGCTTTATTTGAATTTGGGGTAAGAATATTTTGCATAGATTTGACCCTTTTATAAATGCCTATTCCTTCTTCAGATACAATGTGACCAAGTAAATTTCCAAAAGAAGCACCGAATTTTTTTTGGTGGGATTGAGTGACATACCATATTTTCTCTATCATAAAAAGACTTGATGAAGATACTAGGAATGATCTTTCCTAAGCTTTGAATGAATAGTAAGATCATCAATATGGACTTGAATAATGAAACCAATTAAGTCATCAAAGGCTAGATGCATGGCCCGTTGAAAAGTGGCACCAACATCAATGAACCAAAAGGCATCCTTTCATACACAAAAGTTCCCCACCTAATGGCAGAATTAGTTATATATGTGTCAGAACTTTTAAACTAAATATGATTATATACATAAAAACCATCAAATAATGACATTATTTGCGATCCAACAACATGTTGTAAAATTAGTTCCATGTTTGGCAAAGGAAAATTTCCTTTTACACTTTTCTTAAGAGCACCAAAGTCAACAAACAAGCATATGCATCCATATTTCTTGCATATTGGAACCTGATTTGCTATCCATTCTGTATATTTAACAAGGAAAATAATTCGGGCAACCAATGACTTATCAAGTTCCTTTTGTATAGTGGTTTCTAATGCAGGGTTAACATGTATTTGTATTTGTCCTACTGAAGTGGCATATTATTTAATGGTAATTGCATGTTTGATAATTCCAAGATCAAATCATCGTAGGTTAGCATAAGACCAAGCAAAAATATCATTAAACTAATGAAAAATAAGAATGAATTGTTCCTTCTCTTCGCGGGGTGAGCAAGAATTTTCTATATACAAGAGTTTTTTTCATCTTCATACCCTATATTGACTGACATTGTATCATCAATATTACATTTTGACTCTTCTTTAAATTTGTTCTATTTTGAAGCATCATTTGAAGAAAAATAGTTTTCTGAAAGGAGTTAATCCTTTAGGGAATTTGTTTTGCTCCAATTTAATAATTTTGGTTGATTCAATTGGTTCATTGGAAAGGAAAGCATGTAGACTTTCATCATTGGAAAAAAATTTCCATGAATCATCATTATCAAGTATGTGATCCCTATACAAGGATATAACAACACATTCTGTTTTTTTAAATCCTATGCGTATTAGGTCGAGCTATGTAGGCTTCTAAATTATCAGCAATTGCATTTAGTCTTCTTTGAACATTAAATGCTAAAAATTTATCTATGGTTTCAGATATTAGATTAGTATATCTCCTCATAAGCTTATTAGAATTCGTATATGCTTTCTTCACCAAGTTTATAATCAACTCCGAATCTCCAACAACAGTTAAGTTTTTGCAGCCAAGGGCTAAGGCATTTTCAAGACCCAATCATAAAGCTTCAAATTCAACAATATTATTTGTGTATGTAAAATTGAGACTATAGGTAAATGAATGGACCTATATGAATTTAGTATAGAGGGAAATTCCATCTCCATTTCCTTCATGGGAAGATGCACCATCAAATTTCATATGCACAACTCATCTTGAAACTTATCAATAGTGATATTATATGTTGCTTAAGTTTCTTCTTCAGAAAAAATAGAATAAACTCCAAGATATAAATCGATAAAGTTAATAGATAGTTGTGAAATATTTTCAAGATAAGGAACTATGCTCTATTCATGATAAACAATAATTATTTTAGGTCCACGAGGAATTATAGCATGAGTACCATCCATGGAATAATATGCACCTGTCAAATCTTGCAAGTCTCTTCCTAAAATTATTGAATAATTGCTAACACTCATATCCATTACTTGGATATTGCATGTGGTGTGAATTTGAGGATGCGCACACAATCGTCAATGTGCCAGATTTAATTTCCCTAATAGTAGGTTTGTGTTGCTTATTGAAACCAACCATATTCCAAGAGTTCTCATCCATACAAAACAATCTCAATTCCTCCATTATTTTCTTAGACATAAAATTTGGACCAAAACCACCATCTATTAGACAATAGTGTGCTAATTTATCCATGATATTTATAGAAACATAGAAAAGAGGACTTTTGGGTTATATGGAATAAAAATAGATCCTAAGAATTTGGTTGAAGAAGAATCTTCTACGACTTCTATGACCACATTGGAATTTGAAACTATAGGATAAGGAGTGTTGTTTATTGAATGTTCTTTAGCTAAGAACTTTTCAATATTATTTCTTTGTTCGGGAGTATGAGTAAGATATAAATCGTAGCATTGGTATTAACCTTTTCTAGTTCCTTGATAATATTATACTTTTGGGCTGAAAGTGTTTTGGAAGTTGAAGCTTGCTATAGTGAAGGGGGGTTTTTATTCTTCTCAATATTTTGAGAAGTGTTTTGAGCATGTTGTTTTTGAAAAAAAAAAAAATTAATTTCTATTATATTTTTCATTACCTTTCTAATTAAGATTAAAGTTTGTTTTCCCCCTAGTTTGGTTACAACTAACACATCTCCGTCTTCAACCCAATCTAAATCATTAATAATCAACTCATGTTTCTTACCAAAGACTTTGTCCTTAGTTTTCTTTAATAGTTTGCAAGTATTTGAATAATTATGGTCCTCACAAAAGTTACAATAAGGATGCGTGAGGATAGTTCTAGGTTCCTCATGTTGTGCAAAAGTTGAGGGTGGTGGAAGAAGAAGGTTTATTTGAGCTTGGATAGGAGAGATTTTGTGTTAGGAAGATACCATTCAATTACTTGTGTCCTGCATAAGTTGTAGAAAAATGGTCAAGTCAACATTTTTCCTAGGATCAATCAAAGGTAAACTTGTCCATAGGGATTTCTCGTCATATTCAATACATATCGTAAAGCAGAAGATATGCTAACATCGCTCTTTTCTTCAAATTGGTTTTAGAAAATTAGCAGAAGAGTATTATAATAATGAATCATTGCATCTTGGTTATGAGGCCTAATGACTTCAGGATCATGATTATACAACTTGGTGAAGCGTAAATTCAAAGATTTAATAGATTCATCGGGTTGATAAATCAAATTATTGTAGGCTTTAAAACAATTTGTTGAACTTTGTGTTTGACCAAAAGTGGAACAAAACCAATAGCATAATTCAACCCAAGTATAAAATGACTTAGGTGGTAAATCAAAGAAGTTAGAGTCTACTTTCCCCTCTAATGAATTTACTAACAATCGCATGCATGTGTCATTATTATTAGCTCCGATGTTATGAAAGACAGTAGAGAAATATTTGAGATGATCATCTATTGTGCATTTGCCATTTTTCAGAAAACTTGGTTAGATGATCCTTAAATTTTGTAAGAGGTTCCCTAGTAGGATCTAAATTCAAAGGTGAGGGAACATGCCAAGGAGTAGTATTTAAGTCTTCTTCAAATTGGAAGAGTCCAAATTTTTTGATTACTTTATTAGGATTTGTGGTGCAGACTATAGGATTATACCCACTATACATGCTTCCCAAAAATTGGGAGGATTTTGTTGGAGAATTCATCTTTCTTGAAACCAAGGGAAAAGTTTGCAAGACATAAAGTTTATGAATATGAGATTTGGAGTTCGAATTTGAGTAATATTGAACACTTTGCCGTAATATTTTGAGTACTTTTCTTCTTCTCCTAAATTCCGAAAAAGAATCAAACTTGGGAGACTTTCCTCTAATATGACGTGATTGTCGTGGGGTGTGAAACACATAAAACTATGGAGCATGACAAGGATTCCTAGCTTGTCTAACAACTAATTCTCTATGATCTTCTCTATTAACTTCTTGGCGAATTTCTTCCCAAGAGTTTTCTAGTTGTTGTCTAGTTTGGGCAATATCAAGAATTTAATAAAAAAAGAATGAATTAATACTAGTTTGATCCTAAAATATAACTTTAATATCATGTTGCTTCCTTGAAGTTATAGTCATAAGATAAAGTAGATGGATGCTTCAATTAAGAAAAAGCACACAAATAGCTATAATAAATGAAAAAGTTAGTCTACTTGCTGCAAAAGGGGTAATCCTTCATACTAATAACGATCTAATAAAACAAAAAATGTAAATATATGGAACTCATCAAATGCGTTTTCAGTTTCTTCTACAACCAAAATTGATAGCTCTCTTGCAATGTTACTTTGTCCCAATGCTTTACATTGTTCTAAAAAGAAATGAGTCATGAACTTAAAGCAAAATGCACACAAATTTTGAAGAGGAAAAGAAAACAAAAGTTTAAAAATAAATGCAAACAACAAAAGACAAAATAGTAAGGACAAAAACATAGCAAACAACAATAATAACTAAAAAACAACAATATTATTTAACACACTAAAGATGATTGATTAATCCCTAGTATGTTACCAAAATCTATTGATGAGGGAAATGGTGTGTTCCCAAATCAACAATTCCGACCTTGATGTTGGCTCATCAAAGAAGAGGCGGGAATGTTTACCTTATTTTATAGCCTAAATATACACATTAATGGTCCTCCAACCTCATGAATAATTAGGTAAGACTTATGTGACAAAATAAATAAGAAAATAAATAAACTATGAACAAATTTTAAATTTACAAAATATTATATTTACATAACTAAGTTGTAAACGCAACACAAAATATGCTAGTATTCGTTCTCCTGATAACGCCCTTGCATATTTATAATACATGCAATAGATAAAGAAAATGTTTATATGTATAAAGAGAAATATTAACACTTAAATTAAATCTTCTGTAAAAAAGTAAATACTCAACAAAAATAGTTTCACAAAGGGATAAATCAGCAATAGAAAATAATTATGGCAAAGAATAAATGTTTTTCCTAGTAAAATACTTTGTCATTACACTTGAATGAAAGTCTTTGATCTCTTCATACTTTTGAGAAAGTTTGGACCAAAAACATGTCCTTTACAGGTAACCAATGTATTAAGAACAACTTAGTTACTGCATAAAATGAAAAATTCAAATAGAATTTTGAAACCAATAAAGTTGTAAACAATATCTAGTGAATATATTTGTTGTTGGTGCTATTATCTACAACCAAATTAGGAAATCTACAAGAGAATACTTTCTAATATTCAACAATGAAAAGGAAAATATACCTCTTAGAGAACAAAATCAACTCTAGGCCTCCCAATCTACCATTTAGAAAGGAATCCTGCTATCACAAATATGGTAGACAACACATAATAGTGTGAAATCATAAGTTAGTCTCTAAACATTAAGAAATAAACTTCACTCATACCATAGAAATAATGTTTGACCTTCTTCTCAACACTAGAAGTCTTTATATAGTTACTCCAATAAATAGTTGGTAACTAACTTTGTCGAGTTAGTTTTAGAAGATTCTACTAAATATAAACAAGGGGATAAAAATGAAAGGATCACCACACAATAAAGAGTTTAGACACACTATATTATGAATACAAGACTTTAATGGACATATTTAACATATAATCGAGAAACATAACCAACAAAGAGGGACCCTCCTTTTCCTTTATATAACCCTCACATGGGATGCCTAAACAACTAAACACCTTATGTATCCCATTACATTGTTTATAGAAAATCACATATTCATAAAATTACTTTATGTCACATATATATAATGCCTCAATTTCTCATAAATAAATCTGTCCACCATGCACCAATTAAAATCTATTATGTGCAGATCTCAAAATTTTATATTTAATAAAGGTCCATGTCATCAAAATTTACAACATATTCACATAGTTCACCCAAATCAACTAAACTATTCACCATAAAATCAACAAATAAACATAAACTCAAGATAACTTAGGATGCATGTCTAGGAAGGAGATTTCAAGCCTAGCAGTGGCCTAGTGAGAGCCGCCATCACTATGTCCTATAGATTTTCCTGCAGAGGTACCTTGGACTTCTTTACCTTTGAGATTTCATGTTACTTGGGTGTTGAGGTTTTGTATACTTTTTGATATGAGATTCAATTTCATGCTTTGGATCGGACTCAGGTCTATTTCCAGAAGAAGAAGTGTTGGTAGCTGGATGAACAGAGGGTTGTGGCTAAAATGGATCCCAACTAGTTCCCTTCCCAGGAGGATATGGAAGCGTGATATCCCAACTAGAGTTATGGGTAGGTGGATCATGAGGGATTTGTGATATGCTGGGATGGGGTTGTAGGAATTGTTGAGCATTCATGGGTCGGGTTTTATGTAACTGAGGAGGAGGAGGTCCCATGTATACGTGACTAGCTTTGGTAAGTTGGTCAAACTCCTTAGAGTCAGCATCAAAGTGTATCGAGAACCTAATTCTTTTTCTCTTCTTGCCAAATGTATTGGACCCAATCACCTCTTCCTCTCACAAATCTTCTTGACCCCCTACTGTGAAAACCCATAGCTGATAAAGAGAATAAAATTTCAGACTCTTGCATTTAACATTCAACATTTGTGAATACAAAGTTTATGCAACAAACAATTCAAAATATTTACAATAGAAAAAAACTATGCATTTCTCTTTCATTACCATCAACAATATATTGTCATTATTCTCATGCAACCTTGCTGTCAGGAAAAAGGATAAGTTTAGGATACATAGAGGGTAGAAGGGTTAGAGTTAATGGAGATTCATCAAGCTAAAATAGGGAAAAATGAACATATACAAAGAAGCAGTTCATATAGGGAAGATATAAACTTTAGCAACAAGTATACAATGTACTCTAGTCACCACATGAATGTACACATATTTTGATCAAAACCTATTATATCATATTAATCGACCACTTTAAGTACATATGCACAACTTATGTTCACAAGCATTATGAATTTGTGATCTAATTTTTATGTACAAAAACCATACATCCTAACCATATATCAACATTTTATTATTTGCACTCCATTCTAACTTATGCGCTCTCCATTTTAATCATTTTATATACCAGTGGAGTCCAAACAAAACAATAAGGGAGGAATGGTCTACTACAAAAACTAGAACTAATATATACATTTAGAGAAGAATTTCGTTTTACTTGAAGAAAATTTAAGCCATTATCGTTTTGTAAAAATAATTTAACCATATTCTGTAACTTATATCATCCTTTTCGTCCATTCTAACTTTGGGCCAGAAAAAAAATTATGAAGTTGGAACTATGTCAACATCCAATATTAATAAACATAACATCATGGCACATCATGATCACAATCAAAACTATAGTTTTTTGAATTGCTAATTTAAAACATGTCTTCAATTAATTGTGTATTGATCTCGAAATCTCACAACAAATTTAATACCATATCATCAAACTGATTACAATCATTGGAATACACACACAATATCCATAGGTAGACATGATATTAAAAAAAAACATGTTTATATATACGTGGATGTCATAATACACCAACTGCACCTACTCACCACAATATTTTAAGCATTCATATTTATGTACATACATATGTGGATTATTATTTTGGTCCTTGCTACTCATTGTGCCCCTCTTCACTAGTAGAATTCTCCTTAAAATCCAATATTGTTTGATGCCATCTTCAACTACCCTTGCTTCCATCCAATTAAAATTGTCTCAAATACCAATTTTTGTCTGCAATTCTCAAAATCCTGGCAATTCTCCCTAACAATTGTGCTTTACTAGTTATGAACTCTACCTTGGTACAAAATTCAACTTCAAAATATGTATAATACTCAAATATTTTGTGTTTCAATGATATAAAATGTTCCAAATTGCAAACTATAAATCCATTTTTTAACTTGAATCCATTGATGTCATTTGAATCCTATGCCATCCTAATCATCGATATTCTTCCTAATCTTTCGTATCTAACCTATAACCTTATCAAATCCTATCTAGGTATGATCATCGATGCAGAACAAGGCATTCCTTTACAATGGTTTTCTAGACCATAAATGGGACATGGCTATATCATAATCAACTTGCTCAACATTAAAAGTTTTTGATGGGGCCACCTACTTGCCGCCACCTTTAATGTCATTAAAGACTCAATCCTACTACCAACCAAAATCCCTCCAAGAATAGGTTTTGGACACAACATCTTGCCTCTAGTAAATATAACCCTACATAGACACATCCCCATGCTATGTAGTCTGTTAGCTCCACAATTCCCGGTATTCACACAAAATCCGATTCCATTTGATCCATAAATCTGAAGTTCCATCCAACACCTTGACCAAAGATATTTTCTTTGGAAAAGTACTATTAAGTATATGTAACTATGGATATGTTATGCTGTATTATTTATAAGCCTACAAATAAAAAAAACAACAAAATGTAATTTTGAATTAAATTTTCTAGGATTTCAAATTGTGGAAATTAACTTGGAGAAACGTAATTATTTGGAATAAATACAAAAATTGAGTTCTACTATGGTACACTAACTTCCCTTCCAAAGGGCTCAAGGTGGTTCCATGTAGGTTGGGGTTTCATAGGAATAGAAGTGTGTAGGTCACCCATCACCTTTCCAATTGTTCATAACTACAAAAGTTGAGTTGCTCCCTTGGTAGTGATGTGCAACACCTTGTAGAGTCCCTATCAATGTATTTTTAACTTCCCAAGGTGCTTCCATAATGTATTGTCATATATTAACACCTAATTCCCCTATGCAACCCATTTATTTTGGATGTATCTATTGCACCAAGGATTTTTATGTTGGTTTTGCATCATTTGCTAAAAACTTTTGTTCTTCTCACTACAAGGAAACCACCTTCTAGTGGAGGCTTTTGCAGACCTTGCACAAAAAAACCACTCATGTTTATAGCAGAGGAAGCTACTAGAAGAAGATGTGCAGAGGTTTTAGCGGAGGTTTTAAATTGTTGTGTTAAAACACCAAACATGCACCAATGCGTTTTAGGAAAATTTGCACGACGTGTCACAATTGTAAGAGTATTGGCATAATAGTGCACCCCTCTATTACGTGCACCAACTAATATATAT